>KB667689.1:188890-218430 GCA_000349065.1 Anopheles quadriannulatus
CCCCCCTCCCCCACTCGCTATAGATTTCTTCCCCTTCTTCGCCTGGTGTGTATGCGTGTGGGACGAAGAGAGATGGAGCAAGAGACACTCTTTCACCGTGCCAGAATTGATGGAACAGCAGCAGCTAAAGAAATAATCTCAACATGAACCGTTGCGAAAACCGTGCTACGGTTTAGGTGTGTGTGTGTGTCACCATTGTGACGACTAGTGCAAGGTAACGAAGGGTAACATTCCATTCTTCTGCCTTTTTTTTCTTCCTCAAAACAACGCTTTTGAAGCGTTAAAGTGTGTTTTGCGAAAAAGCTCAGTGCAATTGTTAATGTTGCTTTTCGAGTGGCTATATGTACACCCGGTGGAACGATATGGTTGCGCCTGCAAGGTATGCAATGCGTTTAGCAAGATGAAATATTCTCCTTAATGATGCTTATTGCCATACTTTAATGCGTATTAATGTGCTTATTAGTAATTAATGATAATAAGGTACATGTTATGCCAGCATGGCAGACACGATTGAACCATTATGTTACAAATTATAAATTAATTAGTTAAATGGCACACAACATACAATAACAAATCCTCATTTAGCAAACCTCAGAAGTTCTAAAAAAGTACTCACACCAGTATTAAAATCAAAATGGATGGATTTTTAAATACGCGAGACATTGCTTTTGCTTGGCCATTTGATCCAAGCTGTGTGTAAATAAATGGCAGATTAAGAAATTGCCTGTGGCTAAAAGTTGGTCTGTATAAAGCTTCTCGTGTATCTGGAGTAGGTGATGGGCGTTACCTAGTTTAGCATAGCTAAATGCCTGAAAGTAAGCCGGTCTGGTGGTACAGTCGTCAACTCGTACAACTTAACAACATGCCTGTCATGGGTTTAAGCCCCAAATAGACCTTGCCCCCATACGTTGGACTGTGACTTAACCTGCTATGGTACCATAAGTCACTGAAAGCTAAGCCCACTTCTCACCAGTCTTCACCTTGTCCGACAACGGTTGTTGTGCCAAAAAGAATAAGAAGAATAAACGCCTGAAAGTATGCAGCGTTCGGCGTTTTCTGCCTTTTTATATATACAATCTTTTCTCGAGTTACACAAATAATGCGTTCCAGATACAATCGCGCACCTCGGATTTTCGCGTCAGTCGATTATCACGTTTTTCAGCCAAAAGATTGTGGATGGATGGCTATTTTTGATTAAATTTATGCTTTATGCACTAAATTACATATTTGATACTAATCGTGCAGAAGATTTGATTGTTTCTGTCTGTTCTTTTAAGCGATTTCAAACATTTAACAATGGCAATTGTTGGAGATATGTTTACTGATTTGACACATTAAATGTCAAAACATGTAACTCGAGTCGCGAAACTTCGGGGAAAGACTGTAGAATAAAAACATATTCAAGAATGAGACTCAGAGATAAGCAAATAAAATCTAAACATGAGTCAATAGATTGTTATTCATATTTCAAAAATATCATAAATTGTTTTAAAAACAATGACCTGCATAAATTGTGTTGCTTTTTAAGATGTATAGTTTTTTTTGCCTTTTGATAACATCAAAGCTAAATAATGTTTGCATGTAAACTTCAAATGTGGACATCATCGGCCAAGTGCAATTGTATCGGCTATTTTTTTTTTAATTTTTATTCAACCTATTCAATTTGTAATATGTATCAACAAACTATAAAGTATTAAAAAAAAAAACAAAAAACATGCCATCTTCAATGCTCCATAAAGCTAGACGTAGTTTACCCCTACCGTGTAATACCATCTCCTTAAAAAACACGCTTTTGCTTTCACACACTGTTCTCTTGCTTGTAATGCAAATTGCATAAATTTTGGCGTTTTGGAGCAGCCCCATAGCCAGGAGCCGCGCCATTATGCAACTCACGTGACAAAAGTGCCTCATTACGAGTTCGTGCGCTCGGTGCGCTGGTGCAACCACCATCGAGCGGGGGACGAAGAACCGATCAAGTGTCCTTTAAAAAATCCATAGAATTTGTTCGAAACTCTCTCCCGATTGCGCTGCGCCCCTAACGAGCCCGTGCTGAAGTTTTTGCGCTGCACTGCTCGTTATTCTCACTTTCTTGGGGTGATTTGTGTTTGGGTGGGTGTGTGTGTGGCTGTGAAATATTTGGGATAGGCAAGGACGACAAAAAACCGAACAGGACAAAGCCGCCATGGTTCACAGTGCACAGGGCGCAATGCATTGGATTCCCAATCGCAATCATAATACCCAAAGACACACAACGTCCTTCGTAACTTCTTCTTCTTCATACAGGAAAAAAATCCGTAGAACACGATCGACTGTATTGGAGTCGCCCTTCGTCTTCCCTTTATACACACACACACAGCCACATATGCTCGATGCTTCACCGGAAAGAAAGCGTACAGTAATATTTCACTCTCATCATTTGCCTCGTACCCCGGGCCTCCGCTTGCCTTCTCCGGCCAGTGGTTATCAGGCCACAGTAGCTGTATCGTCCTTTTACCATGTTTTACACCCACCTTCCCTCCCGCTCCTCGCTCCTCGAGGGACTCTATTTCCATCGCCCCAGTTTGGGTGTGTGTGTGATTTAGTTGCGTTTATTTTTCTTCCCAACGCCGACCGGGTCCGAGCGCTCATCCGATCGGTGTCCTTCCCGAGGCGCTATTTTATTTCATATTTTCTCCGTCTCAAAATTCCTTCCCCTCTCAGTCCGCGGGACTCCCCGCCGGCGACTCCAATCATTTCCTCTCGGTCCACGGGACCGCCAGCACTCGAGGAAAGTTAGTTTCCTCTTTTCGTTTTTTTCTTCTTCTTTTCTTTCTCTTTTTTGGTACCAGCACACAATCAAAAAGGTCCTTTGCCCCTCGATTTTCATTTACTCTTGTAGCGCTTGCAAACAGTTCAGCTTCTTCGGGGAGGGTATCTCTACTTGCCCACCCCTTCCGCCCCTCCTTCCGGCACGAGGTTTTCCTTTACCGTTTTTCTTTTCTTACAGCGCGCATGTATGTGAATGTGAAACATTTAACTATTTATGATAAAGGATAATGGCCATAAGCTGGTTGTAGCGAGCGAATGGTAAGGGGCGGATGAAGTGAAGAGGACGTACAGGGGTGCGGGGTGTGGGGGGGGAGTGTAACAATATGCTAGAGGAATGTGGCACCGCCCGCTGCGAGATGGATCATTTTCGGTTTCCATCCCTGTCTGGGTCGTGAACCATTTACAATGTCTGTTTTGCTTCGTTTTTTCCTTTTCCTCGGTCGATAAGGTCGTCTACTTTGAGGCGAGCGCCCCGCGACGAAAGGAAAGGAGGCCGAACCCAATTTACAATTTTGGCTGTTCATTTTTATTTCCCTTTCATTATTCTGCCCGCCAGCCCCATCTTCCATTGCGGGGAGGTTATCTCCGAGCAAAGACACCAGAAGCGTGTGTCCGGTTTTCCCCCCCTTCTTCTTGACATTCTTTCGATCGTGCATGGCCTGGGGAATTGCTACGCCGGTTGGTGATGACGGAATCGGTTCGGTAGGGACTGCAAGAAATTGGTATTTCTTATCCCCTCCACCCCTAGCAAGGACAGTCTCCATGGTCCACAGGGAAGGACAGCCCGGACGTGTGCGAGTACATCATTTCGTGTGCAGTTTATTTATGCACTTTATTTTCACTCAATTTCATCAGCGCAGAAGGTGAAGCAGAAAGGGCAGAGACGGTAGCTTAAATTGATGACTGCTCGAGAGCGAGAGATTTGCTTACGGCAACTCCGTGGGCCAAAGGTCTGCTTTCGGTTGAAGAAAATCCCTAGAAGACAGTAAAAGTGATTGACAAAAAAATGCTTCTCGCACCGCTAGACAAGCATGATTGATACAATGTACTACACCCACGTAGAAGGCGATGATCGATGTTTCAAAACATCCAAACAAAAAAAAAAGCGGTGACCCTCTGAACAACACCGTCCCATTCCCTATAAACCTCTCCAAGTTATCTCGGGCGGTGCGGGAAAATTGAAATCGTTTCCAGGGCTGGAATCGCGCGTCACCGCGTCATAAGAGCACACAGCACCCAGGGAGGAACCCGGAGCCGGTAATAATTGCCTGTTGCCGGATGCAACCCCTTGCCCTCCATGTCCGCCACATACGCGTGCTCGTGTGAAAATGCAGCAAACAAGCGGCGAGAATGTTTGAGCGCAAACAAGCGACGTTCGTGACATTTGCCAGGATGCATGATGGCCTACCGGCTGTCCGGATTAGTCCGACCGACGCCGGTTGCCTGGCGCTGTTTGGTGAGCTTGATTGAATGCTGGTCGGTGTGGGGGGGGGGCGGAGACGAGCAGAAAGCAGGACATGATAGCTAGAGGACATTCACCGTTTCTACGCTGCATTTATCGGGTGCTGTGTGTGTGTGTGCGTGTGTTTTTGTAGCAAGATCGGCATGTAGCATCTAGCTCCGTGCGTACGTTCCGGTTAACCTGTCGAGAGATCCCGTGGGATAAGCAACCTACCACGCGCCTATCGGGTTACCGACGGCCAATGATTAAGTGATAATCTACCTTCCGATTTCATATTCCCAGTGCGTGCGCGTGTGTGTGTGTGTGTGTAAATGGTCCCTCGTGAGGGAGACCTGTTGCCAAAGCCAAACAACAGAGGTGAAGCATTACACGATTGCTGAGGTCTCTGGGGAACAAAGGCATAGCAGAGGAAGCGGTCATGCAGTGTAGTTCAATGGCGGAAGATTGTACTCAACTCCAGCAGTGAAGCGTTTGCCGGAATTCACCTTGAACATGCGGTGAGTTGAATATTTTGAATATAATAATAAGAGCGAAATTTCGGCTTCTATATTCAGCACGTCTCGTGAAGAAGATGTTACAGATTATCATGTTCAGCATAGACCTGAAGGCTACGGAGCACGATATCCGGTATTCCTTCAGCACGGAATTGAATAAGAATTTTGTTCTGATATCAAACAATTGGAAGTCATCAAACAATTTGAAGTCAAAGTTCGAGAATACAGCAATAGTCCCGATTGCCGTCTCAGGCTAGGCCATCCGCGTGTGTTGCAAGTTTATTCTGACAGTTCTTAACCTGAACTCGATGAAACATGCAACAGTTTGACTCCCAGCTTTGAAAGCAGCGCTGCGGTCGACTCTGTTCAACGACTTGGTCACCTTTGCTGAATCATTGACAGGAGCCTGTGATGAGAAGAGGTGTCGTACCTGGAAAGGTCGATCTGCATACGGTGCAGTGCCGTAGCTTACTGTGGGAGGATCCTCATCAAGTCGGCCATGGTAATTGTATTTGCGTTCAGGACATTGAGCACAATACATAGCGCTACGTGAACTGCAGGACATCATTGGACAGATTACACCCAGGAAGGCTCCAGTATTGAGCGGTAACGTTTTCAACATCGCCAGTCGATCGTCAAAGGGTTGCGGTGCAAGAGGGTCCCTCCAGGGTTGGTGTTCGACCCCACCGAGGACCTAATTCCGAATAACCAGTGGACGAAGACGTTCAACGTCAGCAGCTGACTGCGGTTGTCGACTCGGTGTACAGCCCACATTTTTGGCACGGGGCAATGGACAACCAAGAGTACCGTATATTACTGCAGCGCATTCAGCGCTCAACGTTGCTCGACGATCTGGAAGGTTTGGTAGGAGACTTAGGTGTTACTCGCGGGACTTGTATCAATCTGCAGAACCATTACATAGGACATCAGAACCTATAGCCACTATCGAGCTACTAGACATTTTATTTGCAGATTTGAGAGCATGGCACGGCATGGAAAGAAGTGGCAACATCAAGAGGTGCCATTGCTTGTGTCACAGGTATTATACCTAGTCATTGGAGTACGCCCGGCTCGCAAGCCTCTGCTACGATAGTAGTAATGTTAACAGTGACAGTAGACGTAGACTCCCTCAAAAATCACAGCGTGACTGTTTCAAACATGGTACATCGAGCCCTTTTGCAGAAAAATGAGTAAAACTTTGTGCCCAGAATTTCAGTTATAACATCTCCGTTTGGCACAAGCATCCTCCGTACAGGTTTGTTGCATTTCCGGTTAGAGAACACGTACGGCTCCCTGAATATCATGACTTGGAAGGAGACCGTGTTATACTGCTGATCTGAAGGAAGGAAGTGGACGAAGTCGCCGGTTTACCTTGCCTAAGAACTTTCCGAGAACTGGTTCATCAACTAACGAACTGGTCACCTAGCTCTGCTTCAACCTCAAGCAATATTATATTATATTTATTCCGAAAGTTATCCAGCTGGCGTAACAGCTTTGGACAGCCAAGAAGAGACTTTCTCGTCTAGTACCATCGGGCATAAAATCAAAGGCTGCGATCGTTGTGTAGAACTCGTCAAAGTGGTGACGTCGCTACGTGTACAGTCCGTACCCAAGAACGATATTGTGTTATTAACACGTTTTCAGATGGCTGTAGTTGGTTGTTTTCGCATTACTACTACAAAAAGGCAAATCAAAATAAACCTTGAATGAAAAAAGAGGCCCATTCCAACCCTGTGCACAACGCAGGATTAAAAAAGAACAAAAAAATCCCCCATCAAGTTGAAACTAGAATGAAACGCATCGTTAAAGATGAAAGAAACATCCCCACACAAACACACACACACACACACACTGACGGGTCTATATCACTGCTCACAAGCGGGAAAGAAAACAATGGGTTTGGGAAAAGAAATCCCTTCCGCTTATTAGCCGGACGAGTGGACGAGTTGATGAGAAAAATGGTGGTTTTGCAAACTCATCCAGCCCGCTCGCTCCTCGTCTTCGAGCTACGAAAGGCTCGGAACGATGGCAAGTGAAAGCAAATTTAGGTCCATAATTGAAACATTAGGAGAGCTTTAAAAAAAAGAGGAGTGATAAAGAGTGAAATGAGCATACATACACGAACTCAGCAAAAAAAAAAACAATTCTACAGAGTTCACCAACACCCCACCTGCTCTCCAGAAGGTATGCCGCCCCCGGGTGAAGTGGAGAACAATTAATAATCGGCCCCCGGGAAGCCTGAGTCAACAGTGATGATATGCTGGACCCGGGGAAAGCATGCCGCCTTCTTGCCGAAGTGAATCCTGCCGTTGCGCTTGCTTGTTACCTTCCCTGTTGCCGGAGCTGTGCCCGGCGCAAAGTTACATGATGGGTTGTGAAGGTCTGTTAAAATAAAAAACTCTTTCTTCTTTTTTTGTTCGTTGTTCGGAAGGTTTGCTTCCGGAGTGGACCATCCAGAAGGATTGCAGAATTATCACTTCATCAGCCGGATATTTATGCACGAGCGAGGGAAAAAGGTGATTGTTTTTTCTTGATTAGGGGATGAATTTATTTGCTCAGCTTCCGGGTGAGGTGTGATTTGGGCAAATAAAAAAAAAAGAGAGAGACCCTTTTTTACGATGAGCTGTTGAGGACATTGGGATAAGTTTATGAGTGTTTTGTTAATTTAAAATTTGCAATCTTCCCTGCCAACCCCCAAATGATATGCACTCTATCAAAGCACGCGCGCGCGCGCACGCATGGTATGCAATTTGCATTACAAAAGCGGTCCTTGTTCGGTGCTTTTCAAGCGAATGACCGTCCCACCGGAGTTTGCCATCGCAAGCGACGAATTCAAATGTCCCGAAATTGGGAGCCAAGAAGCGAAAAACAACAAAAAAATCAAGCACACTCAGCAATACCAATCGAATATGTTAATCGAACGTTAGCTTCAAAACAAATCAAACAAACCAATCTCGCCCAGCAAACCCCCGACCGCAATCGAAAACCGCTTCCCGGCGGTTTCAAATAAGCGGTTTGCTGAAGAGCACCCAGGAAAACAAGCTACTTGAAATAAATTTACCAATTTTGTAGCCCAAGCTCTGCCGGGGTCGATCTACCTGGACAGCCGGAGCTCGGGCGGGCACCGTCGGTCGTAATTAGCATTTTGTGGTTTTTATTTTAGGCGTTCGCTTTCGCGAATCATTTAAATTGCAATCGAGCGCAAACAAGCAGGAAACAAATGAATCGTTGCACTTGCGCCCGTTCGGGCTGCGCTGGAGCGAAGCAAACAGAAAGAAATGCCAGAAACCCAAGAAATCTTCTTTTTTTAGACGATTGTTTTAGTTTTTCAGTTCTTTAATTTTGCTTCCACCATTTGCGGGAAGGCGAAAGAGAAATAGATTAAATTTGAACAGAAACGGAACGCGTTTGACATTTCCTCGCGGTGAAATGGAATCGGTTGATGGTTATTTTATTTCTCTGTCAATACTTTGCGCTCGCTTTTTCTCTTCCTCTCTCTCTCTCTCTCTCGCCTTTGACCCCCCCCCCCCCCCCACTGCTTTAGTTCCCTGCGAAGCGGTTACGCCGATGCTGGCGAGTGGTTTTCACGCTCCGCACATTCAGAAGATTGGCTTCGCCCGAATCGCAGCCAAGCAGCGCGCCCGGCTGGAGTCGTCATTCTCGTCCGAAAACCTTGTCGGTAACTGTCTCGGTTGACTTGGAAGTGATTACATTTTCATAAATCAAACCAACTCTCTGTAAACACACACACACACGAACAGACAACGCTACCCAAACCGTCTCGAGGACTTGGACCTGCTCGTTAGTTTTGCCTCTCGTGGCTCGCACAAGTGAGCTGTCATCCTTCTTTCGGGTCTGTCTCTTTCATTCTCATCTGTCATTGTATCATTCTTTCCCCCTCTCTCTCTCTCTCTCACACACACACAAACATTGAAGCTGTAGCATTTCAATCAGACTTCGAATAGAAAAAAATCGCATCCAACCATCCGCCTCGCGTAGAGATTGGATCGTCCGGAACAGGCGGAAGGCGAAAAAGCTGCTTAAAGCAAACACTAACCCACTATTGATGCAGCGGAAAAACGGCATAAACCACACACACACACACACACAAACAGATAGTGTGTAGTACATGTAAATGAGATTACTGTAACCTCATGGCGGCGTTAGCAGGGACGGATGGTGGCCAAGGATTCACGGGGTTTCTCTTTCGCTTTCCGAGCCGCAAGCGTAAATCGTACTCATTACGTTCGCCCGCGCTAACGCGCTGAAATAATCCCCCGTTCCAGCGCACAAGCAACAAAACAGTGTGTGTGTGTATGTGTGCGTGGCAAAAGCGTACTTTAATTAAGCAACAACGTTTGCTTAATCTATCCTTCCCACTTGCTCCGCGTCCAGCCGGCCCATCCGGCCAGCCCCAAACACGTTCAAATCTTGCGGGACGATCAGCAGCGCTGGGTGAAAGTAAGTGAAACATGTTAAACTATTTACACTGTCGGCTTGCCCCAGAGAAACCTTCCGAGCTGGCGGTGAAGCAAGAAACTCATGCGAATTCTTTTTCCCTTGGTTGTGTTAATTAAATGAGAAAATAAACAAAAACGGAGTAAAAATCATAAAAATTATTTACCCAATTAAATCCTCACTAATAAATAGATGATAACAATAATGGTAATGAAACAATTGCTCCATTAATCGATTAACGCTAACCGGCACTTATCGGACGGTTAATAGACACTGCGGCCGGTGACATTTCGTTAGCAGCGAACTCAATGGCTTCGCTTTTTTAACCTTACCCGTACCTCTCTCCGAATGACTTTGCATAGCTACTTCATTAGCCTGCGTGCTCGGCGAGCCGCCACCGTTGACCTAAATCTACCCCTATCCCACATCCACATCCTTTCCCTCGCTTCCTGGTGACACTGCCCGGGTGCAACCGGGCAATTTAATGATTGAATAAAATTAAACGCCAAACCATTTCGGACCGCCGGGGTTGTGGAGCGTCTGGAGCGGAAGGTGACGACGACGATGACGAGGACAATTTTCCGGTAGCCCCTAGGTCCTTTGCGGCACAGCGTACGAGCGCACGGCGCTATATTGCAATCCTTCCCATGCGAGACCCGTTTGAAGTGCGGGCTCGCTATTGCAGCAAGTGGGTGTGTTTGTGTGGGTGTGCATCTTGTAGCTTTTTTTTATGAAGGATTTTGCTACCCAATAAAACCGAAACCTTCCCTGTTTGCTTCGTAACCGTCCACCGGGGCCGGTTTGCCGCCGGCGTGCCTAGCACGGAATCGTCAGTGTTTAATGTTATTTTAATGATTTCAAATATACGCTGTTGATGTGTTTTTAAGTGACTATAAATTTTGATTACGGTTACGGTCGCGCGTCACATGCCGCAATTCGAAATGTTTGCTGGGCTGGGCGGGCGGTGGTTGGTGGTTATAGTTGCCTTGTTCATTGCTGCTGCCGGTGCTGGCCGAGGGTGTTGATTGTACACACGCAAACGCGCAGGAGAGTGCGGGAGGTGTTAAAGACTTGCTTTTGGACGGTAAAGACCGTGTCTTTAGTGGGACGTGTAAGGTGCGCTACTGGTTCAGGTGTGGGAAGCTTTTTTTCCTCTCTCTCTCTCTCTCCGTCTCGAATGAAGGCATCGTTCAACTTTCAATAAGAGCCTACCACCACCCTCCCCCAACATTTCTGACTGATGTCTTTGAATTGATGTCATCAGGTGGCGTGATGAATGTTCGCCGCCATATATCCAAGAAATCTTGAAATCCTAAATGTTTTGATTATTTTTTTGAACAAAATGGAACAGTTATCAGTCACCATGAATGTACGTTTGAAGGTAAAGTTTCCGCCAGCATCAGGAGTAGCTGGAATCCAGTAATTAAGCTTAAATATTGATGTATTAATTTTGGAATGGCGACATCATGCCCATGAACGTTTCATGATAGGAATTCTGTCTGGTTGATGTAATCGAAAAACATGGAAAAGATATTGGAATTATTGGATATGCTGGATATTTAATAAAAAATGAAATCTATTTCTCAATATTAGTAAATTGATGTACCTTAGGTACCAGAGACGACCCAAGAGCTTATAGTGGATGCATAAACATAATAGTGGAATTTCACCAAAAGCCAATGTCCAAGAATTCCAATTTGATTGAAACTCTCAACAGATGTCATCAGGATTGTTTTGTTACGTCAGAATTCGTATTTCAAGATGTTTTAAATCATACAAAACAAGTATAGTATTGGATGACACAGATATTCCAAAATTGTAGAAATCAATGAAATGGAGTTAAATACTAATAAACTTTTATCAGGTCTTAGATTAGCACTGGATAGAATTCAGACATTTAGAAAACAGTTCTAGAAAATCATTGCAAGATAGCTCCAGAGCTTCTGCCATAGCTCCCCTAATGACTACTTTGAGTCCACTAGTTCGAGAAAGCATACTAGACTTCAAAATAGTCCAAACCCACTGGTTCTCAATGACTACTTCGAAGCCTAATAAACTAAATAGAAGCAATCCTGCTTTACATCCCTGAACTCGAGTACTTTAGCACACACTCACTCGCACACTCACAAAATTCCCCATTAAAAGATCTTAACAAGTTCGTGCTCCGGATATTGAAACTTACTGCTGCCGGTTTACTGTGGTTCCGTACCGGTCGCCCCATCAGGGCTTCCCTGCTGTGCCCAAACTGAATTATGTCGCCTGATAGTGACGTGGTGCATGCAATTCCCCGACGCGGTTTTGATGGATGGACCAAACCCTGAAACCGAAATGAGTCACGCGTCAACGCAGGGCCCGTACACTAACAGAGAAACCGATGGTAAAGGGGGGATGGCGAACCCGGGAACGATTAGTGCAACAGTTAACGCAGCATACCTAATGAGCAACCGTACACACCGGCACCTTCAGGACATTCGAACCAGACGGTGCTGCAGTCGGCACTAAGATGCAAATTAGTGTTCCACTCGTGCCGCCGGGCGCACACGCCCCTCGACCTAGTACCTCCAGCCACACCAAGGCAACCCCACCAGGACGCGAGGTTAAGGGTGACAGTTTAATTTTTCCTCCACCATTACCATTCGTTCCACTGCTTTCTGCATACCATTTCGACCTGCGCCAAAACTACCACAGTGTGGAGTGAAAAAAAAACGCACGACACAGGAAAAAAGGGTCCTGGAAAGCTGGTCGAGCTGCTACACAATCCTTTCGGCCGACCCGAAAGACTTCCCGCTGCGCTGGCACGTAGTCTGCTGGGCAGGCCCGGGGCAGAAACTTTGGGCACTGCAATGAAGAAGAAAAAAACTCCCAGCCAAATCCCTAACAGCGAAACTTAAAACCATTTTTAGCGCCGCACACCATGGGAGCGGGGCAGCACATCGTGCAATAAAGGGTTGCTCCGCACAATTATTGTGGCGAATAACTGATTCAAATGTTAATGAGAGTGTGTGTGTGTGTTTGGGATGGTTGCAGTGTGCGGTGGTGTGCGAGAAGTGAAGCTGACGAAACGATCTACAACAGACGGTGAAAAGCCGAGAAATGGTTTCTTCTGGCAGCGCTGGCAGCGCACTAAAGTTTGCAAACGAAATTTTTACTAGCTCCGTACACGAAACCAAACGGGAAGCAGACCTTAGAACGGCAGTCGTGCTACAGTGCCGGAAAGCTTTTGCACATTCGCACCGAGGAAAGCGTTTAAGCTGCCCGAAATCGTTAATGGATTTCCCGATGGAATGAACCGCCTGCTAGAAGACCGGCCCTACTGCGCTGCCCATTTCTAGCGAAGGTTGAACGTAATGCTCGTAAAAGATGCCCAGAAAGTAGCCCCAGCACAAGAGGAAGACTTTAAAGCTCGCTTTTGAGCCGAGCAGCCACCGACGGTACACTACTTTGGCAAGTTCAGGAATGCTTCAATTATTGGGCAACTGTTCCTGGAAATGTTCGTGTGCTCTACTTTCCCAGGAGACAAGCTAGTGAGCGAAAAAAACAACAACAAAAAACACAATTTTGCTGTATAAATTACATAACATCGGGAGTTTTTTTCGGAAACAAGATTTGTTCTGTTTATTTTGTTTTACTTTAAAGCAAAAGTGCTTAAAAAACTAAAAAAAACTGCCGAAAAATCCAAACTCAAGTTTAAAGTGAAACTCAGCGCCTAAATCTATGCACTATGTGTAACAAATTGAGCTTGTTAGCGTAGCCACATTGCCTTAAACGAATACTAGCCCACTGGCCGGGTTTAAATGCAACCTTCAAATATAGATATCGGTGTGCGTACGGGTGAATTTTCCCATTTGATTTTCATTAGCTCAATTCCCTGTTTCCTTCATCCCTTCCCCTTACTCCCTCATTCCCGTTACATGTCACTCGCCTTGCCACACTCTCGCGGAAAGGTATATGCACTGACCCGATAGCCTACAGGTAGGCCGTTCGCACGTGCAAAACTTCCCCAACGATGTCCTCCGCTCTAATCCCCACTCGCTACCCTTCTCTGCCGCTCTGTCCCATTGCTAAGCAGCTGACCCAACCGGTCTTCCCCCCAGGGGCAAACGAATAAAAAAGGGCACCGAAAAACAACCGAAAAAAAACTCCAAAAAAAAGGTAAAATTGAAATTCCAATCACATTCCAAGTGAAAATGAAATTTTGTCCGTACGCGCGCGCCCTGCTGCCCGCGATCCAGTTTTAGCATGCAGCCCCCATCGTACATCGCTCCCCGATACACACACACACACACGCACACTTGGGCGCTGGAGTCGTGCGTGTAAGAAGTACGATTTTCTTCCCCAACAACCGGCACGCACACACTTACTATAAGAAAAAAACCCGATATAAACCGATCGAGAAAAGCGGCAAAACTTAAACAAAACCAGGTAGCCTCCTACACCTTCACCCTCCCGGATTTTACCCCGCACCAACGGCACGATTGCGCCAGGATAATCAAACCATACCATACCGCCCCCGTATACCGACCCTTTTCCCACCATGGCCCAGTATCGACGCGTCAGCTGCGTCGGCTTTGTTTGCGTTCGGTGGCTTTGTTTTTCTTTATCGCCACTCGGGAAAGCAAGGCCAACCGCTGCACGGGCAGAACCGGTGCCGACTACCGGTTTTCCAGCGGGCGACGGTCAAAACTTTCCGCACGAAGGCGAGGCAAACAGCGGCGGCGGGGGCAACTTTTGCATCGGATTTGTTTTTCGGGCTCCACTTGCGGGGAGAGCCCATTTTCCCATTCGCGGCCAGCGAGCGAACCTCGCAGGCTGTGTTTATCTTTCGCCATCCTTCTTGCACCCCCCCCCCCCCCCCTCACCCGTTTTGTGTTTCGTGGTGGTTTCGCGCGGCCGGGCTGCTCTCTGTGCGGCAACAACAGCGCCCGGGCGGTTGATCACATAACCGCGATTTGCACGATTATCTAATCGGATTGGTTTATTTGTTGTTTTGGAGGAGTCTGTGGGGATGCCTCTCTCTTTCTTGCCGCTTGTTAATTGTTTGTGTTCGACAATGCTGAAGAGAATTAGTGTTTAACAAGCCCGATAAGCAGGTGGCAGATGTATAGCTGCACGTTCGCAAACAACGAGTGTGCGCCTGAAAGGTAGGCAAAGTTCATTTGTTTATTGTTTTATCAATTTTGCGGTTGCATGTTGACTTGAGTGCTTTTCTCCGATAGCTTATTATTAGCTTAGCATAATGGGAGGGAAGGGGGGGGGGGTTGCTACTACGAAGCGACCAAATTTTGCCACGCATGTACAATGTTTGCATAACTTTAGGCGTAGCACAAGTTATAAAGCAGCGATGTCAAACTCATATGAAACATAGATGACAGTAAACACTTGATTTGTATCGAGTTTAAGACAAAGCAACTTTGAAAATGATTTTTTTTGTTATTTTATTAGTGTCCTTTGTTTTACAAAACCTCAGATACTACTAAAGAGCAACTCCATTCGACTGTCTTCGTTCAGATCAACTACAAGACTACCTGCACGTTCCTGGCGCTACTTCATTGCACCTTCTTCCCGTCGCTTTGTCATACTTTTTCATCTTCAGTTTGATATTTCGTTTTTTTCCATCTGGTTCTGTCTAGTTCCTCGCTCTTGCTCCAAGCATCCTCCATTCCAAGCATTCATCTCCTACTCAACTTAGATAAACAACAATAATATAGAAGGAAGTATGAAGAGAAATTAGAAAGATGGTTCAAACGAAAGAGCACGAGGGTGGAAAGCATTTATCGAGGAGTTAAAGTCAAAGAGATCATGATAGTAGTTGAACCCTCTGAGACAGGACAAAAGAGGATCGTTATCGATTGATAGTGAGTGAGTACATCGCATACATGAATTGGGAATGGCGAGCTAAATATATTGAATTCCGCATAAAGCTCATCAAAACCCTGAAATCTTCTTCCTCTTAACTCTAACGATAACTATAACGATCTGAAGTTCTTCTTTACATGCATTACCATTCGAAGCTGATAAGGTTTTAGGCAGAGAGTTTGAATTTGGAAAATGAACATAATCACTTTTAGCTGACTGTTTGCTCCATAGCTTCAATTTCATTTGGAATGCTGTTACGCTGTCACGATATTCAGTGACTCTTTTGTTACTACCTTGCAGCGAAACTTTCAGTACATTCAAAACGTGCGTAATCGCTTCGCACAGTTTAAAAAGTCGATGTAAAACGTTCGCTCTACTCAACTACCGCTTTTCAATATGGTAAGGAAGTCCATTTTGAATGTCATTTGTTTGTCAAAACTGATCGAATTGACGGTGATTTAGCCCTTTTACACGTATGAAATTCTCAGTTCGTACTATAACATTCACTACGTGATCCATTTTCCATTGTGGTTTCAGGTGTTACGCGCAAATCAAACGCACCGTCACCAGCACTTTCTTTTTCTTGTATGTAAACTTGGTGCCGTGACCAGGATATTATTGCCCAACGTTGCAAATTTAAGATTTGAACCTGCTAAAAAGCTTCGTACAGCAAGTTGTAATTTTAAAACTGCAGTAAATATGAACTTTTAACCCGGTTAGAGATTCCTCAACATAGAAACTGTGGAACATTTCTCATGCGTTTACACTCTGCTGATTAAATTCTCACCCAAATAGCGTTAACAAAACATTTCTCTGTGCGTTATCTTTTAATCAATCGTGGAATTTCTAGCCCCTGCGCCTTTCGTTGGTGTAGAAACGTAATCTATTTTAAAGATGAGGCACAAAATCCACCCAAACGACGCACGTCCCCACCTAAATCGGTTACCCTTGGACGTGTTGTGCGAGCCGTGGCCGTTTCGTTTTTTTGTTTGTTCCCTTTGCAGCGACGCGAAATTGTCCCAATTGAATAGTGAAACGACGTTCGATAATCGCTCTGTGACGCTTTTGCCCTGGCCCGACCTCACCGCCCTGAGACCTGTCAAACCAGTTTGACGTGACACGATGGCAGAATGACATCTTTTTTTGTTACGGGAGGTGGAGCTCCTGCGCTTTTCCTACATTAAAATTGTACAACGTCCCCCCCCCCTCCCCCTCCACTACGGTAATGGTTTAGAATTTGTCGAATTGCTGGCATTCTGGGAGGAGTTGGGCGTTTGGGCGAGTAGGAATGTGAAGATGACACATTCCAAACTCGCCGACGTGACCGCCGGTTCTGATTTTCTGGGGGCTACTGCCGTGAGCGAGCGACGGAGCCGTCTTCTGCCGGCGGGATGAAAATGAATGTGACAAATATGAACCAAAATTATGTGCCCCGAGGCGTGCGAGGGGAGTGAACTATTCTGCCAGAACATCAGCCCGAGGTATGAGCGATTGCGAACGTGATGGAGCAGTGGAGAGAGAGAGAGAGAGAGCAGCAGCAAAAAAAAGCCACCGGGTGCGGGTGAAAATCCTCACATAATCGACGCGCCGCTGGTACGTGCCTTGGTACGTGAGGCATGCGATGTAAATTTTCAACGACCACTCGTACACAGATTCCACCACCTTTGCATGCACAGATTGCCATCTTTGCCAGCGTTGTAAGGATAGTAAGACATTTGTGTCCGCGCTCTCTTTTCTTCCCGCGCCGTGGTACACTTCTTTCTTACTTTTTTTTGCATTTTACGCCTGCCAAACGAGAAGATTTTGTTTTCACTTCCGGGGGTGGTAGTGCGACTCCCCGGAGACGAAGAAGGAAAAAAAGAACTGTGCCCAAAAACTTGCCACCCTCGCTTAGCTCTTTGCCTCCCTTCAATAGAATAAAATTGCTTCGCACAGCTCCCTACTCGCACGGAGCGGAAATGAGATTTAGCTCTGTGCGAGAAGGGAGAAAAAAAGGGGACATATTTGAGCTTCAGAAGGCAACGGCAACACCGAAAAAAAGGAAGATCATCCAAACGCAGACGCTCTTGAAAACATTGCGCTCAAAAACCCTTCCAGTAAAGTCGGTTGATTAGTTGAAGCAATGTTCCTTTTTTTTTCTTGTGCAAACACAATTGAGCAAGAAGAAATAGGACGAGTTCCTTTTGCATATTAAATTGCTAAAGTTCATCCAATAACAAAGATCAACTGTGTATTGAAATCAAGCCTAGCCTTTCAAATTGAATTAAAACAGGTCAGTATGCTTTGCAAAGATCATTTTGTTACACGCATTGCATAGCTTTAGGCGGGTTTTGTTATGCAGCGTTGACAGCGAGCGACCAAATAAGCGCCGATTGAAAAGGAAGGAAACCGTGAGACTTTTCTCAACATCCTAAAATTAGCAACGAAAAGTTGTTAACAAGTCTTAACTTATTCACACGCAGTACACAAATTCTTGTATATTCTAATGCACAAAACAAAGAAATACAGACGCTCAAATCTTCCTCATTCAAAAACTTTTCTCATCTTCCCTCTAGAACGGATGTTTTTTTTTATGTGTTTGCCTTAAATTATCCTATCGATTCCAGATAAAAACGAAAGCGCAAAACTATGCAACACACCCACAAACACACACACATACAGACAAACAATTGATTTATGCCGTCTGCCGTCCTGTATTTGCGTGGTGCCCGTTTTATGACAGTCATCGGCACACACAGACACACACACACAAACACGCGATAAGCTTTTCCGAAGCCTCCGAATAGGCCTTTGCGGATTAGCACTAGCAAATACACACTAAACCTTGCACAATGGGACTGATCCCAGGAAAGAGGAAAACACACAAAAAAAAACCATAACCACCTCCAGGCTAGCACAAACACTATTACAACAAACAAACCGACCAGAATCGTATGGGAAGGAAAAAGTGCAAGCAGAAAAGCATACACACACACGAACACCTCCCTAAAATCCCTGTCAAAAGGGCAAGCGCCAGAGAAAGGGCAGAAGAATACTCCTCCGATAAATCATCTCTGCCCTATGTGCGTATGTGTGTATGTTTTTTGTGTCTTTCTCCCATGTTCCTCTTTAACGCATAACTCCCTCGTCAAAAAAAAATACACACACACACACACACACATAGAAACAAAACAAGAACGAAGAATATTGGCCCCGGGTGGGTATAGGTTATTTTTCACTTTTTCCGGTTTTTCAATCTCGCCGCTCCATTTCCGAGAACGGAGGCGAACGGAACGTGACGATAAAGGGGGTTCCCGGGGGGGGGGACAAAAAACAACCCCAAATCCAATCTCCCCAATCTGCAGCACCCCCTCCGCCGCCCGGTGTAGGCGCGCATCGCCCCCGGAGGAATTTCACGCAGATTTGATCGGCCAAAAAGGGGAGCGCAGGCAGCAGTTCGGCAGTTGCGAGTGGGTGGAATAATTAGGACCGCTCCCCCCCCCCCCCCCCCCCCCCCCCCCCCCCCCCCCCTAACCGCCGCTCGCAGCAATGGGCTCGTTTCTAGTAAGCCAGTTGGTTGAAAGTGTGCATCTTTCGACATGGGGGAGCAACGAAAAAACGCAGATGGAATTGAATTGTTGCGATTTAGTTCCCGTGCAGATTGCATACCTACGGGCGAGATTGATTTTTGCAGTACTTCGATCGACCAAGTGTTGCTGTTCGCCTAAACACTATGCAACCGGCACTACAATAGTCTACTTTGCAGGGGTTTCAGCCTGTTTCATCTGACTTGATGGAAGCAAATTTTCCCATCGCTTTGTAATTATTGTGATTGTATATCACGAGCTCAATAAGTTCATCTTTTTCAATAATAGTTGATTTCATTTTCATCATTTTAGTTGTACGAGAAGTCCTATCTGTTTCATACACAATTGGTTGATCATATTTCTTTATTATTCCTACACTTTTTCCTTTTTATATCTGCAATTTTATTTTTCTTTGTCATAGCTCTAGTATTAACAATTAAAATTGGATGAGATATATATGATTGAAGAATTTATGCTTTAAGTTCCTCAGAATCAATTACAATTCTAGGTATAGCATCAGCTACTACGTTAGTTTTACCTGCTAAAAATCTTTTTTAAAGTCTAATTCTTCCAAATCTAATAAAGTTTTCGTTGGTGGACGGACGCGACCTTGCTTCGCTGGTGGTGCTGCATGCTTGTCCGCTTCAGACTGCGTCTCAGCTATTCTTTCTTTATCGTAAATAATGGAGTTCTTGAATTTTATGGATGTGTTGCTATGTGGTTTAATGTATTAGGGGTTGTACAACTCTTTTAAAACCTTTTATAGCTTTTTCATATCATGATTGCACTCCGTTACTTTTCTATCATAGTAGGGATTTTTAGTTTTCACAAGGCTATGAGCATTCTCATTTCTTCTTGTCGAGTAATTGTCTCAGTTTATTGCTGTATTCTTTTCCATGAGTAATTCATATGCTCTACCTCTTTTTGACTTTATTATTCCTATGTGAGATGTGTATCGTTAAGCGCCTCCCTTTTGTTCCATGAGACGACCACGACCCTTCTTGTCTGAAGTCATCTGATAGGAGGTTGAATGTTTCATTTTGTGCTAAGTGTTAAAGATTACACTTTTATTGGCTTTCCAGGTGTTCTTAACGAGAGCCGACATGCCATGGACAGAAATTCTCACGACAAACTGAAATCGGTATCAAAATCCAATTGGAATTGACCGTGAGTGGGATTTCTCAGCTAGGCTCTGCAAGGTGTTATGCTGTTTGCATACGTTAAGGCGTTCGAACAAATTGCCCATCTTCATGGGTTTGTGGATTACCTACCTAAAAATCCAGCACCACGGTCATATTTATGTATTTTTGATGCTTAATTGTCAATCCTACAACTTTTCGATAGGAGTTATTTTTGACGACACACACTATTGTTGAACCGAAGTGCGAGAATCAATACTTTTGGCTATCGACATCCGATAATTGTGACACACTCACGGTCATTTAAACACACCGCCACCACAAACCGTAGCGTATCACAAACATCACATTTACCTCGCAATGAATGGCGTTCAATTTCGCCGCAATTGATTAACTCTCGTTAAGTGTCTAGCTTCGAACGTGCAGGGATTTCGATGCCCCTTCCCCGGGTCACACTTCCCAACGTTTGGGCTCTATAAATGTTTAATTCGTTACAACCACCGTTCTGCTGGTGAGAAAATGAAGCATCATGGTCCCTTCCAACAGTAGCAACAAAGTACAAGCAAAGCGAACCAAAGACGCTGGAGATTACACTCATACACACACACACACACACACACACACACACACTGTTGATAAATACCTTTCCGAAAGCTCTGCTCTGGCCTCCGCCCCTCCAAAACGGGCCGAATCGTCGAAATTCGATGGCCGTAAATCATCCGCCACCGGAACGGAAGCTTGCTATCTCTCGACACCATTTCCTCCTGCCACACACACACACACATACTCCCTCCCACAGAAAGTCACAGCAACCGCCAGAGTCCGGGCCGGGCTTCAAGCGACGTGACAGACGCCGCTGTATATCGTTTTGTGAAAGTGGTTCGGCATTTTTGAATTGAAATCGAACCACGGGACGGGACAGCTGTTGCTAAGGAAGTGGGGTCACTTCACATCCCAGGGCTGTTTTTTTTTATTTTGCCTCCATTTTTCTCCTCCTGCAGCGTCTTTGCGCGTCCTTTACGCTCCGGAGAAAATGCCATCACAGGCACCGCGCGAGGCAGGGTTCCTCGATTCCCCCATGCCTAAGAGCTGACCGGCCCGAGGATGCACAATGGTGTGCCTCCCGCCGCCCGGTGTCACACTGCAAATGGATGGCTCTGTGTGTCCCGAAATGTGCGGAACGATAAATCACAAACGATTGTCGCTGGAGGAGGAATGGTGAGGTGGTGCACTAAATAAATGTGCGATTTCAAGCACTTACGGGTTGAAACTCGTAAGCAGTTTTGCAGCAGGACATATTTCGAACAATATATAAATGTGTGTATGTGTGTCCTTATTATATCGTTTTTATCTTTTAAGATGCTTTTTTCCTCATCAGCTTAGTAGTAGTTCGTGCTTTTTTTGTTGCTATGCTTTCCTTTCCTCTGGAGGCTTCATGCTTTCTAGCAGGCGGGATTGCTTTAAGACGCCCGCTGTACACGGTTGAAGTGATAGGAGAAAAAAGCGTGCTACAGTAAGAAAGATTCTGTACCTGATGGTTGCAGGAAAAGATGTTACAAGGAGAGAGAGAAAAAAAAGAACATCTGATAAAGTACAAGCACAGAGCACACAAGCTCGGCTAGCTTTCATCTCTGTTCCTTTATCTACCACGTGGAGCTGTGCACACGCCATATGGTGGCAACGACACACGGGACGCTTTTTGCCCGCAATATTACACCACACACCACCCACTAATGAGCCACGACCAGCGCTTGCAGGAAACGGTTCCATTGGCGCAGGCAAACATCGGATCGCTCCACCAAGCGAACGGAATTAAACCACTAGATCACTGCGCGGATCCGTGCATTCCACGCTGAACCGCCAGTGTACGACGAAAGAAGGTGCCAACTGTTGCCAAAGGACAACCTCCTGATCAAGACATAATTTGTCCTTGAATTTATTAATTTTCCCATTGGCGCAGCATCAGCACCAGCAAAAAAAAGACACCCCAATAGTGAACGTTGCGCCTGAAAGGTAGGCAGCGTGCACTGCACACTTGCTACATGCTACGAGCGTAAGCACGGGAAAGCGGAGGGCGAAATTTTTCGACAGCACAGCTAGGGTTGTGTTGTTCCGAAACAGTTCGAAACAACCATTGGAATTGGCTGTGCTGCCGCTGGGAGCTGCCGAAGAGCTTTCGCTAATGCCCAGCCTACAACACACACCGCCTGCGGCTAGTGTGTGTCACGCAACGAAAAATTGGAAGACATTGTCAAGCACTTGGCGCCCGTACACGTTGGATCGCAATTTTCCGCTCGCGCCGGGAGTGGCTCTTTCGTTCTTCTTTCTTTTTTCTTTTGACTGTTACACCCGTGGGCATAGTTGGATGTTGTAGCTCGGGTTTTTCTTTTCCTCGGCTTGCGGAAGAACGACTTTAATCGAACGGCGCCCGCACACGGTGGCTGGATAAAAATAGTAAATTTTCAATCACCTCTCCCGCTCGTTCCTTCGTACCATCGTACGTACACATATTCGGTGCTTCTTTCAAAAGGAAACAAAAAAAACACACACACACACACATAAAGCTCCAAAATGCGCTTCGTTCAACCTTTCAACCGCCACTAAGTCGAGATGGATAGAGCGCGCGGGTATCAGCTTACCAGTTTGTCGGATATATAACATGGCGAGCGGTTGAACCCATCGCATCGTCCTTCGCCGGATTCAAGTGGGTGAGTTGAAACGGAGCCGTACGGAGCGTTGGTAGCGCAGCGTATTAAAATGCTTACACATTCACAAAACGTTTTATTACAATTTTAATAATGTTGTTAGGGGATGCCCCGATCCGTTCCCTGGACGCGCGCTCTCTGTCAAGGCATGGCGCACCATCCGACTTGCCGGTTTCGGAGCGACCCGATGGGGGGAGGGGGGGTGCTGGATGACGGGACAATCCCACCCCGCTTAGCGGAAGGAGTGAGTGTCCTTTCAAAATAGATTTTGCTTTTCTTGTCCCTGTGCGCGCTCGGTTTCTTGCATTTTGTTGCCCCACCCGTCCGTCTTGCCTTGCGTGGTGTTGTTGTGTACACGCTTATCTGGTTTCACTTTGTTTATCTTGTATTATATCGTTTTTGGAGGAGATTCTGTTCCACTTCCTGCTTGATTTATCAATTTACGTCGGCGAGGCTTAGCAGGGGATGATTCTCGCTTGCGAAGTGCCCGGCAAAGCTATTAGGACGATACTGTACTGCAGATTGCATGCTTTCAGGCGTGTGGTTGGTTTAAAAGCGCCTTAATGTAAGGAGCACGGTTTACAGGTATAACCTAAACCGTCGCGTCACAAGCTAAGATTATGTATAGCTTTGTTGGTAAAGTAATCGCTGATCACTTATACCATCGCTAATAGGACACCCGTAGATGGAGCGAAGGCTAGAGCATTAGTTAAAGTTTTTATAGCTTTTGCAGTAGATCTTAAGAGCGAATAAATCAGTCACCTTGTAACTCGCAACTGGGAGAATCATATTTTAGGTCAATTGTGCAGTTTTCTATTTTTATACAGGGTTTTCGAGGATTATATAGACATGTTCAGCGAGTTGTAGATTCGTTCAGTCATATAATAGACTCTTTCAGCGAGATATAGAATTGTTCGGAAGTAGGCGTTGACAAGTTCAGCGATTCTGTAGTGCTGTCATTTGTTTTGTTTACACACTGTGCCGCACGGTTCAATTTTTCATTCTTAAATGCCCTAAAAGTAGCTAATAATCATTCCCCAAGCTGTTTAATACTTGAATTAGTTAAAACAAACATATTTTTACGAAAACCGTTTGTTTACCTTCTGATGAGAACGATCCAAGCTGCAGTCCAAGGGGTTCGAAAGTGACAGCTCTACAGTAAAACCGAACATGTCTACACCTACTTCCGAACAATTCTATATCTCGCTGAAAGAGTCTATTATATGCCTGAACCAATCTACAACCCGCTGAACATGTCTATATAATCCTCGAAAACCCTGTAAGGTGTATCAAACACATGTTTTTAAGGAGAGGACATTCAATTATCTTGTTTTGCGCTTGCCATGCTGTCCGTGCTGTACAGCACGGACACCGGAATGGAGCAGATGCGGGAGCAGAAGCAGGAAGCAGAGGAGAGCAGCCCTACGACAGCCAGCATGATGATGACGAAGTGCCCCCGCCATGTTTGGACGAAGTCATTGGTGCCATCAAACAGCTGAAGTGTAACAAGTCAGCTGGCAGCGATGGTCTAGTGGCCGAACTGTTCAAGATGGGTCCGGAGCGGCTTGCCGTCATCATTCATCGGCTGATTGTGAGAATTTGGGAACAGGAAGAACTACCGGACGAGTGGAAATTGGGTGTCATACACCCAGTCTACAAAAAGGGCGACAGGCTCGACTGTGCCAACTTCCGAGCCATCACAGTCCTGAATGCTGCCTACAAGATCCTGTCCCGAATACTCTTCTGTAGACTTTCGCCCCTTGCTACTGATTTCGTCTGCAGCTACCAAGCTGGATTTGTTGGAGGCAAATCGCCCACCGACCAAATCTTTACTCTACGGCAGATCCTTCAGAAATGACGAGAGCACCAGATCCCAACGCACCACCTGTTCATCGACTTCAAGGCGGCCTACGATACCTTGGATCGGAATGAGCTATGGAACACCATGCAGCAGTACGGATTCCCTGCGAAGCTGATACGGTTGTTGAGGGCTACTATGGACGGGGTGCAGTGCAAGGTGAGAGTGACGAACATGCTTTCGGAATCGTTCGAATCTCACCGAAGTCTGAGGCAAGGGGACGGATTCTCCTGTTTGCTGTTCAACATCGCTCTGGAAGGTGTCATGCGAAGCGCGGGCTTCGACATCCGGGGCACGATCTTCACCCGAACTCTCCAATTCCTTGGCTTCGCGGATGACATCGACATCATCGGACGAACATCTGCGGCGGTGTGCGAGGCGTACACCCGACTGAAACGCGAAGCCGCTAGGATTGAATTGAGGATCAATGCGACGAAGACAAAATATCTGCTTGCTGGGGGCTCTGTACGTGATAGAGCCCGACTCGGAGGCAGAGTATCAGTTGACGGCGACGATCTCGAGGTGGTAGAGGAGTTCTGCTACCTTGGTACGATCGTAACTTCGGACAACAACGTAAGCAGCGAAATCCAAAGGCGCCTCGTGCCTACTACGGGCTCCACAAACTCCTGCCATCCAGAAGACTCCAGCAACACACGAAATGCGCCATATATCGCACACTGATTCGCCCGGTAGTCCTCTACGGGTACGAGTCTTGGACTATGCTGACGGAGGACGCCAATGCACTCGCCATTTTCGAACAGCGGGTACTATCTTTGGCGGTGTGTGCGAGCAGGGCGTGTGGAGAAGGAGGATGAACCACGAGCTAGCTGAGCTGTTTGGCGGTGCTGATATCCTGACGGTCATCAAAGCCGGAAGGATACGATGGCTGGGACACGTGATGAGGATGCCGGACTCATGCCCCACCAGGAGGATGCTCGTCAGCGACCCATTCGGCACGAGGCGTAGAGGAGCACAGCGAGCTCGTTGGCTGGATCAGGTGGAGTCGAACCTGTCGGAGATCGGATGCAGCCGTGGTTGGAGGACTGCAGCCCAGGACCGAGTTTCCTGGAAACGGATTGGCGACCTGGCCATGTCTACTAGACGTGCTCGTACATGAGCAGGCCAAGAAGAAGAAGAAGAAGAAGAAGATGCTGTACTTGCTTGAATTGTAAGCTTCAACTTAATTTTTTTTTAAAAAGCAAATTTTGTGTCAGTACGTTAGATGAAAAAAAACGGAAGAAGCCAAAAAAACATACAAGCTCGATTATACAGAACCAGAGATTAGAAGAAGACAAAGCTAAAAACGATTTTAAACAATAAAGACTTGATAAAGTAAAAAGTAAAATTAAAGAAAAAAGGAGAAGTAGGATAGGACGTATCGGAATAATTGGAAGAAGTAAAATAATAACAGAAACAATAACAATAAAAGCAGAACTGAGAAAATGAAGTTGTGCAAGAAGAATAACAGAGGAAGATATATAAGCGGGGATGGGGAGTATCTGTGCTAGTATCTGATGCGCGTATACACTGAAGCAGATGCTCATAGGAACCAAACGTTGTACGACGAGATACAAAGTACGCGAATAAAAAATAAATAATTTGTTTCACTCCTTTTATAAAATTTATGTTTATTTTTTAATTCAACATTAAGTAAAAATAAATTAAACAACATAAATTTGAAACCTACAAGTGTAAGCCCAGACCAACATTTCCACAATTCGACTCACTGACAGATTGTGAACTATCAGACATGGCCCTTATAAAAAACGCGCCTAAAGTTAGGCAACGCGCATTACAAACTCTCTTCTTTAAGAGATTTTAATCATTTTTTAAAATAGTTTATAGTTCTTTGCTAAAAAACCCCTATTTCCTGTTACTTTACGTATAAAGCTTCTCTTCTCTTCATGAATTTATCGTATTCATTGCATCCTGACTTGTGTGTGGCTAAGGAAATATGAAACGTTCCAGCACCCCTTCCCACAGCTCATCGGCCGTGCCACGGAAATAAATGTTAAAAGCCTAGCCGACGAAAAACTGCGCACACTGTGCTTCTGTGGCAGCCGTACTGTAGCCGGCTCGTGCGGCTTTTGCTAGACAAGAGCGCCTTCCCCTCCCCCATCTCCCAGCTACACCCTCTTCCTTGAAAGGGAATAATAAACGCAAGATTAAGAAACACAGCCGCTGCTCGCTAAATATTCTTCGGTGTTTTAGCAAACGCAAGCCTACCACTGCGCACTGCGCCTGCCCTTATCCTTGGTTCGGTCGGGTAACAGCTGGCAGATACCGACCAAACCGACCTCCCCTAGCTCCCCCCCCTGTACCTGTACCCCCATCAAAGCAAAACGTCACCCAGTGGTCATGTCTCATAATTTAAGTCGCATCGTGCCGGCGCACGACCGGCGGTTACTTTTGAATAAATCATCATCAATCCGCCACATCCTCCAACCTGCTCCAACGCGCCGAGCCCTCTCGACCCCTTGGCGAACCCTTTTTTAACGCCGGTTGGCAAATCCACCGGAACACAGCAACACCACCAGCAGAACCGACCGCTCACGCCCACTGACATGGGTTATGACAGGGCAAGGTCAGCCACCTGCCTCCCCTCACTGCTGGTGCTGGCCCGAAAGATTTATATCCCTTCAACTATTCCGATCTCATCTAATGTCTCAGTGTGTGTGTACGTAAGGCGAAGGTTTTGAAGGCAAACCCCGCAAGGCCAGGCATCGTTCCAAGAAACGGAAGAATGCTGAAGAATTGCCTTTCCCATTCTCCATTTTTTTTTTCCTGCAGCGCTGTAACACAAATCCAAAGGAAAACGTGAAATGCCAAAGCCCGAAGTAGGGCAGCGTGGTAGTGGGTGAGGTAGATAATTCAATTCCGATTTGCATGATGGTTGTATCAACAATAGCTTCCCGCTGCAGCAAAATACACCTTGTTCCTCCCCTTGCTTGGCACGCGGCAATATTCCTTTACAGTTGGCGTGAATTAATTTTCCGGCCGTGACGCCAACAACAGCAACAACAACAGCAACAAAAAACACGCGACCAAGGGAAAGGATATTTGCTGCAAGCGTGCAAAAGCACCAGGCAGGCGACCGAAATCTGTCACAATTTGCCATCACCTTTCCCTGGGTGTCAGCTGGCTCGAGCGGCTGAATAGGGGCGGAATGGGGGAATATTCGAGCTCGTGAAAATGAAATTAGCCTACCCTCGAGCCCGCCTGCAAGCTGTTTGAGGGGGTGAGAGAAAATAGGTGG
Organism: Anopheles quadriannulatus; assembly: GCA_000349065.1. NCBI lineage: Eukaryota > Metazoa > Arthropoda > Insecta > Diptera > Culicidae > Anopheles > Anopheles quadriannulatus. The sequence continues at coordinate 216,493 of KB667689.1, forward strand.
TGGCGATGGAGCATTTTCCCTTCTCAAGAAAACAGACTGTCCACCCTTCCACCCGGGTGGAGCGGTGCCAATATGGTGCAGGCGAATAATTACCTTTCGGCAGGGAAAAGGCGGCTTTTTTGTGTGTCGATTTTTCCTTCCTTTTTTTAAGAAACAAACAAACTCCACACACACACACACACACACACACACACGCGCTGGGTGTGAAAAAGGTGTGATAAAATCATAACGCGGCCCCACCGCCGCCTTGATGGCTCGGTTGACACCTTTTCTCGGTGTTTGGCGCGCTCATCACACCCCGGCCCGGGGAACAACACACGAAGAAAATGGAAACAATCCGTCATCTCCTGTACCGCACGGCTCCCCGTTTTTCGTTTCCCGCTGCCTTCGCCCCGTTCGTGAGAAAATTAGCGCCCGTTTTTTTAACCCCTCCACACTGCTGCCACAAAATCCTTCTTTTTGCGTTTCACCCCTCGCCACCGTCAACCACAAGCTGGTCAGGGCAGCCCCCTGTTTGGTGCCTCCCCTCCCCCAAGCGCGCACACGAGCGAGGAATGCAAAAATAAGGCCCACGGCCTCGGGGTAACTGCTGCCGCTGCGGCGTACGATGTGATAATGATGTTACTTTTAATTTTGTTTATTTAATTCGTATTCAAGATACGGTACCGCCGTTCCACCGTTCCCCCATTTTTTTGCGGAACGGGTGGCAGGGAGTGAAATGATTTTCCATTTTCATTACCGCTCTCCACCCCCCATCGCCCTTCCCTTGGTGTGTGTGTGCTCTCGAAAGGGAAGCGACGAGGGGTGGTATTGTTGGCTTTTCATCTTGCTCGCCATCATTTTCCGCCCAAACGAAACAAAAAAGCAGAACCAAGGGGACAGAAAGAAAGAGAAAGAGGGCAGAAGGGAAAATAAAACGTGCTGCCTGCGCGTGCGACGACGACGGGGTTGGCCGGATTTACGGCTATATTCATCCTTTTCGGTGGTTGTTGGCGAAATTGGCAAGCCGACGGGTTTTGAACCGCGCCCGAAGTCAAGACTCAAAAATTAAACCCTTCCCCCGTTGCTCATCCTTCTCTTTGGGCGGAATGGGGTGGGTGAGTGGCGCGCACCACCCGCTCGAAATAGGATTAATTTTCGCCCTCCACCAACCCCCCCCCCCCCTCCACGCGAAGCGCTGGCAGTGCTGCGTGACACTGATTTCCATTCCGGGATGGGCAGACCCGACCGTAAGCCAGTTTGTTTTTGGCAATGGCGCGAGGTCACGACTGTGCCGCTGGCTGCTTGTGTTGTACCATAAATGAAAGCGTGCCCTGTGGCTGTGTGCCAGTGTGTGCGTGTGTGTCACTTTTGCAGCCGTGTGCAGCCGTCCCAATGATGAGAAAGCAGCTTTTCACACAAAGGTTACAGCACTTGGTTTGCGTTGAAAATGCACTTTTGTGAAACGGGTTGCCTAACGCCAGGCGCTTACTTCACTATACTGTACAGGGTTTACCTAGCCAATCCGGCATCGTAAAAGCGTTATCGACCACTGTAAATACTTATACCGGCGACGTAAACCCTCAAGTTGGCACTGCCGTTCCTATTCTGGCTTTATGAAGTATGAATCGAGCATGGTAAACAATCAAAGCGGTCTACCCCGGATTTTCTATTTTTATCGCAGTAAAACAATGCTTCTTTTATATGGTTTAACTGATCTGTAATGATATTTTGTTTACGGTGTTGAATACCGCCTATAAAATGTTCTCCCTGATCCTTCAGGATCGCCTTGTCCCGCACGTCGAACAGATAGTCGGACTAACTATCAAAGAGGATTCCGAAACGGAAAATCTACCACTGATCAGATCTTCACCATGCGGCAGAACTTGGAGAAGATGGCTGAATACAGAAACGACACATACCATCTCCTCATTGACTTCACAGCCGCATATGATAGCA
>KB667689.1:221757-246145 GCA_000349065.1 Anopheles quadriannulatus
GCCAGTTAAACGAACAGCTAGAAGCGCCACTAGCAGATAGTGTCATGCTACTGCCACCTAGCATAGAAGTAAGTATTTTGCTACCAAAATTTTCGCTACCAAGATTTTTGCGACCAATATTGTTGCGACCAAGAAGTCTTGATAGCAAAATTCAGAATGACGTCATTACGTGAACAGCAACTCATCCCGCAGCGCTTAGTCATCGATTGGCGCCCGACAGTATGCTATACGGATGACAATTTGTCTCTTTTAGTCCGCTAGCGCTAGCAGATATGTCTTGACCAACGCCAACGGCCCATAAGCGCACCATACCGGACTAGCATCAAACAACGGTTATGACTGTTATGCTTTGCGACCCCTTTCCTCCCGTGCGCCCTCCTGTCCTGCCCTTTCCGACTGAAACGCAAATAAATATTTCGTTCAAGCATCGACAGCCGGAACTAACGAAACGAAAAACCCCAAAAACACAAAACAAGAAACCCCGGAAGTGCAGCCAACCGGTGCGCCCGGTGTGCAGACCGCATCCGCCGCAAGGGCGAATTGTGGAAAGTGTGCGGAAAAGCACAAACAAACTACACTCCTCATACGGACGGCGGGCAAGTCTTGCACTTGTTCCTCTCTTCACATTCTTTTCCCCTTGAACTTGCTGTTGTTGTTGTTGTTGTTTTCGAAGATATGATTCGCTTTTCCTTGATGAAATTGGAATCTCTCCCGCAAAAGAAAACTTACTCGCACACACACACAGAGAGAGTTGGAACCTTGTTTCTCTTCCACCCGCACTCGCACGCCGCCCAGCGCATCGGTGTGCTTGCCTTACATTTTTACACAATAAAGGATGCTTATCTCATCGCAAACGTGAGCGGAATACGGTTCAAGTGCGGCCCCGAAAAACTCGCCACGGCGGGCACATTTTGTTTTAGCTCTCGTGGTGGCTTTCATCACACACTCCCCCAGAAAAAGAAGAAGAAGAAGAAGAAACTTACAACGCAGGGTAGGGTAGGAGGAAGGTGGCGGGAGTTAAACAACAGCAGCAATACACATACAGATTGCTGCCGCTTTCTTCTGTCCTGGTACACCACTCTCTATCCCTCATCGGTACATTCTTTTTGGGGCTGGCGTGGTGCGCAAAAACTTTCCCACATACTCTGCTACCGGCGGGGGGGGGACAAGGAAAGGCTTGCCGGGAGAAGGGTAACAAACGGGTGAGGGGAAGAAAGCAGACGGGTGTTTTTTTTTCTCCTTGCTGGTATGAGGCGGGTGGAGAAACCGGTTAGATGAACTAACAAGGTTCAAGTTGTCAGGAGCGATGGGTGGGAGGAAATAACATACGCCAGCAGTTCACTTACGCCATGTAAAGCTGAATGCAATCTTCTCGAGCCCCCCAGAAGCAGCAGCAGCAACAGCAGCGGTAAAAAAATAATGTTGCCCAATTTTTCGCGCCACAGCCCGACAGGACGGTGGGTGTAAGTGTCGAAAGCCAGACTACGATTTGTCAACGCTTCACACAGCTTTGAGCGAGGGGACGATGCAACGCTAGAAGGGGGATATACGACAGCACAGCTGGAAGATGTTTTGTTTTATTTGAAGCGATAGGCGTGAAGCGGACTAATTTAAACAGCTTATGAAGTGGTAGTTCGCCTTTTGTAAAACGAAACGATATTATAACCAGGAAATATGCGTACTTTTGTATAAATGGCATTCTTTCTTATGAAAATTAGTTCAAAAATTAAAAAAAAAAAACAACCTGAAAAAGGCCATAGTGATGCTTTTTTTGGACAAAACATTCTTTAAAAGCCACTTTTGTTACGTGAATTGCATAATTCAAGGCGTTTTTTTTCCTGAAGCGCGAAATTACAATCGAATCATCAAGGTTATTTTTGTTGTTGTTGCAATAATTGTGAATTCAACATACCGATAAGTCTTCAGTTCCAGAATGATAAACCTGTTTAACACCTTTCAGGCACATTATCGCAGGGCGGTCCCATTGTACAGTCGTCATCTCGAACGACTCAATAACATTCCCGTCATGGGTTCAAGCCTATAATGGACCGTTCCCCCGTAGCAAGGATTGACTATCCGGCTGCGTGGTAACGAATTAGGTCTCGAAAGCCTGTATATGCCAGCATGTCCGCATATGACGTTACGCCAAATAGAAGAAGAAGAAGAACCTTGTAAAATTATCATGATTCCTTCAAGAGTCAAAAATTGATGACTTATAGTCGAAACCAGGTCGAATTTCCAAGCCATCACAGTCCTGAATGCCTCCTACAAGATCCTGTCCCAGATACTGTTCTGCAGCCTCGTGCCCCCTTCGCTACAAATTTTGTCGGCAGCTACCAAGCTGGGTTTGTTGAAGGCAAATCGACCACCGACCAAATTTTCACTCTACGGCAGATCCTCCAGAAGTGCCCAACGCACCACCTGTTCATCGACTTCAAGGCGGCCTACGACACCATAGACCGGAAGGAGCTATGGAGCATCATGCAGCGGTACCACTTCAGCGACTGCTGAGATCCAGAAGACTTCAAGCCCACACAAAATGTGAGATATATCGCACATTGATTCGCCCGGTGGTCCTCTGCGGACACGAGTCCTGGACCATCCGAGCGGAGGATGTAAACGCTCTGGGCGTGTTTGAGCGACGCATCCTCCGGACCATCTTTGGCGGTGTGTTCGAGCATGGAGCGTGGAGGAGACCGGACCATGTCACATCGACGTGCTCTATCGTGAGCAGGCCTATCGCCAGCAGGCCTCAAAAGCCTATATAGGCCAGCATGTCCGCATAGGACGTTTTCGCCAAATAGAAGAAGATTAACATATATGACAGATGTTTAAAAATGCTGTATATATATATTGCAGTGTCACCATTTAAAACTATGGGTGGTAGCTTATTATAAGGATATGAGACTGAGTTACAGAGTTTCTCAATATTTGTTTTATTTGTGTCTGGTATTTGCTTGCGCTCGTCTGATGATGTATTACCGCTTCCCATATATGTATGTTTATGTATATTTGCATCATCCCATTAAAATGCAATACAAATGACCCAAACATTTAAGAACAAGCTCAATAAAACGTACAACGAATCTAAAGATAGGTAGGCAACTGTCAAAACAACTTGGGATACAACCAAAAGACCGTGATAAACCCTATATTACATTTAATCAATTAGATTTTTTTTAAATACCACATTTTATCATGCAAATGGCATAACTGTCGGCGCTTTGCTTGTAAAATCGCACATTTTCTTGTTATGCATTATATTTTGTTATCTTTTTCTTATCTAAAGTTGTACTCCTCACACTGCTCGTACTTTCCAGTGGAAAAAAAACTCTATGAATACTTTTTTATGTCGAAAACTATTAAACGATTGCTTCGATTCAATCGCACCCATCTCTATTTCTGTCAATCTCCCCTAACCCACTTGACAGTGTGCAGGCTACAGATTGCTCCAGCAACTCAAAGCCAAAAAAAAAGGGACTAGCAACCTTCCCCCTTTCTATAATGGAGTCACTTCACGGGCTGAAGCGATGCCGCGGTTCGACCCCGCTCGAGATGCTTTTAGTGAATTGAGTCCAATTAAGCGTCTCTGCGGCCGGCAGGACTTCACCCGCACGCGCCCAAAACCTCGAGTGGCGCCCGTGCCGCCAGATGGGCCGGTTTTAGATAAAGCCTACGCGCACGGAAGATTGATTACACTCCACGCCGTTCCGTTCAGGCGGAACCTGGTGGGCTTTTCCTTTTGCCTCGCGCTCGCACGGACAAGTGCCACCGCTTCGCCGCACGCTTCAAACCGTTTCTTCGCCGCAACTTTGCCAAGGGATCAAAGGGCATTAGCGAAAAGCGAACCGCGAAGGAATGTCTGGGAGTTGGATGGAGGGGGGAGGGGGGCGGTGTTTTCACAACTGCAAACAGCAACACAAAAAATCGCTCTTCAAATTAACTTCCACCCATTCACACAGAAACACACACACTCACTCTCTTAAAACGGATCAATTTAAAATCGGACCAGAATGGCACGCGAATTTCCTCGCCTACTCTTCTACTAGGGCGCGCCCGCAAGTGCACCGCCAATTCCGCAAGTGGAGTGGATCGTTCTCCCAAAGTACGAGATATAAAGCGTGCCAAACCAGCCCGCTCCACACCGTGATGAAGTAAAAACAATCACTTAGCCGGGATAATCGGTACTCATCTGTTAAATTGGCGCAGCAAAAGCGAGTGAAGCTTCTGCTAAGCTCGACCCCAGTCCCTGGTGAGGCACCAGTTAGCCAGATTTGCCCGACGACCTCTCCGTCAAGTCGTCCGCATATCCCACCGATTTGTTATGCTCTGAGTACAATTGAGGCGAGAAGCGGGAGGCGTTGTGTGTGTATGTGGCTCTCTTTCTGTGTGCACTGTAGATCCAATGTTACAGCAAGACTTCTCCAAAAGCGTTTTTTTTTTTTGTTGCTTCGGGTTGTCTGTGTTATTTTTGCTTCGAGGAGGGAGTCGCTCCTGCGGGACCGCTTCTCATGACACGGGCGAGTCTGTGTTTACTCGAGATTTCTCCCTTGCGAGTAGTAGGAACGTGAGAAGCAGGGAACAATAACACAGCCCCGGGGAATGTAATGACAGTCCAGGATTAGGTGCTCGGGATTCATCCGGGCTCCAAGAGCCAAGATCCGGGATGGTGGCGCAAGTTATCCTGCAACTGGAGATTACATTCTCTCACTAGTCGGTTTTGCTGGCATGAGATGATATTCTAGCATCTTCGCCAATTACTTAACACCTCCCGAATTGAATGATCTGCACCCGGAGCACCTCCAATCGATCGGTGACATTACCTACACGGCTCTTTGCCCACGACACTGCCGGATATTAAAGTTTTACATCAAGATCTTCACCGTGTGACGTTGGGCAGTTCCGGCAAAAGCATCCCTCAACCCATTCGGCCAAAAAGTAGCTCCAGCAGGCTCCAGCAGAAATAGAAGACCAGCCCAACCATTGCTCCTCATAGTACGGGCGAGGCGCGCAAAGATATCTTCACTCCCGCTAGCAGCCGAGAAGAACCGTGGCAATAATCCCGGCCGCGCGCCAACTTCAAAGCAGTTGCCACGGGTCTGGAAGGATGTAAAAATTAATTGCATTAATATTTCATGAAAGCAACGCGGCACGCGGGGGCGTGCCTTTGGCAATGGTACGGTGTTTTCGCTGCCGGTGTAGAACTATCCAATCTCTAGCCAAGGACCGCCCGGCACGCCGGGGCCAAGGTAGTCAGAGACAGAGATTTGCTGGCAAAGGAAGAGAAAGAAAAACTGTGAGACTCCGATTCTAATTCTAAGCGCCGCCGGGCGCAATTTAGAGACCAATCGACACGGCCGCGTGAGCATTGGAAATGGAGTGCTTGCGTGTGGAGTGATGTAATTTTGCACTCTGGCTCGTTGGTGATTTCTGTTTTTTTCTAAGTTTGTTTTCAAAATCATCAAAAGTAATGAACCGAGATGGTTCCTCCCCAGGTTTCCCAGGCCCTGCAGGGCCACCATACCTGTCCAAGATTGTTTCCTTCCGCTCCTTTCTGCTGGAGTAGAAGGCGAGGGAGGACCTATTTTGGTGGAAGAATTTCGCCCCGGAAGATGCTAGATTAGAAGCACGAAATGATGTCATTGGAGTTATTGGATATTGCGTGGACGAACGCGGCACATTGGAGAAGAACCCAATTACCGAAGCACCAAGTGCCGGCCTGGGGAACTTTTTTTTGCTTTTTGTTTTCCAAAGATTCCTTAGGTTCCTTCTAAGGCGCAATTTTTCCGCCTGAACTATGGCGAAAATAATTAGCTGCTGAAGAAGGGCACTGTTCCGTTCCGGCAAACTCCGGCCTGTGTACATCCACAACGCACATACACAGTCTGATTAACTGCGATTAAAAGTTGTGCTGTCTGTCTGTGTTGATTTGTGAGCGGTTCGGTTTCAACAACTTACATCAATCTACCAGGAGACGACGCCCCAACTGGTGCCAACTTCAAAGGCAACAAACATTCACCAGCAACGCACGGAAGAGTCAGCCATATTGAGCCTTAATTACATCACTTCATCTTTCCAGCGCCTTGGATAATCGAGACAACTATCTTATTTATTCGAACTTCCGGGCTGGGATTGGGCGGTGGAAAGTCTGATGCTTGGTGAGCACTCTGTGAACTCCCGGTGAGCTCCGACAGTGTGCCCTGCAGCTGCCGAAATGCTGAAGCGCAGCGCCGAAAATACCGAACACAAAACCGCAAGTTGCCGCACAGAGTTGCTCTACGTGCATGGGTGCCTTGGTTTTTTTTCACCCAAGACTCCCACACCGTGAGCGCAAGCGTTGCAGCAGGAGCCAGCCAGCCCTTCCTGTTCCAGGCGTTACAGGCCACCGGCTGGAATCATATTTACCCAGGAGCAGGTAATAAATGCGGCACCACGCAGGAGCCGGGGCAGGCAAAGCCATTCGTCAGGAAAGTTCCTCCACCTGGGCCCTGGGCAAACAATCTTCAAACAGCGCGCAGCAGAATCTGACGCAGGCCACAGAGAGCGTGGTCCTGTGTCTGTCTCGACGATGGTGAAACCTTTTGGAGCAGCCGGCAGCAGACAGACAGGTGGTAGTGCGCCGTGCGAATTGTTTGTGGACGCTGTCTGGAGCTGTCCTGCCTGCAAAGGGGGAAGAGCAAGAGCGGGGGTAGTCTTTGAAATGAATTTTGAATTGAAATTTAATTTGTTGCCATAGCGCGCGAGCGCTGCCGGGAAAGGGCCACGGTGCACATGCAGTGGGGGGGGGAGGGGGGGAAGCCCGTGCAAAAGATATCTCCTCTATTAGCGTGCCAGAGAAGCCCGGAAAGGTAGGCACTCCGGCGCTCATTTCTTTCTTCGCTCACAAAACCCAACAACCAGCCGAAGCTTGGGCCTGACGCTGCAAACCGGCGCCCGAACCGCTCGACGGCATCTTCGCAAGGCCCCAGAAGTCGACAAGTTTGTGCTGTGCTGTGGCTGCCACCCGTCCCTGGTTGAGGCGATGGGGCGCAAAACTTCAATCATCATCACCCGGAACCACAGCACAACCATGACTTCTTGATCCACGGAAGGGTGTCTGGTGTGCTCGCGAGCACATCTTCCCGGCGGAGTACGTGCGGATGACAGTGGTGAGAAGATAATCTGATCAACGAATTCCGTTGCATTTGTTCCGTTCAAACCGTTTCCGCCCTTGGCAAGCATGCTAAGAGAGAGAGAGATAGAGAGATAGGGATGAAGAAAAAAGAGAGAGAGTGAGAGAGAGGAAAACTGCTGCCAAAATTAGCAGCTCTAGTTTGCGTATAGTTTTGCGTGTAGCAAGTCGTACGAGTCTGGGGCAAAGTTTTTGGGCCAAACAGACTCCCTCCCTCCACACACACACACACACACACGCCCAGCGAGGCGAAATTTATATCAACTCTAATTACAGTTTGATTGGTGCCGATCCGTAACACACCACACCCCATCCCTCTTGCTGCGCGCACCGACTTCCAACCAAGGCAACCTGTTGATGAGCGGAACCTGCGTGCGTGTTCGAAACGACAGCAGAAAGCAAAACAAAAAAGCCATGCCCAAAAATCGATTCAACCCGCCACACGCTCCGTGTATCGATTAGCGTAATTCAGAGATGTCAAACTGGTGGCCCGCGAGGCCCTTCGACGTGGCCCGCGATCGCTTGAGCCAAAATTTATTATGCATTTCTGCTCCTTCAGTACTTGTTAGCCAATTTCGGACACCTCAAATATGTGGACTTCGCGAATTACTCTAAGTGAGGGTGTTTCCACTTGACAGATTACTCTACTAATTGTCTGATCATCCATCGTCATAAAACCTACCTTCTATCTTTGCATGTAAAAACCAAGAAGATTAGAGTTCCAAAAACTGTTCGAGCTGTAGAAGAAAACCAAAACTGTGTATGTTGCTTACATCGAGCATTACCGGGCACTAAGTTTTTGGTTCATCATGTTTTTTCAAAATAATGAAATTTCTTTTTAACTCACAATAAACCCTTTCCATTCAAGGCGCGGTGCTAGACAACGACATCCGTGGCACGATCCTCTACCGGTCTCTCCGAATTCTTGGCTTCGCGGATGACGTCGACATCATCGTCAGGACAACAGCGAAGGTGAGGCGTACACCCGACTCAAACGCGAAGCAGCAAGAATTGGATTGAGAATCAATGCGACGAAGACGAAGTACCTGCTTGCCGGTGACTCACATCATTTGTGAAGCAGTGTATTAGTTGACGACATCCTCGAGATAGTACAGGAGTTTTGCTAACTTGGGAAGGTCGTTACTACGGACAATGACATCAGCAGCGAAATCCAGAGACGCATTATGCAGGGTAATCGAGCATACTACGGCCTTCACCGACTGCTGAGATCCAGAAGATGTCGAGACCGCACGAAATGTGAGATATATCGCACATGGATTCGCCTGGGTGACCCTCTATGGATACAAGTTTTAGACCATTTGAGCGGAGGATGCAAGCGAAGGAGCATGGAGCGTGGAGGAGGATGAACCACGAGCTAGCAGAGCTGTACGGCGAACCGACCATCCTGACGATGGCGAAGGCTGTTATGATACGATAGCTAGGGACATGTTATGAGGATGCCAGACTCATGCCCCAGAAGGTGTTAGACAACGATCCCCTGTTCGGCATACAGGGTTTTCGAGGATTATATAGACATGTTCAGCGAGTTGTAGATTCGTTCAGGCATATAATAGACTCTTTCAGCGAGATATAGAATTGTTCGGATGTAGGCGTAGACATGTTCGGTTATACTGTAGAGCTGTCACTTTCGTACCCCTTGGACTGCAGCTTGGATCATTCTCATCAGAAGGTAAACAAACGGTTTTCGTAAAAAAATGTTTGTTTTAACTAATTTATGTATCAAACAGCTTGGGGAATGATTATTAGCTACTTTTAGGACTTTTAAGAATGAAAAATTGAACCATGCGGCACAGTGTGTAAACAAAACAACTGACAGCTCTACAGAATCGCTGAACATGTCTACGCCTACTTCCGAACAATTCTATATCTCGCTGAAAGAGTCTATTATATGCTCGAACGAATCTACAACTTGCTGAACATGTCTATATAATCCTCGAAAACCCTGTAAGTCGCAGGATAGCACAGCGAGATCGATGGCTAGATCAGGTGAAGCTAGACCTGTCGGAGATCAAGTGTCTACATGGATGGGAGGCAGCCAGGGACCGAGCATCCTGGAGAATTATTGTTGACCAGGCCATGTCCCATCGAAATTGGAAACCCCTTTCCAATGAATAATACAAAATCGTTAATGACAGGAATGAATTGACAAATGCTGTAAGTAGTTATAGATCAGTGTACCCAAAAGAGCAATATCTGTAAGAAAGAGACTTTGAAAAATTAATAACATCCATGAACCAATCGGAATTAAAGTATGTGTTATAACTTTATGGCATATTGTTTTGATATTAGGTATCAGGGTGAACCCTTCTTTATGCATGGTTGCAGTCTAGACCATTAAACTTCTACAAAAGGTTTAGAGATCAGCTGAACTCAGAATTATGAGTATAGTAGGTATACTCTATAATCAAAATAATCGCCTACAAACGTTCTTTAGTAATACGTTTCTTAGATGGAGTAACATTTATTTTGCAATTTAGTACTTACTGTTGTAACGTATTTGTTATCCCAATATGAAATGAAAGGATACTGCTGGTCAAATGAGTTTGACATCGCTGGCGTAATTAAAGCGTAACCGTCGATTGATGCGCGCGCCTGCCTGCCTTGCCACGGATGATGGCGTCTTGCGATCGGGAAAACTGTTACTGTTGGTCTCTTAGCTCTCTGTTCGGCCGACTGTCGTCCCAAGTGTCGCGCGATCTAGCGCGGCGCCAATCGCACCAGGTGACTGCCCAAACCCCAGTCGTAAAGCACGCATTATAAACGATTTGAGGGGTGTAGATTACGGGCTTCCGGTAGGCGGGTCCCCGCCCGCCATCAAGTTGACATTAATGAAGCGTCCGGCTGCGGACGGCTTTGGTCCTGCGGGACACTCTTCCACGGGGCCGATTTTCTTACCTTTTCTGTGTGTGTGTGTGTGTTGGCAGGGAGGAGTGATTTGTCATCCGCAGGACACCGGCACACAGCATGCTTCCCCACGTGCCAGAATGAAAAACCCTCCCGAGCGGAAAGAATGCAATGTGGCGCAACGAACGAACTTTGGGCGGGCGCTCGCTTGCATCGCTCGCTCGGCGCAAACCTGTCACTTTGCTAAGCACTTAAAATAATAGCGAAAAATGAAAATAAATTGCACCTTTTTCGCCGACGACGATGCGCCACTACACCGAGCAGCGATGCAGTAAATGTGCCCAGCAGCATGCCGCTAGTCCGCTAGTTTGTGTTTGTGCTTTTTCCTCTAGTTCCGGGTTTCGAGAGGCTACCTGGGTGGGGGGGTGGGAAACGCAGCACGGATATTTTCACGATGTATTTTGCCCATTTTGCTGGGTTGATTTTTCACTCTTCGTTTTTATTTTTTATTTGAAAAATGAGCAGGAAGGTGATAGAGAAGTTTTTGATTCTTCCTTTGTTTGTTTGTTGTTGTTGTTTTTGTGTGTGCGCCCTTCAATTGCCCCAAATGCCCCAGCAGTGTGCAGCACACGGAGACAAGTGGAGGCAAAAGACACTTTCGTTCGGCTGAACCAAATAAACATCTTCCGGTTGTGAGTGTGTGTGTGTGTTTGTTTTTTGTTCCATTCTCTTCCCGAGCGAGTTTGAAGGGTTTGTGGTTGGAAGGTTTGGGAAACAATCGCAAACGGGGTGGGAAAATCTGGCTCCCGCTCGCACCACCCCTCCAGCACCCACCATCACTGCTCCACCTGGTGAGCTGGTCGACCGTGAGGCCATTATTATCATTTAACAGCTGAAGTACGTCAAAGATGGCACTTCCCGCAGAAAGGCGGACGAGGCGAACAAAATGCGAAGTGTGTACTTGAAACGAACGTAAAATAAAATGAGAAAAGAGAAGGGAGTGAGTGAGACGGTCAGAGTGTAAATTCCTACCCAACTCCTGCCCCTTGCTCGCCCACCCCCTTCCCTTCCAGCCATTTTTTCCCCCAAGGGACGAAGAAAAGTGCATCAAAATCTAATAAAACTTTGGCACTTTTTGGCGCGCGGCTTCCGGTCGAGTGTGTGTCTCTGTCTCCTTCGCTCTCCCTCTCTGTCTACCCGTTCTCTCACACCTGCCCGGCAAGGAAGTGTCTGTGTTGAAGAATGAGGATGCCACATGGCACCACCAGCACAACCTCCAGGATTTTTTTTTTCCATTTGGTCTCTTCCCCAACTTGGTTTGTCGTCACTTCCGATTTGTTTGTATGTGCGGCAGACGGCAGACGACAAGCTCATCGATAGGTAGGTAGGAAGGTTTTTGCCGACAAGTGTGTGACAGCACAATGGGCCCAATGAGCTACGATTTGACAGCCGGGACAGCACCGCACAATAGTGAGGCCACCGCCAAGGTAAGACTTTAAACGAGCTGTTATTTATAGAAGGATTTGGTCGTGCTGGTAGAAATTTAAATGACAAACTCCGGTCTCACTCCGGGCATTCAAGATTCGAGATGTTAGGGCCACAATGGTGCGGGTGGAGTAACAAAACCGTCCGACTGTATTTCCGCATGGACCGGCGAGGGTATCTCTTGGAAACAGTGATTTTCTAATGAGAATACAGAGAACTTCCTCCTGGGGGGGGGGCAGATCTTCTGGAACTTTGCGTGATTGTGTGCGAATCTAAGGTTACAGGTCTAATGGATAGAGTTCCACCGATGATACCCAATGCGCTCCGTGGCAAAGGGAACTATCCCCCGAATAGCTCTCTAATCTCTCCCGTGACTTGGACATCAATATTGATGTTGACGTTTGACTTGGAAGTTTTTGGGGAGTGACTTCAGGAATAATAATGTGCCCAACTGCTGCCAGCGCAGCCCGATTGCCCGTGGGGATATCTGCTTGCGTCTCAATGTCCCCCAGCTGGTAAATGAGTTAAATCGTGAGCTGTGAATCATCTCCGGTACTATCGGAGATTGTTGAGTGCTCCAATATCCCGCTCCAATCCTTCTGGGACATCCTTTTGCGCTAAACATAGTCGTGCATTCGAGACCGATACCTCTCTGTAAAGCCTTTTAGGACATCTCAAAAGAATAGTCATCTTTATCGTACTAACTTCCAGGCTCATATGCTGAGATGTTTATCAGCAACAAATATCCATAAGCACATTACGTTGTGTTTACGTTGGGTCGTATCTTTGTCTTGCATCTAAACAATTGGTTTGAGACATTCAGAACTAAAGCCAACCAACAGTTTGTCATAATCTTCGCCTTAAATCTTTCCCAAAAACCTTCTCCATTTAGCTTCCCGCAAAGAAAACACTCTCCGGCGGCAGCCGCAAAAACTCCGCAAGATACCGACGGTGCCCTTCATCGAAGTAGGCCTGCATGTCCAAAACCGACCACGGCACCGAGTGACTCGGATTGACATCGAACCAATTGACTTGATTAAATTCCTGCACGCAAACCACCCACCCACTCCCAGGACTCAAACCCAACTGTGTGTGTGAATCAGAGGTTCTGGGTGCTCCCTTGCTATAGGGTTGCGCGTGGGTGTGTGTGTTTGTTTCGTTTTTTTTCGCCCCACTTATGTGAGGATGAGTGCGCTACCATTGTGTTAGGAATTGTGAGAAGAATTGTGTTGGCGAAGGTGAGTTGCCGGTAACGGGGGTGAATTGTTGAAATGCCAACACGAGGGAATAGATAGCATACCGGACGCTGGGAGTGGATTGATTGAGATTGAATAATTGGTTCGATTTGCAGCCGAATTCCTGCCCAACGATCTATGCCGGGATTGGTTCAACAGAACCTCAAGCAGGATATGGGAGCAGTCACCACAGCTTACGCATCTAACTGATATGTGGAAGTGTGCGTGTATGGGACTATGCTGTCGCGTACAAAGTGGTAATGTTCATATTAAACTCCCATTCGTGACTGTACGAGCTCCCCCCCGATGGTATGTGCCCATCACACCGCACCAACAAGTGTTACAACAACAAGCGTTTCGGGATTGTGTGCAATAAAGGGAGGCCACATTCCTGCCTACTGGTGGCGCGCACACACGCACAAAAAAGTATTGCTCCATCATAAAAAAGGCACTGCAAACGCATCAATCCTCCCAATCCACTGGCTGGTGTGAAATTGGTCCTATCTTTTTATACATTTCAATTGCAGATAAAACTCATCTCCGGGAGCGAGTGGCAAACAAAAAGGCGAAAGGTCAAGCTGTTTCGTATGCATAACATATTGCAACTCCCCAGCCCTCATCCCTAGCCCATCCACCTGCTTGGGGTACTTCAATTGTATTTCCACGAAAACATAACGATTCCCCCCGCTCGAAACCCGTGGTGACAATGTGGGTGCACTAACCCACCCGGTTTTGGTCCTTCGAACAGGTTCATCTTTGCCCATTACCTAACCCGGCATTTGATTGCCTACACACGTCAATGGGAGCAATTTGTCAACTGACTGTATGTTGTTGTTGTTGCTCCCCATATCTCTCCATTTTATTATACTACACGCTGCCACCACCGTCCCCTATCACTACCCACGCGGTTCCCCCATTCGTCAAGAGCACGTGCTGCGAAGGAATTCGGTGCGGAGTGGTATAGGCCTGGGGACACGGGTTGCATGCAACGACCGGCCCACCGGCGTGTCGTGCCAGCACTGAACTGTCTGCCCGACTGTGCGCGTAACCGAAGGCGCCAAACTGCTCGAATGTACCCTTCGGTTCGTTTGCTATAAAATTGATTTGGCGCTTTCCCCTCGCTACGCTGCCGACCGGCATTGTGCAGGGGAAGTTTCACGATGCTAGCGCGAACCAATCAGAAACCAACCGGCCAAGGGGTTGGGAGGTTGGAGGCCCAAGCGTAAGATAGTTGAACCACTCTGGGCCACTGGACGGTACAGCTTGCCGTCCCGGTTTTGCTCGAAAGGATTCGTCTTGTTGGAGCCTGTCTACAACCCGTGGAGCCGTACGCGATCCCATCGGGATCGGAACCAGAACCAGGGGCGGGTTAAAGGGACACACACACAGAATGAGACACACACACATATACACATCGGACAAAGACGAAGATGTAGGTCACTGCGCCTTGGCACCATTCGAGTAGGCTTCTCAAAAGTTATCGTCTCCATCTTGATTGCACTCACGAATTATTACCAACGAATGGGCACTTGCGCGTGTATGTGTGGGCGTTTTTGTACGTTATTAATGTTTTTCAATTAATTAGGGAACTCTACAGCGGACCAACGGCATGCTACAACATGAAACCCGTCAGAACGTGGAGAACTACAGACGACTGAGAACCCTGACGAACCCTGTTATTCTGGGCCAAGCAACGCTGTTTTGAGATAAACAGCTATTGGAGCAGCTAGCCCAGTCGGAGGATAGCCGCTTGCTTTACAGGAGATTTAAGGAGGCACGGTGCGAGTTTGCTCCCAAAAGCCGCAATGTGCCGGGATGCGGAAGTAAATCTCCTGACAGATGATCTCTGGATGAGATTGCCAGCGCCATCAAGCAGCTTAAGAGCAATAAGTCTGCTGGCAGCGATGGGTTTGGCCAAGCTCTTCAAGACGGGGCCGGTGAGGCTTACCGTCGAAGTGCACCAGTTGATCGTGAAAATCTGGGAGCTGGATCTGCCGCAGGAGTAGAAACTGGGTGTCATTCACTCAGTCTACAAAAAGACAGGCTGGAACTCTCCAATTTTTGAGCCATTGCAGTCCTCAACACTGCCAATAAGATCCTGTCCGAGATCCTGCTCTGCAGACTTGAGCCACTTGCTTAAAATTTCTACTCTTCGGCAGATCCTCCAGAAGTGCCGAGAGCGCCAGATTCCTACACACCACCTGTTCATCATCTTTAAGGCGGCCTACAACACCATAAACAGGAGTGAGCTATGGAACATCATGCAGCAATAACACTATCCTGGGAAGTTGAACCGGCTGTTTGAAGCCACCACGAACGCGGTGCAGTGCAAGGTGAGAGTGTCGAAATCGATGTCGGAATCGTTCGAATCTCACAGGGGTCTGAGGCACTCGGGACCGACTCTCCTGTCTGCTCTTCAACATCGCACTGGAAAGTGTCATTCGAAGTGGGGGTCTAGACAACGACATCCGTGGCACGATCCTCAATCCTCCAATTTCTTCGATTCGCGAATGACATCGATATCATCGGCAAGACAACAGCGAAGGTGTGTGAGGCGTACACCCGACTCAAACGCGAAGCAGCAAGTATTGGTTTGAGTATTCGAAGCAGTATATTAGTCGATGGCGGCAACCTCGAGATAGTACAGGAGTTTTGCTATCTTGGGACGGTCGTTACTACGGACAATGACATCAGCAACGAAATCCGGAGACGCATTGTGCAGGGTAATCGATCATACTACGGCCTTCACCGACTGCTGAGGTCCAGAAGACGTCGAGACCGCAGGAAATATGAGATATATCACACATGGATTCACCTGGGTGGCACTCTATGGATACGAGTCTTGGACCATTTGAGCGGAGGATGCAAGCAAAGGAGCATGGAGCGTGGAGGAACCACGAGCTTGCTGGCGAACCGACCATCCTGACGAAGACGAAGGCTGGTAGCATACGATAGCTAGGGACATGTTATGAGGATTCCAGACTCATGCCCTTCGAAGAAGATGTTAGCCAAAGATCCAAAGGTCAGGCATAAGTCGCACGGCAGCATAGCGAGATCGATGGCTAGATCAGGTGAAGCGAGACCTGTCGGAGATCAGGTGTCTACATGGATGGGAAGCTGCACCTAGGGACTGAACACCCTGGAGAAGGACTGTTGGCCGAGCCATGTCACACCGACGTGCTCTATCGTGATCAGGCCAACAAAAGAGAGAGAGAGATAGAAAAAGGGAGAAAAAGAGAGAGAGCGAACCAAACCGAACCAAAGATACCGAAATTCGTTGCTGTTAGTGTGAGTTTACGTGAATCAGGTCGAGTTTTTCGGTCAAGTCTTCTGCCACTACTGCTAGAGGTGGTTTGCTTTATTTCCTAAATACGATTGGCAATTGCACCAGGTAGGCCGGGGTTTCGAAAAAAAAAGAGATGACATATCAAGGCCACTGCCCTGTTTTGCTTTTCCTTCTATTCGACCGGTTCGTATTTGAAGTTTCCTCTTTTTCGTTTGAAACCTCACCGGCAATGTACGATCGCTTTGCTCGATTTACAAAACGACTCTAGTTTGATGTCCGTCCCGTGCATGCAATTTACAATAAAATCACCCTTTTCGAGGCTGTGTGGTTGGTCTGCTTGCTGCTTACTCGCTAAAACAAACACGGGTCTGCGCCTAATACTGTACTGTTGGACGCTTTTCTTTTGTGTTCCCTACCTCCTCCCCTGTCGTTAAAACGCGCTCTGTAAGTACCTCGCGGGTACCTTTGTCCGCTAGTAAGAGGTTTTCGGTAGAAACTTTGGATTCCGCCCCTTCGGTCATTATTAAATCCTTCCGTGCCTAGGCCCTTACTCGCTTGTATTTTGCTACTAATTTTCATCCTACTCAGCTATATAGCGTACCCTAGTATCGCAGTCTTCGGAATTAAGATACGATCAAACGATGACCGGCACACTTGCGCCAAACACTATTACTAATTACAATATTACACACGCACGCATTCATTCAACACACACACACACATACACTCACTCACACACTCTCCGCTTACGGCCGCACGCGCGCTCTATACGGTCGGGTTCGCTTCGACGATTTTCTTCGTGCGGCAGCGCTTCACCAGCAGCTCGATCGACCAGGCGGCCACGCACAGAAAGATGCAGAACGACTGCGAGTGGATGCAGATCGCGTAGCTGTCCGTCCAGTCGCGGATCGCACCGATCAGTGGCCCGAACGCGATCACAAACAGCGCCTTGCCGACCATGTGCCAGCCGAACGCGGCCGGTAGCTTCTCGAGCGACGAGTACTCCGACACGCACAGCGTAAAGTTGGCGAGGGCGACACCGCGGAAGAACCCGGTCACCGACAGCCAGATCATCACGTCCGTGTACGTGCGCTGGTGGGCAACAACTGGTATTGACGGGGGTGGGGGGTGGAATAAAAGAAGGAACAAAAAAGGGAAGAAAGAGTACCATTAACATCCATTAACATCTTGTGAAGCGGGCATAGGCGATCCCCATGACACTTACTCGACCGGCTGATCGCGACGAACACGAGCGACACCATGAAGATGTAGCGTTTGCGCAGCTTCAACCGATCGCCTATCGGCGGCACGATGATACGGGCCGCAATGTCGGTCAGCGCCGACACGGACAGCACGAACGCGGTGTCGCTCTTGTCGAACCCGAGGCTGGCCATGAAGAACGGCGTCACCATCTTGAAGTTCATCTCGGCGACGTAGAAGATGGACAGGCCGAACAGGATGTTCAGGTAGATGCCGTCGCGCAGCAGCCCGACGTCCATCAGTGCGGTGAAGCGCTGCAGAAAGGACACCTTCGGCTTTACCATCTCCAGCCCGAGCTCCGACTTGACCGTTTCCAGCCGCTTGGTGCGGGACGGGACGCGAGCGAACGAGCCGACGTGCGTGTTGACGCGCCGTATGATCTGGTAGTCGACGTCCTCGGCGTCGGCGTCACCGGTCTGTCGGTCGGAAGGAACAGAAAGTTTCAAAATAGAGTTTGCTCGTTGCATCTTACGAGAGGATGATGACAGCTTTCAAGCACGAATCGAATCAATTGGATCTCAAAATTTACGAATCTTTTGTAGAGATTTCTACAGTGAAATCTCTCTATGATGTAGTCTCTTCAAGATTAATTGTTTCTTTAAAATGAACATTGTAACGTTCCCGTCATATTCCATACATTTTTATGTCTCTTCAGGACTAGTGGTGGGAGCTCAGAGTTGTTAACGGAACCGGTAACTGAATCGGCTCCGGAAACGACCTGAGAATCGCGATCTGCTCCGGTAACGGAACCAGAATTGTCTGAAGAATTGGAATTAACTCTGGGATGAGAATAAGCTCTTGAATTGAAATAAAATGTTTCAGAAGCGAATCAGTCCGAGAATCTCCATGAAAGTGGATCGATTACTAGTAAATTTTGATTCTTTTCGGCTATCTATACGTAGCTTTATAGGATCCAAACGTGTCTTCTCATGACGATGCCGAAACCGACTCCAATTTCAAATCCGATTCTGATTTCGAAGCCGATTCTGATTTCCGAGCCAATTCCGATTCCGGAGCCGATTCCGGACCCAATTCCGGACCCGATTCTGATTTCGGAGCCGCTTCCGATTCCGGAACCGATTTCGATTCCGGAACCGATTCCGATTCCAGAACAGGTTCCGATTCCGGAACAGGTTCCGATTACGGAGCCGATTCCGGATCCAATTCCGGATCCGATTCTGATTTCGGAGCCGATTTCGATTCCGGATCCGATTCTGATTTCGGAGCCGATTTCGATTTCGGAACCGATTCCGATTCCGGAACAGGTTCGGATTGCAAAGCCAATTCCGGAACCGATTCTGATTCCAAGGCCCATTTCGGAACCAATTCCCGAATCGATTCCGGAAACTGATTCCGGACCTACTAACTGGACCTAATTGATTCCAGAAAACTTCGGAGCTAGCCGGAATCGATTCCGACGAACAATTCATCTTTCCCATCACTATTCAGGACGAATATTTCCCTAAGGCGAATTTCCTTGAAGCTGTATATGCGATTTGGCAGCCGAAATTCTCTAAGATCATGATCATAAGATAACATGCCATTCCCGTGGTTTCTTGGATACCTCATAGCAACCTTCATTAGTTTTCCTCAACATGAATATCTCTTGCAGCTGACGGTTCCTTGAAGATTCACCTTAGAGCGATTTCACTGTATGATATCATTCGAGTCCGAGTCGAGTCGAGTTTAGAAATCATAGATGATCAATTTTTGATTCTGAAGAGTCACATCTGTCTGAAATCACCATCATCATCAATCATCAACTCCATGTGATTCATTCTACCAATTATTTGATTCTGTAACTAACTCGTGATAAATTATTCATCCTTCACTATATGTTTCAAAGATTCAAATATCTTAGAGGACTGAGATTCTCTTTCTGATTGATTCATTAGATGACTTGATTTTCGAACCATGACTCTGGATTCGAATTGTCCCAACGCTATACATCATCTTCTATTATCTCCTATGCCCGTGTCCTACTTACATCCACGTGCACGTGCATGCAACTGCCGCTGCCGGTGAAGTCAAGCGTGGACAGCTGCGACACGACCGACTCGCGCCGCTTCCGCAGCGCCAGGCTCATGCTGGCGGTGGACGCAATCCGCGGGAAGGATGGCCGCGTGCGCATCCCCACCCCACCCTGGTTCTGCACGCTGACCGACGACGTGATGCGGGGAAAGGTGGGCCGCTTGGGCAGAACGCCCGGTGTGCCCGGACCGGTACCGTTCGCTGGCGCGCCACCGGCCACAGCAGCCACTCCACCGCCACCACCCGCTGTCACCGCCGGTCCGGTATCCGACTGCTTCCGTTCGCTGCCGACGCGGCGCGGAAACAGGAGCGATTTGATCTCCGGCAGCGAATCGTTATCGTCGTCCTCCTGCTCGAGTATGATGCCCATCGGGGGCGCCGCCTCGACCAGCTCGATGTCGACCTCCTCCTCCTTCAGGTGCCACTTGATCGGCTGTAGCAGCATCGCGCCGACGGTCGCGTGTAGGGCCAGCCCGCTCAGCACCAGCACCGCGCCGCGGAACCCGTACAGTTCGAGCAGGATGCGGACGAGCTGCGGCATGATCAGCATGCCGAGCGCCGTGCCCGCCATCGAGAGGCCAACCGCTTGGCCGCGCTTTTTCGCAAAGTAATGGTTCAGTGCTACGAACGCGGCCGACGTTGCCAGCCCAACGCCCACACCTGCAAACAAACAAAACAAACCAAAACGATGCATTATTGTGAGTCCACAAAGCTGAGCGACCAGTTCTCGCACACTTACCATTGATCACGCTGTACGTGGCCAGGATGTGCGCCATGCTGGTGGCGGGTGACGTCAGGGCAAGCCCGATGCAGCACAGCAGCGAGCCGGCGACGGCCACCTTCCGGTAGGAGAACTCCTTCAGCAGCGGCCCCACGAACAGGCCGGAAAAGTTCATCATCACGTCGAGCATGCTGATGATGATGGCGGCACCGGTCGTGCCGACCTGCATGTCCTTCAGCAGATCACCGAACAGCAGCCCGAACGACGGCTCGATCGAGCGCGTTGCCAGCTGCCGCGCGCGTTGCCAGCGACACGCGGGTTCGCGGAACAAGCGGAACAGAAGCGACGCAACGAAAAGCGTAATCGGCCAAACGGAAGGTAACAGCAAACGAAATCCGAAAAAGAAGGAAAATAACAGATCGGAAGGAAGAAAATAGGAGAAAGGGGGGAAAGCAAAGTTAAAACAAATGTTAACTTAAAAACAAATCAACGAGGGTAAATAATGAGGTGAAGGATTTTTTTTCCTGGGGAGGGTGGCCTAACGAACCACTCCGCAAGCGTTTTGATTGAGATGTTGTGGCGGTGTTGGAACGTTGTATCTTGTGTTTGCTTGTGACTTCCAGGCTAGCTAACAAGCCGTGCTAATCAAGCGAGTAAGCACACGTGGGCTGGAGACGATCGATAACACATCTGCAACAACAACCGCGTCCGCCATCGCGGGCTATCAATTTGTTTGTCCGGGTACAGTTCAAATACGCACTCGCTGGCAGCGTAATGTTGAGGATTGTTGAGCGATATATCCAAATCTTGGAAGTAGATGTTGGCCATTGCGACAGTGACATTTGCGGTACATTCTGACGTGCGACCAATGTTTTGATGTTGTCCAGGCAGTCCTATGCTCCAAGGTTTTATCAGGATCTTGTCTGTTTTTTTTTTTCAACTCCGGAAATGGCTTATGGATGTTAGGGGTCTTCGTTCTCCAGAGTTTTTTGGGTATACTCACGTTCACCATGCTCACGCCGAACGTTGCCATCCAACCCCAGCCCCCGTCCGGGGCGACCTTTTTGGCGGCCCTCAGCTTTTCCATCCCGTCTGCTTGCCGGCAACTTTTCTCTGAACTTTAGACTCTCCAATTCTTTGTTTTTTTCTTGCTATTTCCGTTGATTCCTAAAAATAGAAGCATTTAAACAAATAACAATTAATAAGAATCGTGTTTGCTCATTGCATCACGACAAGGTTGGACGACAGCAAAACATCCCCAACTGTGGGGGGGGGGGTACTTGTGGAGATGGCAGGTCGACACCAGGCTATCTAATGACAACACGTTGCTTACGGCGGTACCTTTCTTCTAACAAAACAAACCATTGGACACCCTTAGGCACGGTCGTTTCTCAAGTTTTGCACGGTCACCATCTTTTTTTTTGTGTCTACCCTCTCGTACCTTTTCCCTCGAAATCTCCAAGTCACTGCACCCGGTGCGGTGTAAGCACTCTGGCTAGTGCCAACTCCCGATCGAGACTGTCGCGAGCGCCTCGCCTGGGAGCGTCGCAACTATTCACGAACGCTCCGCTGTGAGCGCACTGCGGTGTCCCCTGGTCCCCGCAGCACCAATGTTCTATTATTTATTTATGATCGTTTTTTGCTCTTCCTACTCCTCTTCCTACCTGCTGCTCCTTCTTTCCATCACTCCGGCGCTGCTGCTGGCATTAAATCCAATGACGCACGCACCGAGCGAAACCCACAAAACCGCAAACTGATACTGCTGGCTTGTTAATAGCCCGCGCAATGAGGCCAGAATTGATCTTGATCGAGGTACCAGATGGGGGAAAAAGGGGGAAGATCTGCACCCGATCATCACCCAATAGACGCGCCGGTCGGTAACAGTACACCCCGGTGTCTGGGTTGCGCCGGGCAAAACCGACAGCCAGCGAACGATAATTGATCAAACAAGCAAGCGTATCATCCCGCAAACGATCAACAACTTCCCCGGCGACGTGATACTACGTTGCGCTAATGCTCGATAGCGCAGTAACCATCAACACAAATCACTCACTTCCCTTTTATTTTCTTTTTTTTTCTTCTTCTGCTTGGCAGATAGCGACAAAATGGACAATCGATACGCGATAAAAACCAAACCCCGATGCTAAACATGCTGGCACGCACCGAATGTTAACTGGTAAATTGATTTGTGACCTCCAGTGAGGCTCCGCTTCAACAACCACAAACAAAATGGAACCGAAAGAGACCGACAGCTGGTGGCCGATGGTGGTTTGATTACGAGAATGTCTCG
Organism: Anopheles quadriannulatus; assembly: GCA_000349065.1. Classification (NCBI taxonomy): domain Eukaryota; kingdom Metazoa; phylum Arthropoda; class Insecta; order Diptera; family Culicidae; genus Anopheles; species Anopheles quadriannulatus. Next base: position 244,102 of record KB667689.1, read on the forward strand.
AGAATGTATACGTCTGGACGATAGTGGCCAGATAAAACACAGCCTCCGAGCCAGCCCACTGCCAAGCGTTTTTTGTAAACTTTTTTTGAAGATAAATCAACCTTCGACTATCTCCCTGGCTCGATGAGTCAACAATTACCGGCCACCATCATCATCGCGCTACCCAATTAGCGTGCCTGCTCTTAATACGCTGCTAATTGGGGACACACTGCCGCCGATCTACATCGGGGCCTGGAGCTGCGGATCATTATCGCGAAAGGTTACACGCGATGCTGAAAGCAAACTTTAACTACCTTAAGAATTCTGAGAATTCGCTCGCGAATCACATGATCTCGTTTGAAGATCGCCTCAATCCAAGGGGCTGGACGCCGGCAGGAAAGGCACCTAAATGCCTCACACTAGCCCCCCCCGGCACAATCGAACGCATCAATCAACTCCTCCCCGGGCCGATGAGGAGGTCCAGAGGAGGTCCAACCTTGAAGTCGATCAGATCAGAAAACCTCAACCTCGGTTCCGATCGATACGCGACAGTACAATCGAGCTGGCTGTCAGAGGCAGTGTGGCGTTGAACGCGTGCCACCCTTGTGTGTACCGTTCTGGAGTGCTTATTTTACCGTATCGGTAACACGTGACGCAGACGCGTCCTCAACCGGACCTGAAGTGATGTCTTCATCCCGGATCTAATCTCTACTGCGCTGTCTCTGTAGACTCTGCTTTCAAGTTCAAGTCCCGGATCGGGCAAGCGGGCCCGAAACTGTGCCCGCCCTACTTGTTCTGCGGCTGCCGACCTTGCCACCATGCGCCATGCGTGCGCAGCGTGATAAGTGTAGGACGTCTGGCACCAACTACTCCCCAACGACGACATCCTCGGCGCAAGAACCCTACATCAGCGATACTTTTACTACTACCCACTTCTTCGCTCTGGCCGCTTATCAAGGCCTTAGGCAGAGCTGTCGTTGTGTGGATTTTTGTGGCACAGCTATTCGAGAGGGTAAAAGGGTGTAAAGCCATCCAAGCTGCTTGATAGGTCTGCCACTCTGTCGATAGTGTCGCCGCACTCGAAAAGATTATCGCATCGCGGCTTATCGTACTTTCAAAACTCCCCTCCCCGCTGCGTCAACCGGGAGGTGGAACTTCAGGAATCGGTCAAGGTTCTTCTCGGGCGATATCTCCGAGGGCCGTTGCGATACTGTGCGTGGGACCCCCGCAGTTTGCGAATTGATTGGCAAACTGCATATGCTGTTTTTTTTTTTGGGTGAACCAGTGAACTCTCGCTCTTTCTCTCTCGCTCTCTCTCCAAAACAGGCAGGATGTGTGAAAGTGCTTATCGCTTGGATGTTCGCAAAGATCGCACGACAATGTGGGTCGCATTACTCACCGCACGGCAGCGCACACGCTAGGCGACAGGGTTGGCGCACACGCGCTCAGCTGTCATAACACGCCGGGCGGGCCGGGCACGAGGGTTTGATGGACGAACGCAGCTACGCAGACGGCGGTTGACTGTTGACTTGGCGGTTGATTTTGGTGCATTTGAGCGATGTCGGGTCGAAGGGGATACACGGTGGACGGTGTCGACTAAACTGCTGAACCTCCTGAATGCGCCGGTACCAATGCTTGGGGGCACTGTTACGTACGGTGCAGTCTTAATGCTTCTAATCAATCGGCAGCACGTGTTTGTTTTTCAAGTCTAAGCGCGAAGAGAAAGAGAGAGAGAGAGAAGAAGAAACCATTTGCACACATTAATTTCAGCATTGAACCCCGTCAAGCAATGGCAACAAAGCTCTAACGCTAACGCTGCACAAAACAGCCGCCGTGACCGGAACGGAAAGAGAAAAGCATCCACCAGCAGCAGCAGCAGCAGCAACAAAAAAATGTGCATCGATAAAATAAAAACAAATACCTTCCGCTGCGCGTGTCCGAGGCGCATTCGGCGCACGTGGAAGCGCAAACGCAGCGAAGCAAAAACGGCACACAAATACTATTTCTTCTGTTTTTTTTCTTGCTTTTTTCGTTTGCCTGAAGGGTCGGTTGGAGGAAAGACCTG
>KB667689.1:246781-256837 GCA_000349065.1 Anopheles quadriannulatus
CTCATGTTGCAAAGTGAGTTAACCATTTTTGCACCACGTTTGCAATCGACTCGATCTCTGGTGCGTTCCATGGGAGCCGTAAAGACGCACCATAAGAATGCATACGAAAAAAAAAAAGTCAACCTCAGCGGGTGACATCCCATACCGTATGGCTGGAACGCGTTCAACTACACACCCTGGGAAGAGCCGAAAATAGCTGCAAGTGCGTCTTCGGCTGCGACTGGGGGACAGGAATACATCACGCGATTTTGCCCTCCAGCGGCAATGTTGCATCAGCTGCCTGGTGGTGAAGATGTATTTCTGGACGTGCTGTGTGCCATGTGCCGGAGTAGGAGATAAAGAGTAAATAAACAACGCAACCTTACCCCGGAACTGCCCAAAACGATGGCAATAAACGTGGAGTCGCCACGCAAAACCGACTCAATCGAATAGAACACGAGAATGGGTGTCTGAAAGGCGTGCTCAAATACTTCTGGGTGTTACAGTTTTATAATCCCAGAGCGCTCGAAACTGCTCGAAACTATCAAACCAGATGGGCAGTTGGTTGTGGTTGTACTCTCGGGCTCAGAATATATTATCGTTCCAAAGTCCACCCCTTGCTCGAAACGATCGACGAAACAGAAATCCTATGTCGCGAAGATATTCAACCATGCCCGCAACAGGTGATGATCATCGGGTCCGTCCCTCTTCAACCAATTCCCTTCTGAAGACAGATTTCGATTTTGTTTTTTTTTGTTTTTTTTTTGCGATGCCGTGTTGATATCTAACCTCAATTTACGATACGCATACACGCTCGGCGTTCTAAATTTAAAAGCCACGGGGCAAATAGTGTGGCCGCTTGGCACACATGGGCACATCGGGCGATGCGAACCTGCCTTCGCTTCGCCCACAACAGCGCGCTGTCCTGTCCGCACACACACACACACACTCTTCTGTGCACACTAGCCGCTTGCCAAGGAATGTGGAGGTGAAGGGTGCACAGCAATCGATGAAGAGAGACGCCCGTTTCCGCCCGGCCCTTTGAGCTCGTGTGTATGATGTTCGCTCCGCGCACGTGGCAGCAGTGCAAAATACACACAAGGGCAGTGGCCGTCGCGACCAGCGCGAGCCGGAGGTTGAAATATGTTGACGATTTGTTGGGGAATTAGAATGAATGAAGGGAGAAGAAGAGAGAGAGAGAGAGAGAGAAAAGAAGAGATAACGCTCCAAAGTGTTGAGTGTGAAGATGATGTCGAATTCTGCTGCCATCTATCACAAAAAACTGCTGACCGACGCTAATGTGCACGCCTGGTAAAAATAAGATGTACGCAAGGGACCCAAGAGGAGTAGAGGGTTTCCTCCATGGCAAGCGATGAACTTGGAGCAGCAGCCATGTGTCAAAGTGCGTTGACTCGTGATCGTGAAACGAGAACGATCGAGCCAGAGCAAACAGTCAAGAACGGCCTCGAAGGCGGAGAAGAGAGCACTTCAAAAACCGAAACTAAGTCCTCCAATAGTAGTTTAAGGTACTAAACAACGAAATCGTAAGGCTAGACCACTCCGATATGTGCATAGTGAGTTAATTGGTTCTAATTCTCGGTGCTGCGGAACGTAAAACCATCACTTCCGGATCAAGAAATTGATTTCTTCCACAATGTCCCCCCAAAGTTACGCGAGCTCCACGTAACTACCGGCAGAACGGAGAGTCCAGCTGATTTATGTTTCTTCTCACTTTCTTTCTACCCTCAGCAACTGCCGGACACACACACCAACACACTACTTCCGAAAACATATGCTTTTACCACCTTCTTCGTAGCAGCGGCGAGTGACGTTTTCACGGCGATAGTTTTCTACCCTTCGCACACGCGGCCGTGACACGCTTCGTCGGAGCGCAACCGGCGAATCCGCGAAACATGAACTCCGCACCCAGCACACACTCACACACGCACAATCCTTCCCAATGGCAGCAGCAAGAAAAGAAAACCCGATACAAAATGAAACAAGCGTGTGCAGGGCAAGTCTCCTGTCGTTACAAGCAAACGCCACCACACACTATTGCCTAAGGAGCTGCGAAGACAGCGGCAGACTCACCGAGCGTTGACGAGCACGGACAGGGCACGGCGAACGGATAAGCACTACACCCCCGACCATGCGGACGTTCGCTCACTCACTGGCGCGCGCCTGCCGACGATAAAACCGTTCGCGCGACAGTTGGCACGGTTTAGCGGCGGCACTGTACGAGCGCGCCAGGCCTGTCGAACCTCCGCCCGGGTGAGTTAGAGATAAGGCAGTGGTGAACTAATGGCTGGGCAACGATCGCCTGAGAGCAACCGATTGGAACACGCGGATCGCTTGATGGCACACTTAATAGACGGAAATCATGACGGAAATTAATTTATGCATGGTTTCATTCTGATCTTTGAATGATCTTTCCAAATATAGGCAACAAAAAGAAATCAAACCACTGTCATATAAACGTATCAACTTAGGGCTGTCCAATGTTTCGTTACGATTGAACAATGCTCAGAAAAGCACCAGCATTTCAGTTAAACGTCAAATGTTAACTTATAGTTGAACAATGTTCAAAAGCAGCTTATCATTGTTTAATTGGGCTCGAATTGGGCTTGACGATCGAACAAGATAAGTAGTGTAACTCCAAGATTTTGTATTTGATAGTAGTGAAATTTTACTCAATTGCTCTTTGATATGTGCTTGTTTTTTTTTTGTTTTTTTTTTATCTGGTATAGAACATCCACCGAGACGGACAGTCTACACAGCAAATTTTCTCATCCTGATTCAGTAAAGTTTTTTACTGAAACGGTTCAGTAATAGAATATTTTACTGATTTTCAGCATGAATGTCATGTTTTTACTGACTTTCAGCAAAATAATTTACTGAATTCATTTCAGTAACACGCATTTTACTGAAAATCAGTAAAATAAGTGTCAAATTAGTCGTTTCACTGGATATCAGTAAAACAAATTACTGAAAATGCAGCAATTCATTCTGTCAAATCGACCTGTCAGTCAGAACATCAAAACAAAACAATGCGGTACCTACTTGCTCGTGATGTGCAAAAAGTTGATGTTGTAGGCGCTTACAGGCACCCTGGTGAAATTTCAGGTGATATTTCGGCATACGGGATTAATTTAAAACAATTGGCAGCCGTGTTAGTGTGTAAAATGTTTGCTACAATCCACTGTGCTTGCTGAAATTGCGTGGTGTCTGTGAGCGCTTACTGAACCATCTACACTTGCGGCGGCAAAATACAGTATAAAAACTGTATAAAACAAAACAAAACATGTATGAATATGAACTGAGGGACTGGCAATATATGTGCAGCTACCAACTACTGAAAAATCAATAATATGAGAATGGCTTTACTGGGATTTTAGTAAACGAGCTGTCATTTTGGTGAGCACCGGACATTACTGAATGATTCAGTAATCTTTTTTTTTACTGAAAGGATTACTGAAACTTCAGTTAAAAAAATTTCAGTAAAATTTTACTGAAGTTCAGTAAAAAAAAGTTTTCTGTGTACATCGCATTAGGCGTCAAATCACCAACCACATCACCAACACTCAAATAATGGCAATATTTCCCAGGGGGCCACATCACCCGCATGTGAGTTATGTAACTAAAAAAGCTTTTCAGCACCAATGTGTCGTCCTCTTTCTTCATGCTAAACATATGGAACAGTTACTCATAATACACGTACAAACGGATAGAAAGAACACGTTTTCACAGCTGGGTGTTTGGTTTTGCAGCGGCAATCTTACATAGACATCGGGAAAAACATCGACATTTTGCGTCACAGCTTTTAGATAATTGTATTGTAAAATTGATTATCCTAACGTATACTTCAACAGACATCATATCTTTACAGTTGTAACTTACTGGATGAACCTCAATTTCATTCCAACTATTGAATTTGTGCATTTAGTGTGTTTTTAGTTTGGTCCTAGGTAATATTCACCTTTTTGTTGATACATCTCGATTTCAAGAATAGAAGTAGCCTGTTTCTCTCACGATTGATTGAAAAGCTCCTTAAAAACCCAGTAGTAGCCAAAATGATCAGTATCGTTTTCTGTCATTGCATCGTGGGCAAGCGTATATTATAATTCTCTTCAAGTTTCTCTTAAAATTCTTGGCAGTTTGACATGCCTGGCCAAAGGCACACGAAAGAGACAAACACAACGAGATTAATGAAGCGAGCGAGCGAAATGTATCGGCACCCGGCAGAGCGCGCGCACCAACAGAGAAACAACACTGTAGCGAGCATTTAGCAGATAATCGAAAGGCATCTACCACCCCTGCTCAACCTGGAGCCCATAATAGTGCTCTCTGTCAGAAGTAGAACCGACCGAGCTAGCCTGCCATCCTGCTTTATCGCTCGCACACACACACACTGCGTCGGCCCGTATCGGTCTTGATTAGCTAATGATGGTTCGATGCGTTGCGTAGGTGTTAAGAGCTGAGCGCGTTTGTGTTTGCGAAAACAATAAAACCAGCGTTGATGGCTCGTCATAATTTCAGCTGACATTTCGAGCTGGCAGAGGCGCACGGGGAAAGATGAAGCCCCGGACTGAAACCGCCATGCACATTCGCGTAATCCCTCCTGAGGTTCACGCAAATAATTGCAGATAGATATTGGTGATAGGTTATCTACGATATCGAAATGTTTAGAAACTGTTATCTTCTAGCAGAGTCCTGCTAGACAGCTGTGCTGGGCAACGCTCTGGGAACTCGACCCAGCGAAAGGCTGTAATGTAGGTCAACAAGATTCAGTTTAAAAACAACAACTGATCTACACTAACTAACGCTAGCTTTATCGCTAACGATGTTAAGGGTAGGCATTGCAAAGCCCCGTTTTCGGCACCATCATTCTCTTTGCTTTTGTCTAGCTGCGACGCACAGTTTTTTTTTTGACAACCACGATAAGGGCCGAACTTCTGACGGATCGATAAATACTGGCTGGTCAATAAAGTAAGCGACCCTTATCAAACCCTTTATCCCGAGACAAACGAAAGCGAGACGCGCTGATGGTTTCCAATCAGAAGAATGCAAAGATGCGATCAACGACGCGGAACAGGGACGGTGTGCAATTTTGCCGGCCACAGTCGACCGGGATACGTCCTCCGGTTGAGAGACGTCTTGCTAGGTCCTGGTAGAAGTGTGCCCTCGGGATCAGACCCGCCAGGTTGCAGATTTTTGCGTGCGTGTGGTTTAAAACAAATTTTCAGCAACGGTGTATATCTGGGAGAGTTGACAAAAGGTAGGTTTTGTAAGTGTAGGACCTCATATTCAACCAAAAGCTAGCTCGCTTGGATTAGGACCAAGAATACAGCAATCAACACTCTTTAACAGTTTCGGGAACTGGTTTTCTACACCCAAACTATACATGGCAATGTCACGTTCTAAGCGGCTGATCGGGCGACGACTATTGATTCCACCGGCACGTATCAGTGGCGCGCCGGTTGACATTAACAGCCGCACTTATTGCCTTATTGTGAAGCGAGATGAATATGGAGAAGATATCGCAGGTGTGAAACAATATTGCCGAGAGGGGAAGTAAGGTGTAGCATACAAAAGTCGTTGAAACTGCACGGGAAATGATTACAAACTACTAGCCGGCCTCCGATAGCGCTGTGGTCGCTAAACATGTGGAGCTAGAACTACTCAAATTCCGCCAATACCACTTGTTAATAGTGCTGGGGCGACTCACGGGCAGTGGTTTTGTTTTTATTGCTTCTCCTCAATCAAAGCAATCAAAGTAGCTTGCCGGTGCCTAACGTGGCGCATTGTCGGCACCGGTTGTTAAAGAACGGAACTCCCAGCGCGTGGGACAGGTTTAAGCTGGACAGGTAGTCATGTGTGGCAGTTACAAAGTGTGTGGGTGGTGTGCTTGATAAGCCGGATTGGCTGGCACCTCGGTAGCTGCGCTCTTCCCAATACACTTTCACTGCTCATGGCAGTGATCGAGTTGTCAGGAAGAGCGACCGTAAAGACCACACGCGCATCGGCTATGCATTGTAGTCGCCCGGCTACTCCATAGAGATAAGACATGGCAATTCGCTTCCTATCAAACATCTCCTGCGCGGGCCGGAGCGGGTTGGGACGATAATTTAATCGATTGATAGAGAGTCCCTCCTGCGCACACGAAACGGCAGAAATTGTGTAATTAATGGTATCAATCGATTCCGCCATGATCTAGGGGCAGTGTCGGTAGGACACGGTATCACGTTTGTGCGGACAGTAAAAGTGGCGCAGCCGTATCGTCCGACCACTACAGCAGACGTACATTGGACATTGCAAAGACGTACCCGACATGAAGTCTGACAGGATACGGCAGTGTTCGGATGAGGATGAGGACCACGAGTACACGAATCAGATGACGATGCGCATCGGCGAGCTAAACAGTGCGCCAAAGCAGGCAGGTTTGCAGAAAAATGGCACCAGCAAACGGCCCAAGCTGCCCAAGAACCGGTCGCAGCTGGGCAGTGACTTTGTGCCGCCCGATGGTGGCTGGGGCTGGATGGTAGTGCTGGCTGCCGGCTGTTCAAATGTAAGTATGGGGGAGGTTGCAGCTATGCCCGCTATGTCTGCAAACTCTAGTTATGTGTTGTTTTCCCTCCTCCTGATCAGCTCTGTACCTTCCCGGTGTTGCAACAGTTCGGGCTACTGTTCCGCGACCGGATGACGGAACTATCCATCAGTGCGTCCGAAGTGACAACCATCATCAACACACACTCCGCACTGACATCGATCGTGGGGCTCGCAAATGGGCCCATGTTCCGTCGGTTCACCTACCGGCAGGTGGCGTTTGCCGGCGCCCTGCTAGTAGGCATTGCCGTCAGCCTGACCTCCCTGGCAGACAGCTTCCTCCTGTACATGGTCACGTTCGCGGTGCTGTACGGGGCGGGCGTGGGCATCAACACCTCCGCCAACTCGCTCGCGCTCAACACGTACTTCAAGCAGAAGCGACGCATCGCCACCGGATTCGCCTGGACACTGACCGGGCTCGGGCCGATCGTGGCGCCGCACATCGTCACACTGCTGCACCGCCACTTCACCATCAACGGTACGGTGCTGCTCTTCGGCGGGTTTGCCATGAATGCCGTCGCCTTCGCCCTGCTCTACCAGCCCGTCCAGTGGCACTCGAAATCCTCCCGCCAATCGAAGACCGACCCGGAGGATGGTGGAGTGCCGGCCACACCAGCCCCCAGCACGCGCTGCAGCTACTGCCAGTCGGCCCAGGACCCGGAGGCCGTCCCGTTCAACACGCTGCCGTTCGAGCGGACGCCACTCGATCAGCTCGCGTACGACGCCGTCGTCGATACCGGCACGCCGATGCTGTCCCGCGCCAACGACGGTTGGTACTCGCGCAGCTCCCTCCGCTCCCTGTACAGCTCGCGGCACAGTCTCAACGCGTCCCGGTACCACTCTCAGCGTGCCTCGATCAATCTGGGCGACGCGAAAGCGTACATCGCCCTCCCGGCCAAGGATACGATCGACGAGTGCCAGACGGAGGACTGCCCGAACGTGCAGGCGGAGCATGAGCCGCTGCGACGACCCACCGATCCAATGCTGCAGCCGCTCAGCAAATCACCGCCGGCAGGCAAACCCACCGGCCCAGTTCCGGAGGTCCCGCAGCCCACAAACGGCAGCACTGTCGCGCAGGGCGAGAAGGATGTGCTGAAGCAGGCATCGCAAAGACTCGCCCAGCTGGTGGAGGGCTCGAAGCCGACCGGGTGTACCTGCTCGGCCGCACTCGAGGCACTGCTGGCGGACTCGCCGGTGCCGGAGCCGCCGCTCACCCTCGCCCAGCGCATCATCATCTTCTTCGATCTCGACCTGCTGCGCGACCACATCTACGTCAACATCATGATCGGCATCACGATCGCCAACTTTGCCGAGCTGAACTTCTCCATCCTGACGCCGTTCGTGCTGGCGGACTTTGGCTGCACGCGGGACCAGATCGCGGTCGCCATGTCCGTGCTCGGCATGACCGACATCTGCTGCCGGTGTCTGGTGCCGCTGATCGCGGACCGCATCAAGTGGCAGAACCGCACCTTCTTTCTTGTCGGTGTGATCAACATGGCGCTGGGGCGCGTGGGTACGTGTGTTTAGACGCCGTGGCACTTGGGCTGGTTCCTCATCGTTATAACCTTTACTGGTTTGTGTTTCGCGCACAGTTTTAGCACACTTCCACAGCTACGGCGTGGTGTTGGCCATCGCTTGCTGGATCGGTTTCAACAAGGGACTGCGGACGGTGTTTATGGCACTGGCCATACCGTCGCACGTCCCGCTGGATCGTCTGCCGGGAGCAACCGGGATACATCTGCTGTTTGCTGGGTTCTTTTACCTGTTTGTCGGTCCCATTGTCGGTGAGTATCTATACAGCGATATACACACCCCTGTATCAATCCTGTCACTGCTGAGAGCGCGTATACTAGCACTCTACCGGTGCTTTGTTGTCTACTGTTGCCACGCAAAAGCGCACGAGGGCGGTGCGTCAACCGGGCAAAAGTACTGTGTGTTTGTGCCTGTGTGAAGCGATGCAGCTGGGCTTGGGATGGTATGATGCGGCGTGAGTTCAGTGAACGAGCCCGAAACAAAGGAAGCGACGCCGAAACTGTGAAGCCGGTTCGTATCCGATTGGAAGCGATCGATCGACAGTGAATGTCAAAGTTGAGTGAACGAATCGAGCGTAAGAGCGGACTGGTAGGAAATGCCCTACAGTGCCGCTCCCCACCCAGCATTGGGGCATTGTGCTTTGTGCGGGGAAACCTTATATGCTGCATCCGGGCGCATTGCATCACCAACACGCAATGAATGCTCCCCTTGTTTTCTATTTCTTCTTTTGTGGCGATTTTATTTTTTGCAATGCCCTGCTCGTCATGAATCATACGGCTGGCACTGTACCGGAACAGCTGGTTCGCATTTTAATGTGCTCATCTGTGCTGCTCGCTGCTCATCTCATTATCATCGTAATCGTGCTGCTGCCCCTGTTGCGTGCGTGGTTGTTGGCGGGGCCGTGTAGAAGCAAAGCTCGGCCATGCGTACAGTGGGTGGTAATTCCTTAAGCGCGTTTTTCTTTAAAAGAGTTAAGTTTTAATCAGCTATAGCATTTTTTTTTATATTGAAAAAATATGACAAGAAGCCTTGCCAAAATGAATTTTCAATTGAACAATAACTCAGAGAGATATACATCTTAGAGACAGTAAAGTATTGCTATGGAGTACCCAAAGCAGCTCCTTTGATCGCTAAATAGAGGAAAATCAAACTGGTGGCTGATGGTTCAGGGTTTTACAAGTCATTTTGCTATGTGTGCTGCACATTTTTTCGCTCACTAATCTTATGTTGACACCTAGTACGTATTTGGAAGAATCCAATGTTAATTTTCACCCGCCCAAGCTCAATTTTGACAGCGCTATGGAGGTACGCACATTTGATGCACAAAAACGGAAAGGGGAGGACTTAAGCTTTACAATATTGTGTCGTTTGACCCATAACTCATTTTATTCACTAAATAATCAGCAACTGTCTCTCCTCTCTTCAAACTAATGATACGAGTTCAGTTCACCATCGCCATTCACAGAATTCTTCAGAATTCTTCATCAATACCGTACTGCTATCATACATTTTGCGTTCGCGCGGCTTCGATGCAGATTTTCCGTATCATTCGCATACCAGAATCGATTCTTGTCCTCTCATGGTTTTTTGAAACCTTCTCTATCGTATAAGACTTGAAATTCAAGATCACAAATCTTACTAACCGTAAATTTCCAGTCAGGATTGGAACGACCATAACGTGTTCAAGCAATACCTTCACTTGATCACCGTCGTCGATAACAACGAATATGATCGTTCCACTTCCGGTAGCTCTACACGCTATGTTCGCGTCCCGTCAGCTACACTATTATCCGGTTGGCTCGATGGATCCCTAGTTTTCAACCCATTCTTGTTGCTCGTGATATGTGAGATCACATCCAGAATCCAGATTCCACCAGGTCGCCACGATTCTTCATTATTGCCTTTCTAACATTGGGGCCCTTCACGATTCTAGTCAGTTTT
>KB667689.1:342608-362864 GCA_000349065.1 Anopheles quadriannulatus
GAAGTGTTGAAAATCATACTTAGTGGTTTATTTTACAGGGTTTTCCAAGTCACTTTCGAATGTAAACATTGTTGTTCACCTAGTGCAACATGTTAATCCACATCGATCTGATATTTCATTTCCATCATCATGATGTTCAATTTCTTCAGCAAGATTTTCAACACAACTAAAGCTGGGGCTGGAGCTTGACAGTTCTTTGTTATGTGTTGCAAAAGTTGAAATGTGCTGAAACTGAAATTTCATTTTGAAGCAAATACACCATTTGAAAGCTGTTGAAAAACATCTTGGATGCGATGAATAACAATGTTTATATTCAAAACTAACGTGGAAAAACCTGTATTTTACTCGTCGAGAAATTTGACTCGATTGCTCTTTGAATTGTGCTTGTTGTTTTTAGAAGTTTGTTGCGGCAAATTAATCGAGACGAACAGTTGACAGTTCTTTGTGATGTGTTGAAAATCATGTGTAAGAACTAAAACTTTACTGTGATGCGAATACATTGTATTCTGTAGCTGTTGCAATTTATCGAATAGGCGGCGAATAATGATGTGCATATTCGAATATGACTTGGAAAACCCTCTAATGATCTATTCTTATATAATTGCATTGAAGTATCTCTTTTGTGTCATGTTGGTACATAACACTAGGTTTGAATGGCGTTTAGTTCATAGATATTCATAGTTTAATTGAAAAAAGTACTTCTTTTCCAAGGCAAAACCTTGAAATATTTTAGTTCAAAACTGCCAAACATTGATTTCGATTAAGTTTTCGCTAGAGGTTTTCCATATCGAGGAATTACGGGCTTGAATCATCTCTGACATCGAAAGAACTGGTAGACGCTTTCGTGGATAAAACTCAACTACTTGATACGTTTCTCTGGAAGCCTCGATACCTACCTCTACTAGAATCGGTTTAGTTTCGTTTCAAAGTAAATCTTGGAAAATAGAAATATTTAACTTAACGTCGAGACATCTCGGCTGCAGGAATAGAATTAGCCTGTTAAACTTGTTGATCCTCTGCACTCCAATGCATACATTTTGCGACATTAAGCTTATCTTAGCTGTATGTAATAATGCATAAGGGTGTCTATTTTGCTCCGTTTGTTCTTTCGTGTCGTTTCTGATCATGTGCACCCGGCAGAACAATGATTTGGTTGGTTGGAGTTTGGTTTATGTCTCAGTTCTCGGTTCTCAAAATTGTTGCTGCATTTCTATTCAGTTATGAGTGTTTATGCCTAAATAAATCCAACTATTGATGTTGAGATGTCATGTGAAATAACTTGTGAAATTGTCTCGTTGCGTTGGGATAATTTTTCTTTTAATTTCATGCGACAAACCTCCTACGCGATGTACTTCTACCATGTTTTAGCAGCAACTGCAGCAACAACTAGAATGTTTGAGTAATGTTTGATAATCGTCTGTAAAGGGCGCCTGGTGACACTCTGCAAACAACACAGAGTCGCTTCAGCGCTCCTTAGCGCCTCTTTGCTCTGTTTTACAATGCAATGTCAACGTCGCCTGGTGACAAAATGGGCTTTTTACAACGGCGACGGCTGCTGCTCGCCGGTCTCGCCCGGCTAATGGGCGCGTCAAACGGAGGAGAAGGTTAATGTATCAATTACAAAACCATTGCCCCTGCCAACCGTGTGTCCGTGCCGATCGCTCCTTTATGGCACCTCTACTCCCTCCTTCCCCGTCTTGTGACCGACCAACCTCTCGGGGCGGCCGATGCAATAATGTCTCCCGCTTTGCATGCGCGGCTTTGCGTTTGTCTTCGCTGCTTCGCCTGACACAGCTCTAAGTTGAGCGAGAGTGAAGAAAATGGGCAAGAGAAGAAAAACAAACTGAAGGCGCGTTCTCGCACACACACACACACACACACACACCCAAACTTGTGAAACCCGAACGGCCGGGGAAGCAAAGAAAAAAGGAGGTTATGTTTGTGCCCGACTCGTCTTTCTCGGCACAGCCGCCCGCCCGCCTCGGCCTGCTCGTCCTTAAGCGGCGCACGCAGTATCAGGTTACACGGAACCGTTTTTCTCTTAGCCGCGCGCAACGGCGGGGTGTCGCTTTTGCTACTTTGCGGCAAGGGCACACGAAGCGGCGGGGGGTAGCGGGGGCGCGAACCCTATTTAAAGAGCGCGCACACACACACGCGCGCCACACGACGACCGCAGGGGAAAGTGGTTTTAGAGGAATTAAGAGGGTTGAAGAAAGAAAAAAACATAACAGCCGACGCGTACATCTCCACACACACACATACACAGGGCCTTTGCTCCACTCACGCACGACACGCGGGTAGGGTGAAAATCGATGGCAAAACTAGGTTAAACGGGTGGGAGAAATGAGCAAGACGAGGCAACGGGAAAGGCGAGGAGAAGGGGAAAGAAGAACAGGAGCAGAGATGGGTGGTGATCACGTTCTTTTAGGCACGATCGGGACGAGTTCCATGTGTTTTGGTTTTGGCTCTTATTGGCCGTTGCAAGAGCGCAGCACACACGAGCTCTTATTATCTGCCTTAATAGCCTGCGTCGTGTTGGCTCCTGCTCTTCAATTCTCTTTTTGTCTTGTGTTTTACTAGCTTCTTTGTATGCGCCTCAAATGGTTTCATCTTGCATATTATCCTTGTTTTATGGTTTTCTCTCTTTCATCATTGCAATCTTCCTGCTGTAAAGTTTTACAACACTTGTCAATATTTATTTATTTGCTTTTTTATCAACTTCACTGATTCATGACTCTGTTCGTTTTTTGCAATATTACCCGATTTATTGCGCCAGCCTCGTGTTCTACCGACTGCACGTAACCGCGTACCTTGTTTACAGCTTGTTAATTGAGCTTTGCGACGCTTCTGGCTGGACTTCTGAACTCATCAAACCAGCAGCGGACTTGATTGAGACTAATTTTGTGTTTTTTTTACCGACCTGACCGCTGATTGAAAGCTGAAATCAAAACAAGGGGGAACCATTCAACTCGCTTGCCTCTTGCGTTTGCCCGATGGAATTTCCAGCGGCAATTGAGGTTCGATGGTGGCCAAATTGCATCACCGTCTGTCGTACAAATCCAGAAGAGCATTGATTGAGATCGTCTAATATTAGGACACGGCTGATGTGCTGTGGAATGCTGTTTATAAGAGCGCTATTATAATCACGGCCGCTTTTTTGGTCCCAAGCCAATCCCCGGCCCATGCACAAGGCATAGGTCCAAAGCGTGCGCTGGGCAAAAGTTTTCCAATAAACAATCCGTTAATGTTAACAGCTCCCGGGTGTGCTATGTGTGTGCGTGCGTGTGTGTGTGTGTGTGTGTCTATATTTACCCATTAATACACACTGGAAAGGCGAGGAAAATCCAACGTCCAATAATGAGGGCCGGGAGACACGGATATTGATGGGAAAATATGACGGACATTAATACTTGCGGCACGCGCCCGCAAACCAACACCACGATGATATGCGGGACAGTTGCAAGGCGAGCGCAAATGGGTCCCTTTTGCGCGGTGCGGTTAATTCTAATTCCAAACCCAAACACAACTCGATCCTTCTTTCCCTCGCGTCCTTTCAGTGGCGGGAGCACTTCAATGGGTTGCTCGCTTTCTCCTAATGGGTTTGTGCGTGGTCGCGCCAAACTCGTACGCCATTTGGGAAGCAATTAATACCCTGCAAACTTTGCTGCGTGCACACCGGACAGTTTTGCGCCTGCAAATGAAATGAGATTGTTGCATCCCTAAATTGACCGGAACGGAAACAATTCCCGATTGGATTAGGATGGAAACAAACAGCTGTCTGTATGTGTGAGCGGGTTGCTTCCCTTATACACACGTACGGCGAAGGTACCTTGAGCCGTGTGTGTGTGTGCTGTGTACCGTAAGGATCAAGAAGGACCCTGATGTTCGGCCGCGTGACGACAGCTCCCTGCTGAGGATTTTCTTCTGCCCGAGTGTCGCGTCAGTTGGAAAACCATCTGTTCTACGTCCATCGGGCTCTTGCCGTTGTGTGTGCGCTGTAACGAATCGGGTACCCGCACCCTGACAACCCAGAAACCCATAAAAACATTCCCAACACACACGCGCGCACACACACACATATCCCTTAATAGAAAAGGGTCAGCAAACGGGACCGGCAAACCAGCCCAGGGAAGGATAATTGGGCAGTCGTTAATAATTGTCGCTTCCGAAATCTCCGACTCACTCCAAACACACACCACACCCGGGTCGTCGGTCGGGAGGATATATTTTAGAGACCACTTACCGGGTGTGTAATGTACACCACCACCAGGCCGGGCCGGGTCCAGTGTGATTTGGCCCGCGTGACGGCACGGTTTTGACCTCTTGCCTTGGCGCCGCTGCGGACAAACGCTTTTGCTCGCTGCCATGTGTCCCACCGCGGGGTTACGACATACGCTGTATCCGTTACAGGGCAGTGCGGTGGCGGTCCTTTCCCCGTTTCGCCCTGCCCGCGCGAATAATGCAACGCACAAACGTCCGGCCAAAGGAGAATACAGCAAACAAACACAGCAACTGCATGCAAACGGAACGCGGGAAAGGGGAATTTGTAACCCAAAACCACGGTTCGGCCACCAACAACCGGAGCGAAATGGTAGCACTGTTGGCAAAAAAGACTAAGAGAGAAAGAGAGAGCTGTGTGCGGAGGTTTCATTTTTCCCATCAAAACTCAGGCTTTTAAACGGAGGGTGGTAGGGCTGGCAAATGTGCGTCGTTCATCTCAAATCGGATGTGTGTGCACAACTAATGGAACCGTCAAACTCTGGATTCTGGTTCTCACCTCCAAATTTTGGTAAATTTGAAGAATGTCAAACTCTGGTTGTATTGGAGCGCGAGATGCTTTCCTGGAGGTTTTGGACGACATTTTGGACAATGATTAGCATGAAGGTGAATATCTGGAGACGATAAATAGACGACAAAGTTGGTCTGTTCGTAGGACGCATCATTACGTATACTTGACGTGTGCATCGCTTGAAACAAAATCTATTGGAGAAGTTGTCTAGAGCTCTACAGACATTATTATTCCCGTTTCCGAAATCTTCTTTACAGTCCTCCAATAACCAGGATTTGGTATCTAACTGAGAAATGATCCTACCGATCTGGTCTGGTGCCAATAATCCTGTAGACTAATCCTTTCAAGAAATTCTACGACTTCAGCGTGTGTGACTAAAACTGTTGTGCAAAGAATTTCAAGTTGTTGGGGTGCATAGCGCGCATCATCCCCCCCCGGGGAGGCCAGGCTTTTGTTTCTGACAGGATAACCGAATGGTTGGTGTGTGTGCGCTCTGTTAGACTCCAGCATACTCCCTTCCCGTGAAAACTCCACACGGTTCCGCTCCAGTGAAGCGCGCACATATCCTGGCGGAGTCGAAAGTCGGTCCTGGGAAAGGGAAAAGCGCCCAGGAGGGGAGACATATGGCGAGTGAGAATTTATATTTATTTAAATGCACCTCACAAGCAGCGCTGCGGTGCTGCTTGTGCACCAGAACACACCGGTCGCCCGACAGCCCGACACATCCGGTGTTGGGAGCATATATCCTTGTCTCTCCGTACAAGGAGACAACCATATGGCGGAGGAGTAACACACTCCTCGGTGCAAAACGAGAATACATATCCACGGTCGCTTTCCCTGGGTCTGCCTGCCCGGCAAGAGCGTGTTTATCCTGACAAATCGATGCGTCCAGACGGTTCCTCACGTTTCGATGATTGTTTGATGGGATTTTAATCGATGTTTTCGTCTCTCCCGAACTCGCACACACACACACACACACCCACACAACACATGAGGTATCTCTGGGACTTGCCAAAATGGCAACTTTCCTCCCACAACCCCGCACCGACCGGCCTGTTTTTGTCGTCAATGTCGCCCGAAGGGCACTGTTTCGGGGAAGAGCGCGAGCGAGCAATGGGCTGCGAGTGTTGTTGCCATTTTAGTTTTATCGTGTGCGAATCGACCCTCCTGCGGAGCGGAAAACTATAACCTCACTTTTCTTCTTCAACCACGGGCTTAGGCAGTAGTGGCGTGTTTGTTGACTCCCTTTTCAAAATTAATTCACTCACTTAAGCCCCGGGCACCGGTTAACGAAAGACCTCGACCGCGAGGAAGAAAGGGTCATTTTATTAACGTTCACAACCGGAACCGGCCACCTTACCCTGTCTCCTCTTTATCTCTCCCTTTCTCTGTCTCTCTCTCTCTCTTTCGCTCTCTTCCCGCTTAGTTGGAGGTTTTCGCTTTCTCGCACTTCATTCCCCGTTTCTGTGTTGTATTGCTAGGAAGGGTCTCATAAAAATGAATGGTCCGGCGGCGTTCGCATAAATTTATGGTACCCAGATGCCCCGATTAGGCGGAGAAGGAGGAGTGGAAGTGGTGGTGGTGATCAGCAGGGCGTAAGAAGTGCCCCCGGAGCTGGCAGAAAGAAAGGTGCGCGAAGAGAAGAGGGAAAAGCGTTCATTAGTTAGGCTTCGCTTTAGGGCCCCGCACCCATGCGGTGGTGGAAAAGGGGCAGCAGCGAGTATAAGAGGTAGCTGCGGAACGAAGTATTGATTTCGACGAGAAGCTCCCGGGCGCGCCGTTAATCGCCTGCGTGAAGTCGTTTTATGTAAGGCTTAATTTATATTCTTGAAAAGGGAGAACCTAGCGGTAACTTAAAAATATTTATCCGTTGAAGAACTTTCAAGAAACCTTAAAAAGTGTATACGGTGGACTCCAGAAAATGACAGCCGAAGTTGGTGTGTACAAATTAAAAATGGCAATCGCCTCATGGGATGTGTAAGAGGGAGCGCTATCTCCAATAATGAAACCATTGGACACCCACATCCTGAAATTCGGCCCCAGTAGCTAGACACCGGCAAAGATTGTGAGATTCACTAATAACCCTCGCTCGTGTTTTTGTCAATACAAGGGAAGTGGAGACAATCCGAGGCACTCTAGCCAATATTCCAAGCTATTTTGTTCGTTCCAATGTTCTCAATGTTCCTCCGGATGTTTCGCCATATTATGCCACACAGGCTATTTTATTGGCGTGCGCGTGTATGTGTGTTTGGGTCCAATTCCGATATGCAAACATTCTTGCAGATAGTTGGATATCACTATTCCCCCCCCACCTCGGGAGCAATATCACGAAAGCGTCGTGTTTCCCTTCTATGGAAGGAAATGGCACAAATCGCGAACGGCATCGCGCTCGCTCCACAACCCGTATGGGCTAGTTAGGGGCGTATGGCGACAGATTACGTAATTGTATATAATTTGAATATCTTATGAAGCGGCTTATAGATGGAGAACATGACAGTGTGACAAAGGAAGAGTCTGAGTGGCCGTCCCCAAGTACGCGCTTCGATCGCTTCGGCTGTGCATACGCCATCGATGTAAAGTTCTTGGAATATTCTGGCATGACATCATTACTTCACTCCCCTTCTCTTTAGTCATTCAATCATCACATTTCGAAAGAGAGGAGGGATTACGTGGGGGACCATCAAAGCACGAAAAATCGGTCACTTCCCAACGTCGGATCTCTCTTTTAACTATCCTGCTAAGTTTGTCTTCAATGTTATTTGTTTAACCTCCCGGGGGCATTGGGGTTTTGATCTCTCTCCGGTCCCCTAACCCTCCATTGCCTCCAGACCCAACGACGGACTCCAAACCGTTTGCTCCTTCTCGAAATCGATAAAACCCAACATTATGGTCCATCAAAAGACCCTCCCAAAGCGTCTTCAGGGTGGCAAGACACAAACATTGGAGATGCGAAAAGCAGAGAACGGAAAGCAAAAACAATCTGATGATTCCCCCATCCCATTGCTGCTCTTTGCTCTTTGGTACGCTGAGGAACGGGCAAACTAACTATGGCAGCACAGTTAAAGATTTCTCGCGTTGCCATCCCCATCGCCTTACACACCGTTCACTTACTTCAATATGTCACCATTATTATGGAGTTCTACTGCTAGAGAGGCTTTACATTCCCGTTGTTGTTGCACTCGAGCGACGACCACCTGTCAAACGACTCTTAGGTTTCGTCATCTTCCCCGCATTCCTAGCCTTCTCTTTTCTACACCTCTACAGCTGCAACAAATAGATACTGACACGAACGCACACACAAACACACGCGCACAACTTTTTTTTCTTCTATCGCTTGACTATTTGAGCGATGATGTCACTCTTTCGGTGATTCCGATGATAGCGGGGTAAACTGCAAGACACAATCGCCCATCATCCCCATGCTCATGTCATCTGCACGGTCAATTCGTGCAGATATAAATACACACCGATACGCGTGGGGAGAAAGAGAGTGCAAGAGTAGAAGCAGGAGGAGATGGGTTGTGTGCACGCGCGCGTGTGTGTGTGGCGTGTATGCAATGCTCCAATGCTCTGATATGTAAATATATATATTTATATATATCTATCGCTGATGACGCTATGCGAAGCCGCTCCTGATGGTGGTGGTGCCGCATGTCTACTGCAAGGTCGCGTTCAAACTCGCTATCATCCACCACACACCGGCCACCATACCCCCCACCCTCGTCTAGTGGAGATATCCTGCAGCAGGGGTAGGTGCGCGCCGGTGAATGGTACACATGGTGATGCTACAGTCCGGTTACGGCTCATTAAACCGGTCGTCTAGTTGGTTGGAATGGAATTCTGTTCTCATTACTGGCTGTCATACAATGTATGTCAGTATTACTCCCCGTCACACCTGCTCTCGTGCGCTCAGAGTACATAGGAGCAACTGTTTTTTCTCCCTCAACTTCTTCATCCAGGAAACAGTTGTTAGCGACCTTGTGCGCCATGAGGAGCTGCTCAGATGTTATGGTTTAACATCTACAGGATGTCCTCCGTTTTAGACGCTATATCTAACTCCTCCCGGTACACTGTTAGATGTCATCCGCCGTAATGAGGCATCTGCTGGAACACGCGCACTCTCCTTTGACTCTGCTAACAATTGTGGAGATTGTTGAGCATCGTGTCACTGCAAAATGTATTCCTCTCGTAGTGCCCAACGGCCCTTTAAAGACACCGGGAAGTCATCCTGCTCGGTAAATAATGCAAATAATGTGTAATCCACGAGGTTTCGCCACTCGAGACACACACACACACACACACACGCTTCCAGTGTCTTCGAAGTAGAGGAGGGCAACTTTGTGTTGGGATCTTCTCCGCCTATTGTCGCATGCTCTGCTTGCGTTGGTACGACAATTGAGTTCAATTTATGCCGGGCCGATGGATTCCAAAGATAGCTTCGCGCAGCATGAACTTTCGGGTTGAAAGTGTTTGTTGCGTGTGTGTGTGTGTTGCTGTTACTGCTCGCTTCCCCAGCATCTTTTGGACAGTTGTTAGTTGTTTAGGCATACGGCCAGGCAGACCTAATTTAATAATGGCGGCGCGCGCGTATCCGGCCCAGCGGGGGAGAAAAGCGCAAGGCACACACCACGACGTTTTGGTGGCCGTCTTTCTTCCTTTGGCCGTCCGAACATGATCGTTTTGATAGGCGATAGCTACCACCCTAACGCTCGTTGGCAAATTCCAACAAAACGTGAAAGACACAAACATGTTTGGAAGTTTTTATTTCCCCCGTCCCTTTCGCTTGAACGAAAAATCGCTGAGCTCTGCTGTTGTTGTGTGTTTTTTTTCTACCGGAAATTGTTTAGAGAGAGAAAAAATCAAATGCTCCCACCAAACCCCTTTTCTAACCTCGATCTTTGTTTTCTTCCCCTCTCCTCCCGCACAGATACCGTTGGATCAAGAACGGCAAAAAGTTCGAATGGCAAACGTACGACGACCGGATGTCCCAGCAGCCGGGGCGTGGTACGCTGGTAATTACGTCACCGCGCGACGAAGATCTCGGCCAGTACCAGTGCTTCGCGGAGAACGAGCACGGTACCGCCACCTCCAACTCGGTGTTTGTGCGCAAGGCGGAGCTGAACTCGTTCAAGGACGGCTCGCCGCAAACGCTGCAGGCGGACGAGGGCAAACCATTCAAGCTGGTGTGCCAGCCGCCGGACGGCTGGCCGAAGCCGAACGTCTACTGGATGATCCAGAACATGGACGGGGGCATCCGGAGCATCAACAACTCGCGCATGACGCTCGACCCGGAGGGCAACCTGTGGTTCTCGAACGTGACGCGCGACGACGAATCGAACGACTTCTTCTACGCCTGTGCCGCCTCGTCCGTGTTTCGCAGCGAGTACAAGATCGGCAACCGGGTGCTGCTGCAGGTAAAGCAGACGGGCATCTCGGCGGCCCAGAACCGGCACCCACCCCAGCGCCAGTACGTGTCGCGCAAGAACGAGGTCGCGCTGAAGGGCAAGCAGATCGAGCTGTTCTGCATCTACGGCGGCACGCCGCTGCCCGAGACGGTCTGGACGAAGAACGGGCGGGCGATCGTGTGGAACGACAAGATCCAGCAGGACAACTACGGCAAGTCGCTCAAGATACGGCGCGTCTCGTCGGAGGATGCGGGCACGTACACGTGCGAGGTGTCGAACGGCGTCGGGCAGGCGGACTCGTACTCGATCAACCTGGCGGTGAACGCGGTGCCGTACTTCACGGTCGAGCCGGAGATCGTGAACGCGGCGGAGGGCGAGACGGCCGAGTTTAAGTGCGAGGCGGCCGGCAACCCGAAGCCGAACATCATGTGGATCCACAACGGCAAGCAGATCGACGTGAGCCAGAGCAATGCGCGCCGCATCGTCGGCTCGTCCAGCATCTACATCAGCAAGCTGCAGAAGAGCGACACGGGCAACTACGGCTGTAACGCGACCAACTCGCTCGGCTACGTGTACAAGGACGTGTACCTGAACGTGCTGGCGCTCGCGCCGGAAATTACCGATCCGCCCAAGCGCGAGTTCACCGTCGACCAGCGCAACGTGACGATGACGTGCCGGGTGTTCGGCGCGCCGAAGCCGCAGGTCAAGTGGCTGCGGAACGACCGCGAGCTGACCGGCGGCCGGTACCAGACGATGCCGAGCGGCGACCTGTTCATCCGCGACGTGAAGTTCGACGACGCGGGCGAGTACACGTGCCACGCGGTGAACAATCTCGGCAGCAAGTCGGCGTCCGGCGAGCTGATCGTGAAGGAGCGCACGGTCATTAACGATCCGCCGCAGGACTACGAGGCGGAGGCGGGCACGACCGTCACGTTCCGCTGTAACGCGATCGCCGACTCGTCGCTCGAGCTGACGATCGAGTGGCTGACCAAGGGCGAGATCATCGACTTCGAGAACCAGCCGCGCTTCATCCGCACCTCCGACAACTCGCTGATGATTTCGAAAACGATCGAGCTGGACACGGGCACCTACACCTGTCTGGCCCGCACCGACCTAGACGAGGTGATGGCGAACGCGACGCTCACCGTGATGGACCGGCCGAACCCGCCGACGCTGACGCGCGTCAACTGCAAGGGCAAGGTGGCCCAGATCGAGTGGATCTCGAACGGCGACAACCGGTCCCCGATCCTGAACTACATCATCGAGTACAACACCTCGTTCACGCCCGACACGTACGACGTGCTGTCGGACGACGTGCCCGGCACGGACTTTGCCTGGACGGTGAACACCACGCCCTGGAACAACTACACCTTCCGCGTGATTGCGGTGAACAAGGTCGGCCGGTCGCTGCCGTCCGGCCACAGCGACGTCTGCACGACCGAGTCGAGCGTGCCGTACAAAAACCCGGACAATCTCGAGGGCGAAGGCACGACGCCGACCAATCTCGTTATTAAGTGGCGCCCGCTCGCGCAGGTCGACCACAACGCGCCCGGTCTGCACTATCGCGTCTACTGGCGGCGGGACATACCCGGCGCGGAGTGGAACTCGGCGGACGTGCGCGACTGGCGCCAGTCGTCCTACACGGTCGAAGGTTTGCCGACGTTTACGCGCTACAGCGTGAAGGTGGTGGCGCTGAACGATCGCGGCGAGGCGAACTCGGGCCCGTGGGAAATCATGGCGTACAGCGGGGAGGATACGCCGCTCGATGCGCCGGCCAACTTTACGCTGATCCAGGTGACCGGACCGACGGCGGCCATCCTCAGCTGGAACCCGGTGACGCCCGAATCGCTGCGCGGCCACTTCAAGGGCTACAAGATCCAAACCTGGACCGAGGCGGACGGCGAGGAGAATCTGCGCGAGATACTGATCACCGCCGACTCGAAGCAGGCGCTCGTGACGGACTTCGTGCCGGACGCGACCAACTACGCCCGCATCCTCGCGTACAACGGCCGGTACAATGGGCCGGCCAGCACGACGCTGTCGTTCGACACGCCCGAGGGCGTGCCGAACACGATCCAGGCGCTCGAGGCGTACCCGCTCGGGTCGTCCGCGTTCCTGCTGCGCTGGAAGAAACCGCTGCAACCGAACGGCAAGCTCACCGGCTACCGGATCTACTACGAGGAGGTGAAGGGCACGACGGTCGGCCCGCGGATGGAGCGCGAACCGCACATCTCCGATCCGGCCGTGCTGGAGGCGAAGCTGGGCCGCCTGAAGCCGGCTGCCAAGTATCGTATTCACGTCGTCGCCACCACCAAGGCTGGTGAAGGTCAAGAGTAAGTGGGGATTATTGCACGTGTTCCCCGAAACGCGCATTTTAATGCATTTTTTTTCTTCTTTCTTTTATCGCATCACTGCAGCTTCTACATCGAGCGGGCCACCTCGTCCGGACTGGGTCTGCCACCGGACGTACCCAACTTCTACTGGGAAAACATCCGGTCGGAGAACGGGCTCGCCAACATTAAGGTCGTTTGGCAGCCGGCCCTCGGCGGCAAGGCTGGCTCGCACTTCTACGTCAAGTACCGCGTCAAGGACGAGTCGAGCTGGCAGACGACCGATCCGGAGCTGTACGAAAACTATCTGGTCGTGCACGGCATCAACCCGGACCATCTGTACGAGTTCCGGGTCGTGTCGGTCGACGGCGAATATCAGACGGAATCGGCCACGCAGGAAGTCGACACCTACGGCATCCGTACGTACACCGGAAGGGCTTTCAAATGAGCTTTATTTATCTTTATTTTTAAACTTTTTCTCATAATTTCAAATTCCACACCTTTCGCCTTCCAGAGAGCTCCGTGAAGGTGCCGGGCGATAACATTGCGACGGCCGGCTGGTTCATCGGCATGATGCTGGCGATCGCGTTCCTCATACTGGTGCTGATCATCATCTGCATCGTGAAGCGCAACCGGGGCGGCAAATACGACGTGCACGATCGGGAGCTGGCCAACGGCCGCAACGACTACACCGAGGAGGGCGGCTTCCCGGAGTACTCGCAACCGTAAGTTGTGTGTGCGCGCGCGCAGGTGGCCACAGCGGCGCCCGCCCGTTTCGTTTTCTCCTTTTGCTTTGCTGCGCGTGTGTGTCTTGCGCACACATAAACGCAGCCCGCAAAGAGGGGATACTTTTTAACCATCTAATTTAAGTCGTTCCCTATCCCCCAACAACAACAAAAAACCCCTTTGTGCTCTTCAAGCTAATTTTCCTGTTCTGTTTCCTTCTAATCCTATTTATACTACGCAAAAAAATCCTTACGTACGCAAGAGGAAGCCTCTTTTCTCGCGAAAAACTCCACTGCCCTTGATTTGCGTATGCGACAGTAAAGGGGGTCCAAAACCCCAAAATTGGGTCTTCTAGACCCTCGTCTCTTGTGCGCCTCACGAGGTGGCAACTGTTGTTGCTGTTATTACCCTTGATTTGGTTTTGTAAACTGTAAACTTCCTAATCTCTGTTGCCATTTTGCCTGGTGTGTGTTGCCGGATTTGTTGTTTTCTCTGCAGCGTTGCGTTTGGTTTTTGTTAACGTAACAAATTGCGAGTTTTTATTATTGTTATTGTATCTGACACCGTTTGTGCCTAACGCGCTGCGCTGCTTTTTCCTGTTTCTTCAATCGCAAGATTTCATCTTCCACGTGCACTCACACACACAGTTACCTTTCGTGTGTGTGTCTTTTTTCCATCTTCCATGTTCAATTTTTGTCGCGTGTATTTTCCCGCTCGCTCTATGACGTACACGACAAAATATCTCTCCATTGCCCGTTTCGACCTGCTGCTCCAATTTTCACGCGCACGCTTCGTGTGTGTGTGTTTGTGTTTTTTTTTCTGAATTTACACTTTGTAGATTAGTAGCCAACCTTCCTTTGCTGCCGCCCTCTGACTTATGAAGCTGCGCTGCGCCCTTTCAAATTTTCGCTCTGTTTGAGATCACATTTGTATTTAAAGATCCTTTTCTAGGATCCTCCCTCTCTCTACCTAACTCTTTGTTCATTCATTTTTCGTGCGTGTGTAAATATCATCTTCACTATCTATCAGTACGTACTCGCTCTCTCTCTCCTGCTGTAATACCCCTTGACCACCATTCCCTTCATGATCATCTCCTTCGCCAATCTGTTTTTCCTTCCTCACTTCTTAATCGAGTGAAACTTAACCAACAACAACAACAATCATCATCCCTCATTTTCCGTCTAAACACTACTGCTGAGATGCCCTACGCCTCTCTCTCTCTCACTCTGTGTGTGTGGAGCTTTTAACAGTGTCTGGAAGCTGTGTCTGTTAATGTATGGTTAAGTTCTCTCTAAAGCGCTTCCCTCCCTTCGCCCTTTGTCTCCAATGCAAGGGGAAGCACGGGAGGGGAGCGGCAGGAAGGTGACGGTTTGTTGTGGTTCCTGGTACTTGAAGGTAAATTTGGCATTAACCTCTCGGTGTTTGGGTTTTCAGCGTTTTCGGAAGACTGCGTACCGTCGGCGGTAGGCGCGATTGTTGGCAACAGTTGTACAGAGCAAACGCTTGTTAACTCACTCACACAAACCACCCCTTCCCCCACACAAACACACACGATCCATTGGGTGGGACCAGGGCTGCAAAATGTCACTGTCAATGTCATAAACAAAATCTGACTGAAACCAACTCCATGTCAGCGTCACCTACTCAATTGTGATAATCAGAGATGATACTCAAAACGGTTGGTGTGATCAATCGTGACATTTGTCATGACTTTTTTTTACTGTGACCAGTTTTGCAAAATGTCACGGACATAGTCATGACAATTTTCGGCTGAAACAAAATCATGTGAGTGTCACGAGCTCTACTATGACGATCAGAGGTGAGAATCGAACGGTTGGTTGATGCCTATCACATGTCTGAGGACATTTCGTGCAACCAGCTGTTGGTCAGTATCTTGGTCGTGACATTTTCTGTCGGTGATCATCACGATAGTCATGGGAGATATGACGGTGCGTGCAAGTGGTTCCAAGAAACAAAATGAGCATGATTTCTCGCTCTGTTTGACCATACAAAGCGAGAAAGAATGCTCATTTTGTTGCTTGAGACCACCTGCCAAGTATGTTCCAAAAATGCCGTCAATACCATTGGAAGAAAAAGTCATGACCAAGTAAGTGACCAAGAGTTTGGTGCTAAACAAAATGTCATCAAAATGTTCAGTGAGTATCAGCAATGAGCATCAAGCTACCACTGATATCTGCATCGTTTTCGTTGGTGCACATCTCGTGATGATCATGACATTTTGCAGCACTGATTAGGACACACTTTGCTGGAAGATGTAACAGTTGTGAGCATTTGTCGCTTGACACAATCAGAAACATTGGTTCCCGTTTGGTACAAGCACACCGTACAGTGCTGCAAATTGGATGAACTTTTATGAGGAATTATTCAAATCAGTTGTTTGTGCATACAATTTGGTTTCGTTCAAATTGAAACAAAAAAGTGCTGTTACTCACACCGTTCCACTCCCACACCCCACACACGTGCATTACATCTTCCAAATACACTAACCCATTCCAGCACACGTTTTCAGCGCGCCTCCGTTCCGTGCGTGTTTTCACGCCAAAAGCCGCCGCGGCAGCATCTATTATCTTCAGGCCAATTCCCCTTCATCCCTAATTGCATCTCATCTGCATCTGCACTGGTTCCTTCTCTCCACCCCACCCTCTTTCTAACTAATCGTTCTCTCTATCTTTCCTGTGTAGCCATTTATATAAGCTATATAAATACTCTTTAACACCCTTCTAGTGTTTAAGCATCTGTTAGATAAATAACACATTTGTACATGTACTTACTTTCCAAAACCGCCCTATGCTATTGTTTTTAACTGTATAACCGTTGGAGATCTTTCCTTTTCTAATTCTACTTCTACTTGGTCTACCTCACCCTAGCTCATATAAAAACCATCCATCCCGCACCCTCTGCCTGCCCCTGTCATACCTATATATTCCTTCCATTTAAGCGTAACCTCTCATACACTGTTAATAAAATCGGTATTATATATTTAGAACGATCCTCTTATAGCCCTCTTGCTACCCATAAACACTTGTCTCACATTTGTGCATCTCTCCCTTCATCCTTAAAGCTCATCCATAGGGATACACACACATACATATAATAGCACAAGTTGTATCTTCTTGGTGTATCTTCCAATATTTGGACGTAATTATTAGTATGTCGTCATCGCATCCTAACATATCTCTAACTTCTTGGGCGTTTAACGTATTTCTTCATCTTAAAATTAAATACCTACTCGGTTACTGTTTCCGACACACCCGGTGCCTGCCGTAACCTGCATTCGTATGTAGATATTTCAGAAGTGTATTATTGAATGCTCTGCTAGGTGTTAAGGCCTTAGTATAGAAAACGGGGTAGCATTTACTAAAACCCTTCCGTTAATCGAACAACATGTTTCACGGCTTCCGATTCGAAAAAGATGCGCACCAAAAACAAAACAAAATAACTACCAGACACTGGACGCACACAGTTCCTGTTGATAACTGTGGTTAATACTAGCATTTTACTTCTAATAAGGCAAAAAAGATGATAAAAAACGATCGAAGAAATACGTTTGAAAGTTCTCGAATGTGTAAATATTGAACTTGTTTGTTTTTCGTGTCCCTGCGATGAGTACTTGGGCTCCTCCGGGGTGTGTAAATATCAGCTTTGAGATATAACCCAACGCACTCTGTTTCCGGTTAACATCGTACCCCGTTTTGTATCCATAACTTCCTCACACATCCTCATCCCACATTGTGTTAATAAAATCTCACATTCGGCATTATTGGAAGAGTGTCGGCTGTGCAGAAAAGTCAAAACTACCAACCGAAACTTTCCATTCTCCCACAACTGACAATCTCTTGGTAGCACCGCCCACCAAATGCCAATTTTTTCCGATTCACTTTGAAAACTTGTTTTCATTCTTTTATTTCTTGTTTGTCCATTAAAAAAAACAGTATGATGAGTTAAAAAGGATAGACATCGTTTCCTCCCCCCCTCCTCTCCCAGCAACGGAAAACTTAGTCAAAATTCGCTTTAAGCGAAAACATGTCGTGTTTGTCCGTTGCTGGGTGGATACATTCGAACCCCAGTTGTTGGGAGCTAATGATTAGCCTTTTTGCCCAACCATCACTCCTCCCTCGACCCCTCTCATCCCCCTGCAATCCCTCCCCCATAATAAAACCACCCTAAACCACCCTCCCGATACCCACAACATTACATACTAAAAACAATAGCCACGGACGGTAGCCGTCCACTGCTTTGATACCAAATGGAGTGTAGTGTTTTACGTGATTACAGTTTGGACAATAAAAGCCAGGGCCGACAATCGCTGAACTCGCAAAAAGTAGGACCGGAAAGTGATACAGATTCCATGGCGGAATACGGTGAAGGTGATACAGGTAATGTTTGTGTTGTGTTATGCTACTACCACTGCCATGCCCCAGCCACCAAACAAACCCCCATCCTCTTTTCTTCCTTTTTTCTTTTCTCTCTCTCTCTCTCTCTCTCTGCTCATACTACATATGTTCTTCTACCCATCACTCTTTGCTATGATGTGTGTGTTCTATATTGAATTTCCTCCTGCCATCATCAGCACCACAGATCATCACTCGCTCTGTGTGTCCTTTTATTTTCATATTCTTTTTCTTCATCCTACTGTGTCAATCACATCAACCAACATTCCATACACCCATCCACCCACCTACAGCCCGTCCAACCGACCTGTGGGATGGGGTTCACACACCGCCGCCCGCCCACCCGCACACACTCTTGTTGTCGCCGCTCACAGTCACACCTATAACTCATCCCATGTTTTTTCTCTTTCTCTTTCTTCATCTCTCTCTCTATCATTTATTCGTGCCATCCATTATCTCTCTCACTCTCACTCTCTCTCTCTCTCTCTGTACATCTAATTGCGTCATGCATCAGTTATTAGTACCTTGGGTTAGTAACGAAACATTCTACATTCATCATTTACCTCGATTATTATTACACACACCACCACACCACCCATCATAACAACTCACCCATTATATATATGATAGATTTATTAGCTATGTGTGGTGGGAGGAGTGGTTCATTTTATTCCTACACATTTCTTTGTGCATCCCAATATTTTTTCGGTTTTCGTTCTATTCATTCACTTTACAAACGTTTTTAGTCCTTTTTAGTCCCACACTTACTGTTTTCGCTGT
Organism: Anopheles quadriannulatus; assembly: GCA_000349065.1. Classification (NCBI taxonomy): domain Eukaryota; kingdom Metazoa; phylum Arthropoda; class Insecta; order Diptera; family Culicidae; genus Anopheles; species Anopheles quadriannulatus. The sequence continues at coordinate 361,051 of KB667689.1, forward strand.
TGATGTCGATCATCTCTTTCGTTTGTTCTTTCTATTTTTATATTACATTTTCTCTTATTTGTTTTCTCTCTTATACTTTTCTATTTATAGTCCTCTATTCTAGGTGCTTTTGCGATTTATCTCATTTATATTCTACTTAGTTGCATTACTTAGTTGCATTACAACCCAGGGAGTTTGGTTTCCTACGGTTCAGGTTACGGGAGTGGGTTTACATGCCAGTTTTGTTAGCTTTAGATTTAGAATATTTAGTTTAACTTACTTTAATACACCCCAGTTGCCCCTTCCTTGATGGAAGTCTATATAAATATTAATTTAGAAAAAAAAACCCTTCCCTTGTCTCGATAGTTATAAATCAATAAATCAAACATGTCAACTCTGTTTCCTTTGCGCGTGCAAAAAAAAAAGAAAAAAGCAGCGAGCTTTTAGAACTCTCCGCGTCGCGCTTGTTTGCTTTTTCCCGCACCGCCACAAACGGTTCATCCTCGCACTGAGCCCGACCCAAAAGTGCCTTTTAAATATCGCGTCCCCCAACTCCCCCCGCAGTGCGTTTTCCCCTTGCCTCTCCTGTGCCTTGTGCGCATTTTAATCGTTTTTGTGTGTTGTTGCTTTGTTTTTATATGATTTTGAAGAGATTTTGTTTTTGTGTTCTTTGAGTTTTGGTTCTGTCTTGTCTTCTTTTTCTGTGTGTTGATTATGTTTTCCACACAACCGCTACTCGCTTCATTAATCGCCCGTTCAATCCCACCGATCTGTGTTTGCTTCGAACTTTTTCATGTTTTTTTATTTCTTCTCTGTTTTATCCTCTCCCTGGAGGAGAAAAAACAGAGAAGAAATAAAAAAACATGAAAAAGTTCGAAGCAAACACAGATCGGTGGGATTGAACGGGCGATTAATGAAGCGAGTAGCGGTTGTGTGGAAAACATAATCAACACACAGAAAAAGAAGACAAGACAGAACCAAAACTCAAAGAACACAAAAACAAAATCTCTTCAAAATCATATAAAAACAAAGCAACAACACACAAAAACGATTAAAATGCGCACAAGGCACAGGAGAGGCAAGGGGAAAACGCACAGCGGGGGGAGTTGGGGGACGCGATATTTAAAAAGCACTTTTGGGTCGGGCTCAGTGCGAGGATGAACCGTTTGTGGCGGTGCGGGAAAAAGCAAACAAGCGCGACGCGGAGAGTTCTAAAAGCTCGCTGCTTTTTTCTTTTTTTTTTTGCACGCGCAAAGGAAACAGAGTTGACATGTTTGATTTATTGATTTATAACTATCGAGACAAGGGAAGGGTTTTTTTTCCTAAATTAATATTTATATAGACTTCCATCAAGGAAGGGGCAACTGGGGTGTGTTAAAGTAAGTTAAACTAAATATTATAAATCTAAAGCTAACAAAACTATGATGAAACCCCACTCCCGTAACCTCAAGCGAAGGAACCCAAACTCCCTGGGTTGTAATGCAACTAAGTAATGCAACTAAGTAGAATATAAATGAGATAAATCGCAAAAGCACCTAGAATAGAGGACTATAAATAGAAAAGTATAAGAGAGAAAACAAATAAGAGAAAATGTAATATAAAAATAGAAAGAACAAACGAAAGAGATGATCGACATCAACAGCGAAAACAGTAAGTGTGGGACTAAAAAGGACTAAAAACGTTTGTAAAGTGAATGAATAGAACGAAAACCGAAAAAATATTGGGATGCACAAAGAAATGTGTAGGAATAAAATGAACCACTCCTCCCACCACACATAGCTAATAAATATATCATATATATAATGGGTGAGTCGTTATGATGGGTGGTGTGGTGG
>KB667689.1:609201-619858 GCA_000349065.1 Anopheles quadriannulatus
TCTCTCTCTGTCTCTATCTTTCTCTCTAATTTGGTTGATCCGCTTCGATAACATACGACGTGACACATCTGTGGCTGGGAATGGCGTAGGGAACTAATGAGTCTTTCGTTTGCTTTGCTTTTGCCCCGATCACAACCGCATTCAGCCAGAACGAACGCAAACGAATTGCGTTTCTTTTGATTGTTTGTAAATCTATAAAACTACTCAACGAGAGTCTTGAGGAACGATCGCATGACGTGCAAAACAGGCTGTACTTTGCAGCGGCAATGACAGAGAAGCATTAGTGAGGATTTTAAAAAGAGTTTAAAAAGGGAATGATTGCTTGTGGACGAAGCAGATTTGGGGTGGATTCTTCAAACACGCAAACACACACACGGAAGGCGATCTACGGACAGCCTGCTGTCTGTGATGTAGGATTACACTGGTTTGTCCAGGGCAGTGAAGTTGGCGTTGGGTTGCTTGGACAGTTTCGCCTCGGAAACCGGGAATACAATTCCCCGATTCCGCCGTTATTGCTTCATGTTTCTTTCAGTCGTCGTCGCAGCGCAGTGCTAGAAACTTGTCCTTCCGCTGGCGATACTCGAGAAAGCGCGTGGCACCGAACCTGCAACGAGTAGTTCGATAAGTGAAGGTGTGTGTGTGTGTGTGTGTGTGTGTGTGTGTGTGTGTGTGTATGGTGGCGCGAATGGCCCAACTTACTGCACAAAGTCAAAGTCGATGGTGGAGTGTTCTGCCTGTATGAGTGCCCATATCGACCAGAGAAAATGGGACGCGAGCGCGTACTGGTTCACCTGCACGTACAGCCGCTGGACGGCCACGTCCGTCACCGGCGCACCCTTGTCGTACTCCTGCAGGTAGGCGCGCAGCCAGCGGCGTTGAAATTCGGGCGTTGGGTACCGGCCGTAGTCGATCTCGTCGATGCCGGCAAACTCGGTAAAATGGTTGCCGATGTCGAACGCCTGATGGTTCGGGCCGGCGTACTCGTAGTCGATGAAGGTGACGCGCGCACGCCGCTCGTCGTAGATCACGTTCCCGAGCAGCAGATCGTTGTGACAGAAGACGACCGGACTGTCGGTGGCCAGCAGCCGGCCGTACAGCTCCTCAAACTCGTCCCGCAGCTGTGCCACGCTCGGGAACACCTTCCACACGCTGGGGGAGAGGAAAAACGGGTGAGAATGGTGGGTCCAGGGGGGGGTACCGCACGTACGTGCTCTTTTGTACCGTTCGTCCTTGTGCGGGTCGGTGAAGCGGTCGGGCACGAGCCGCAGAAACTGGTCCAGCTTGGCCGGCAGGTCGGGCTGTGGGTTCGCCGGACCGTCCGGCTGCACCCGGTGCATCTGGGCCATCCGGCGGGCAACGAGCGGCCAGACGGCATCGTCCTGGCAGGTGTCCGGTGTGAGCGTCACGCCCGGCACGTACTGGTAGGCGAGCCCGTTCGCGAAGGTGGCGTACAGGGCGGGCGCGTACCCATGCCGGTGCAGCAGCTGTATATTTTCCGTCTCCTTGCGCCGGTCTATCAGCAGGTCTGTCTTGTTGCCGTACACCCGTATCAGCACGACGTCCTCCGGCTCGGGCGTCCCGGCCGTGTCCGCACCTGCGCTCGGCTGCTTGAAACAGCCGACCAGCTTGTTAGTGATGCCGTCGGTGAAGAGCTAAAACAAATCGAGCGAGATAAATTGAGCAATTAGATTAGGGCGTTACGGTCGATGGGAAAGGGTCTATGGCAACACTAATAAAATTGTTTCGTTTTTTTTTCCAATTCAAATGCTAGTGCCCCAGCAGGTGCGATGCGGCCAAAGCTTATCAGGATGATTTTCCACTTGAGCGTATTAAGATTCATCATCACCATTGTTGTCATTATCAGAATCAAGGGGGAGGGGGGGGGGGCAGTTTTGGGTCCTAACACCCCCCTCCCCCCTTTCTCTTTCTTCCTCTCTCTCTCTAGCAGCATCCATGCGCAACGGGGGACGGCTACTTCTTGGGCAATTCAACCGACCGCCAACCGCTCTGGCAGATAAGCTCGGGCACCATGGGGGGGATGTCCACCGGCGAACAGCAGCCACTGAGCAAATAGGAGGTAAACGTGTCGTGACGGCCGTAACAAGACACGTCCGCGGCACAGTAACGACCGATAAGCTAATAACAATTTAATGACTCACTTCCAGTGCGCTCGCCGTGTGCCGGGTGAGGTAATGCAGTCGGCAATGCGGCTCGCGGGCCCTGTGGCTTAATGCCGTAATGGCCGTACACATCGTGTACGTGCATTTCGAACTCGCACGGTTAGGTTGGGGTGGGAAGCCCGCAACAACCCAGCCTAAGGCTACGCTCAAATCCTCTCGCACAACGTTTTTGCTGTCATGTTTGCACTGGAAATTGACACATCGAGCTACAACAGCCAGGGAAGGGGCAAAGAATTCGCTATTGCTGGCTGTTGAACATTTCGCAATCGCTCTGGAACGATCGGAAGTTTGGATGCCGATGCACCAATCCGTTGCCCAGCACGAGGAATCGTGAATCGATGTTGAGTTGACTTGACGTTCAAAATAACAAATTGTGGAACCTGTCCCAACTCCTTCGTCTCTCTCTCTCTCTCTCTCTCTCTCTCCTTTTCTCTCTCACTTTATCTCCTGGCGCTCTCCAGTACTGACCTTAAATCGCACGTTGTCCCGACACCAGTCCGGCCTGATAACCTTCAGTATCTCGGTGGCTCCTTCTACGACCGCCTGCTCGCTGACGACTAGCGACAGCTTTTGGACGGGCGGACCGCCACCGTTGGCGCTGATTTGTGACATTCCCTGGCACCCTTTGCCGGAAGTTCTCGTACCCGCGCTGGGCGCTCTCCTATTTCGCTCCTTCCCTTCCTCCCAGGCAGGACTGTCTCCAGCACGGAGGTTTGTTGTTCACAAATTCGCGCAGCTGCCACTCGCTCTTTTGCCCAAAAACCGCTCCCCGCAAGGGTTGGTTTTGGCACGCATCCAGCGTTTACAGCCGGGTGAGCTGAGAGCGGCAGTTGCTTGCAGTGGAAAATTGGAGCACTTTGCACGGGAGCTGGTTGATTGAGTAGTGGGTTGAGCAGCCGCGAACGTCCTTTAATTGCGAAAACATAAACACACACACACAGGCGCGCTCGTGCCCGCACACACACACAATAAAAACACTCGTTTGACAGTCAAAACATCAAAACAAGCCCGGGAAATCAGAGTCTTTGTTGTGGCTCCTCCGCCTCTGATGTGCTGTTTGTGCGAAATTGATGTAATTTGTGCAATTTTTTTGGAGGGGGAGGGAGGCGTGCTGTCCCCAATAGACCCAAAAAGAAACCCAGCCTTGGGGGGTTTTTTTTGTGTTACGGTTGATGTGTAAAAAGCGTGCAGTCCTTCGCCCCGGGTCGAGGAGTAGCAGCAGCAGCAGCAGCAATCACAGTGTAGGGCGGCAGCACGTCGACTAAGCACGGCCGATCCGACCGCGACCAATATGCCAGTCGCACTCGAAGGCCTAACTCCCCCCCCCCCCCCCCTCTCAGCTCCAACCTTCCTCTTCAAACACGCAAACACACACGCATGGTGTCACGGTGCGTGCGTGTGTGGGGCGTGTTGATTTGACTCGCCACTACTGCTGTTTCTACTGCTGCCGTTATACGTGTTTTTTTTTCAATCGCCTATCAAACACATCGGCTAACACAGCACATCGCCCGGCCAGAACGAGATAGCAGATCGCGCACAAGCACGGTACGTAGATGAAAAAGAAATATGTTGTGGGAACCGCTGGAGCAACACTCTCACTCGCATTCTCTCTCTCTATCTATCTCTCTCCATCTCTCTGGTAAAGATTCTGTACCATTTACCTTGTTGGGGGTTTGTACGCTCCAGCCCAAGTACGCCAACTGCTGCCACGGTGTTAGAATTCTTATACCATGTGTTTGGTGTGATTTTATTACACAAATTATTGTTCAACTCACATTGAGTTATCGTAGTGCGTTTCGCGGAACTGTCTTTCCTGGAACCTGTCGGAGCATTTTTGGCACCTGCACAGTGAATGCGAATCTATCCAACATGCTTTCTCGCTCTCTTAGGCTTACTGGTCTGTTTGGATAGAGCGAGAAAGCATGTTGATTTTATGAGTTGAGATGTGCCGCTTGTTTTTTTGTGGTATCACTTTCCCTTTCGGACGTTGCGCCAACTCTTGGTTTGTGACCGGGAGGGAAAGAGAGAGAGAGAGAGAAATAGAGAAAGAGAAAGAGAAAGAGTGAGCGCGTGCGATAGGGTTTACAACTGAGAAGAGATTAAGAAATGCGTACTGCCCTATCGCATTCTTCTGTCTCTCTTTGCGCTCATGCGCTCTTTCTCTCAGCCAGATCGTTAAGCTGGTGATACACGGGCGCCAAGATGGACCCATGCGGTTATGTTGATAATGAAACATTTCCGGCAGTTTGCAGTGATTTACGAGAAAGTCGGTGCAAAATGACGATACTCGATCGAAAATAATGACAAGTTAATAATGACAATACTAAAAAACGAAATAAATAATACAATTAAACAAGTAGAACATCTCAATTTATTTCCAGCTACAGTTTGGCTGTCGAAAATATATTGTTGTGCAGGATATAGGTATAGAGGTATAGAGAAATTTACGATTTTTTTCAAATTGAAATATCAACACCAACTAACGATACAAAAGTATCATTTCTCTCTTCTGAAGCTGAATGGCATTGGTTTTATTAAAAAAAAGTATAAATTTGTGTTTCTACAGCAATCCATGGCTAAAACGGCATGGCTCTCTTTACCTAAAACGGTGCTAGAACTGGCGTCGATCTAGAGTTCTAGAATCACCGAGATGCTTCCTTCAAAAGAGCTCTAGCCGATGCTCCGTCTGTTCAAACAGCGAGTGAATATAATAAATTTATTGTCTTGTTGCTTAAATTATTGTCTTGTGTCTTTCTAAGCCTTATATAGGCCCGATTGTCTTGGCAGGTGAGAAGTTCGCTCGTGCGTTATCAGCACAACGAAGTACTCCTCTCCCGGCCCTAACGATACTAACAATTCAAAACACTGTCCGCGGGAAAGGCTGGGGCAAAGCCGTCCGCTTAGCTTGATAATGGAGGGCAAGAGCTCCAAAAGGAATGGTAATTTGGTTGCTGATGATCGTACAATCGTTTGATAGACAGGGTGCGAACAAACAGCGCACATTGTTGTGCTGTTGTCAGGGTCGGCAATCTCGTACCTTATCTTGATGTTGCGATGCAAATGGGGATGATTTGTACATTATTTATCAGACGTCAAGTACCCTTCAATTAGGGGAAGGAAAATGATATGTAGCCGGATGCTGGCACGGGTTTTAAGTGTTGTTCCCGTGTAACTTGCTGTCGACAATGGCATGATGGATCATGACTACGGGAAGGGAGGAGGAGGACAAAGAGGACGTAACACCATTCAGGATGAAGAAGTGGTTGATTGAGGTTGACAAAAGGCCCGGAGTTGTCCGGAATCGCCCGGAGTTGGAGTCGTCCGGAGTCGTTCGGAGTCGTTCGGAGTCGTTCGGAGTCGTTCGGAGTCGTCCGGAGTCGTCCGGAGTCGTTCGGAGTCGTTCGGAGTCGTTCGGAGTCGTCCGGAGTCGTTTGGAGTCGTTTGGAGTCGTTCGGAGTCATTCGGAGTCGTCCGGAGTTGGAGTCGCCCTGAGTCATTTGGAGTAGTTCGGAGTCATTTGGAGTAGTTCGGAGTCGTCCGGAGTCGTTCGGAGTCGTTCAGAGTCGTTCAGAGTCATTCGGAGACGTTCGGAGTCGTTCGGAGTCACCCGGAGTCGGAGTCGTTCGGATTCGTCCGGAGTCGTTCGGAGTCGTTCGGAGTCATTCGGAGTCGTCGGAGTCGTCCGGAGTTGTCCGGAGTCGTTCGGAGTCGTTCCGAGTCGTTCGGCGTCGTTCGAAGTCTTCCGGAGTCGTCCGGAGTCGTCCGGAGTCACCCGGAGTCGGAGTCGTTCGGAGTCATTCGGAGTCGTCGGAGTCGTTCATAGTCGTCCGGAGTCGTCCGGAGTCGTCCGAAGTCGTTCGGAGTCGTCCGGAGTCGTTCGGTGTCGTCCGGAGTCGTCCGGAGTCACCCGGAGTCGGAGTCGTTCGGAGTCATTCGGAGTCATTCGGAGTCGTCGGAGTCGTTCGGAGTCGTCCGGAGTCGTCCGGAGTCGGAGCCGTCTGGAGTCGTTCGACTCCAGACGACTCCGGACGACTCCGACTCCGGGAGACTCCGAACGACTCCGAACGACTCCGGGCGACTCCGAACGACTCCGACTCCGGGTGACTCCAGACGACTCCGGACGACTCCGACTCCGGGAGACTCCGAACGACTCCGAACGACTCCGGGCGACTCCGGACGATTCCGGACGACTCCGAACGACTCCGACTCCGGGCGGATCTAGTGGTTCCATTTTGCCGGAGTCGGAATCGAACTAACAATAGTCGGAGTCGGAGTCGTGGGTGCGCTCCATACAGCACATCACTAGTCCGAACCGACCATCGATAGCCAACGTGTTTCTCTTTGGCGCCATCTATCGGTACATTCAAGACACAAACCAACCGAACGGAGCTCTACGAGTACTGGGTCGCAGTATTCCTTTCAATGAGCTCATCGTTTCGGATAATTGATCATGCAGCGCTGTGTTCGGATATGGGACGGAGCATCCACCAGGATAAGGTATAACACAATCAATGATTTATTGTTTTCTGTTTTGCTTTGCTAACACAATTTCAGTAGCTTATGACACTTTCGATACTAAGGACACGCTAAACGCTAGAGTTCCTATGGAATAGGCTTATGCTTGCGCTGGAGCCGCCAGTCGTCCATTCGTCCACACAATTGGTTTGAGGGTACGTATGGGGTACTGGCCGTAGCAGGGAGGGAGCATTTACTTCTCTTCTCCTGTAGGCGAGCCACTTACAGGGCCGCGTACGTGGCAAGGTACATAATGCTCTCCTCCCTTCCAATCCGCAAGCTAGTGGCTACTTTTCGCTATATGTACAAAAGAGCCAATCTATTCAGGGGGAAATGCACTTTTTTTCTTCCTTTGTACGACAAATTTCTTTTCTAAACAAGAAAAATAAAATCTGTTTATTACTACGACCTAGACGCGTAGCTAAAACAGCTAAGCGAACAGAAAAAAAACTTAAATTCTAAAAAAATACCTAAGAAAGGCCCTATCACAAGAGAAAAACCATTATCCTGACAGACCCTAAGGAGCCGGGACACTTGGCGGTGGCCGAGTCTACTTAGAAACAGAAGCCGTACAGGGGATACTTCATTTGGATGGACAGACAAAACGTTAACTTCCTCTCACTCTCCGTCGTTCTGCCATTCCAGAATGTGTTATTGCGAGTAGAGCAACCACACGACATTGTGTGGTGAGGAATCAAACGCGACGAGGAAAATCATGCCGCGTGCCAGTATACGTTTGTTTTGCAACACATCCTCTGATTCGAACGTGTCTAGCTCCTCGAGGCCGTCTAGACGCTGTTTGCAGGAATGCTTTTTGTTTGTTTTTTTTTTTTTTTTTTGTTTTCGTTTTGTCGATGCATGCGCACGCACTACGATTTATAAATACACAAGAAATGGAGGCAAACCCTACCTTACAGTACTAGTAAATGCACGATTCCGGCAGGAAAGGTTAAAGGAGTGCAGGTGTGCTCCCGCGACCTGTTCCGCATCCGTTCGATGGCAACAATGGGAAGTGGGCGATCCGTTCATTCGCGTACAAAAGAGGGGAAACTGCTACAAAAAACTTCGAGCCTACAAACGGAACGGCCCCCTGCTGGCACAACACGGCTCTCGGAAGAGAGTCGAATAGTACACCTTTGAGCGCTTACTTAACCGTCTAGCCTAGGCAACTATCGCGTACTCGGTACCCTATCCTAGCAAAACAGGAATGAGCTCTCTCGTTCTCTCGCTTGCTCACAAACACGACTCTATCACAAGTAATTTTTTGGAGTTGGAAAGCCAGGGCATGTAACCGGGGCCGGGAGATGCGGATGCGGAAGGACAGGGTGTCGGATGCAGAAGCAGAACACTTGAACCGGATGAAGATCATTAGGCATTGGGTGGTTAGACAACAGGGCAAAGGAAGGCGCTAATTTGTGTGTTTGTGTGTGTCCGCTAAACGTATCTGAGAGCGAGGCACCGAGAGAGGCGCAATGACTTACTGTACTAAGAAACAATATATAGTATATACAGAGAGGATAGTAGGACTGTAGCTGCAGGACTTCCAAAACCTGGAAGAGTGGGGGAGGGAGGGGAGTTCTGGAATTGGGAAGGACAGCGTAGGGTTGCTGCTGAACCTACTGGATGGTCCTGCTTGTCCGCGGGGAGGATCATTCAACGTGACACCCACGCACGCACCCACTTCAGTCTATGACGTAGGCCCACGGGTGATCCAGCTTACCGTACTGGATGTCGGTCAGTGTGTTGTACAACCGCCGATACAGCGGGTTGTCGTGGCTTTCCGTTGGCACGTCGATCTCCTCACCCATGTACGAGATGTGCTCAATCGGGCTGATGACGGCCGCCGTACCTGCGCCGAACAGTTCCAGTAGCTGTTTGGAAAGAGAGATAGAGAGAGAGAGAGAGAGAGAGAGAGAGTCAGGAAAGGATGTCAGAATGGCGAATGGTCAGCAGATGGCCGACTGGTTCCGAATGTCAAACTTACCCGTCCCTGCTTGGACAGCTTCTTGATCTCGGGCATGGTGAACTTTTGCTCGCGGACGGAAAATTCACCCCACTGGTGGCAGAGGCGGATGATCGAGTCGCGCGTAATGCCGGGCAGGATGAGACCGTTCAGCGGAGGTGTTAGCAGCTCGCGCTCTGTAGGTGTGCAATAGACAGAGAAAGAGAGATAAGGGTGTTAAATTGATTAGGGACTCTTGAAAGAAAACGGGATTTTGGGGAATACAAGCCCGCCCGCGTACCTCCGTTCTCCTTCATGTACAGCATGAAGATGTTCATGACGCCGACCTCCGTCAGCTGATGGTCGTCGCCGTACAGCCACAGCACCTGGTGGCAACCGTGCCGCAGTGCCTCCTGCTGCACGTGGATCGTCGGTCCGTAGTTGGAGCCGACCTTCCGGTCGCCGACACCGCCCGGCCAGGCCCGCGTGTACTTCGGTTCGGCGTACAGCTTCAGCCCCTTAGCGCCCGGCTTGAAGTACGGTCCGACGGGCGACAGGATCGTGTAGAGCAGGGCCGAATCGGACGAAGCAACGCCTAGCGTCGGCTGTTGGGCGGATGGAAGGGATCACAGGGAAGAAAGCCAATTAGCAAACAATTATCAGCAATGCAAACTGCCGCCCCCGCTCACGTACCTCAATGCCGATCAGGGTCGGGCGGATGTACAGACTGGCCGATTCGGTGTGCGGCACCCATTCGGAATCGATCATGACCAGCCGGGCCATCGCCTTGATCAGCTCCTCGCCCTCGAACGTGGGCAGCCCGGACCGGTAGGCGGTAACGTTCATGCGCGCCATGTTCATCTCCGGTCGGAACAAGCGAATCTTGCCGTCGTAGCCGCGGTACGCTTTCATGCCTTCAAACAGCTGCAGGAGGGGGAGAGCGCAAACAAGAAAATAAAAGGTTAGTTTTTTCCTGGCGTTTACGAGGAGTTAACGATCCCTGTGCCGTGTCCTGGACCTCTTACCTCGATCGCGTAGTGGAACACCTTTGCCGCTGGGTGCAGGTTAAGGTTTTCCATCGGCGTAATTTCCGGCTTCTGCCAGCCGCCGAGCCGGCGGTGGTACGGCACCTTCAGCATGTGGTCGGTAAAGTACTTGCCGAACGCTAGATCGTCCACGTCCGGTTTCGGGTTGAGCTGGTGCGGTGCCGCCAGGCGAACGCTGAGATCGGAATACTGCCAAAAAGAAAAGAAACGGCGTTGAAAATTAAGCAAAAAAAAAAAGTTGAGAGACAACTGCAATATCTTCGGCCTGCGCAACGGAGCATATTTCGCAATCAAAATACAAAGGTAGCGCACAGGTATGCTAATCGTTTAAACCTTGGCGCTTCCAGTTTCGCAATGTACGGCCGTGTCCGATCGGGATGGATACGCCTGTTAATTCCATCCACCGCGCACAAGAGCTCCCCCGAGGGTCAAGTTCACCGGCACGGCGGCGTGCGATCCGATTTGCATTCGCGCGACGCCACGGCCCGAACTGGCACGGAATTTCATTGACCCCTTGACTACTCTCCGGGGATATTGGTCCGGTTTCTTTTCCTGTCCTGTTGCGTCGTTCTACGCCTCTACGACGCCATCAAACGTGTACGTCGTCGTCATTCCGGCTCCGGCCCGTACCTTGAACTGTTCGCCCACGTCGGCCGCATGCTCGATCGTCATCGGGAACGGTGCCGCTAGCGGCGGCACCTCGGCAATCTTGGGGAAGTTGTCGTCCTCCTCCACCCGCAGCTGGGCTTGCTGCTGCGTGCCGCCGTGCCCGCTGCACGCCCGCACCGGGCCACCCTGCACCAGCAGCTGCTGGATCAGCTTGTGCTGATTCTGGAACACGTAGCGTACGAGGTTCTGTTTTTGCGGGGGAAAAAGAAATTGAGAAAGTAGCCCGGTTAGGAACAGGGCTGAAGAATAATTTAAACACAGACGAAAGCGAAAAAACGGGAAACGTGGCAAAAAGCTTGAAAAAG
>KB667689.1:624384-635076 GCA_000349065.1 Anopheles quadriannulatus
AGCGGCGGCTGACGCAAGATCGCTCCTTTCCTGGTTCCATCGGAGATGGGGCCGTGTCCTTCGGCAGGAACGGCATAGCGTGTTCGAAGGACTACCGGGGTGGTGGTCGCAGCAGCAAGGGGGGAAGCTGTTTGTTTCGCCTGCGAATGGGTGTGGAGAACAATCCGGTTTCCAGGGCAGCGGGATTCTATGAACCTACCCTACCTCCCCCCCCCCCCTTCCCGTACAAGACGTCGACCAAGAGCAACACCTCTTGCCGGGTGTTCTGCGCTTGCCCCCCTCCCCCATCCTTCGATACGGAAGCGACCTCCACGCAAAAAGTGAAAACCTGTCCGAACGGGAGGTCGAGCCCCCGCCAAACGGACAGCCCTCGGGAGCGGGGGATGGTTGCAAGCAGAGCAGAGCCCGCGAATCTACATCATGGTTGTGTGTGTTTGAGTGTGTGACGTTGTACACCCAAACGCAGGGCGAAAGCAGCATTTTCGCCGCAACAACTTTTGGGACCCGCAACCCGCAGCATTGTCGTCTAGAAATTTCGACACTCGCTGTCACTTTATGGCTCTCTCTCTCTCTCGTTGCGCGCCACGCACGCCACGCACACGATCGTTCTAGAATATCCACGCGGCACACAACGCTGCGGTGCGGTTGTATAAACAGATGAGTTTGGGTGCTTGCCACACGCTTGCCGCAATTACACACTCCCGCCTGAACACACACACACACTCTTGGGGACACTTTGCATGGCACGGAGAAGCGGAACTAAAGCTACAATTGCTACTAAACTGCTCACCTTGCTTCGCAGGACCATCCTGATGCGCTCTGTGTTTTGCGGTTGTTAGGGTGACAACTCTTTAGGGACCGTTCAGGGATGGCACGGCACCGCCTTCGACGTTTCCTTTTCGAGCGGGATATCGAGGGTGCGATTGGTTGCTTCCCTGTAGGCGTGTCGGGCTGTGTCACCTAGCTGGAACGGGTTGAGATGATGATGAGATGGTTCAAAATAGGACTCACTTAATAAACAAACACACAAACACACAACAGACACACATTTAAAACACACACACACACACACACACACACTATCGCACATGCACAATATAAACGGAGGAGTAGCACAGAGAGAAAAAAAGCTAGCACTTTGTGTCACCGAAGTCGAAGGTACCGCTCGAGCACGTACTGCTAATTACTATTTACTGACAAATTTCGCTCTACTAAGAAGCGTCCTACTGGCTTTTTTAGCTGCGACAGTGACAGATAACTATTCACTGGACTGGAATGGTCTAGAAGTACACTTTCCCTTTCCACTGTGCAATGATGGGTTATCCAGAGCACTACTGACAAACAGCCGGTTGATAGAAAAGGGAGCGAACGCGAATACTTGGTGAAGATGTCGCATTTGACAGCTGTACTGTACACTAGCAAAACAAATGCGCAGAGGCTGGAATGCGTGTGAACAAGGGAAGTGAGTGAAAAATAAAAACACACACCACACTAAGCGAGCAGCTCAGCTGTACTATCACAGCCCCATGCTGTGTTTCGGTGTATCTGTACTAGTGCCTTACACTAAAGCTACTTAACGCGTCGCTACTATGGATGTGCTACTCAGTAAACTAAAGCTTGACAAGGATGTGTGTGTGTGTGTGTGTGTCAGGTACAAATAAAAGGTACAAATCGGATAGTGATGACGCTCAGCAAGTAATCCTGCGTACCTTTGCCTTTTTTTTTGCTAGTAATATCGTTCTCTCTTGTTTTTCTTTTGTTTTGTTTTACACAACGATGAGCTTGCAAAAAACCAAAAATCTTTCTTTTCGCAGTGTTAGGACACACTCGTGCTCGCTGCAGTTCTGGCGGCGCGTTCCGTTGTTTGTTGTTTGCTTCGTTTTGCTGATCGCTCGAGCGAGGAGAAGGCCAAGGCGGGCTTGAGCTTGTGTTCACTCCTGAAGAAGCTATTCGACACTGGCGGGCCTTCGTGCCTGCCGCGGGAATAAAAAGTGTCCGGCTGCGCGGGTTTGCCACCCCCCCCCCCCCTCCCGTCCCGCCTGCTCGCCCGTCGGGACGAGCCCTTCCCCACCGCCCGGCCCTGTCCCCTGTGTATGTGCGCGTGTGTGTGTGCGCGTACGTTAGTGGCGGCAACAGGCGAGCGGTAATCGCGTGGCGAGAGCTTCACGACGACCACGACCAATCACCACCACCACCACCACCACTAAGCGTGCATGAGTGCGCTGTATAAAGCTAATTTGGTGGGCAGGGAGTGGGGTGGGGGGGGGGGATGGGAGTGAGCTGAAGGGCCTACCCTTATAGATGCCGGGCAGCAAGTGTGTTCTGCGCCCATGATCGAACGATCGATTGTCGCGGCTGATAGTGGTGGCTGCTGCCTCGGCTACTGCGGGGAAAAGGACTGGAAGGGGGGTGGGAGCAGGGGGGTTGTAATTAATATTTCGTACGTCGATAAAGCGAAGTTCAGCGGCAAAAAGTGCACACTGCCAGCCCAGGCACGGCCGCAGCCAGATAAGGGCGGGGTGGCGAATTTCGGGCTGGAGCTTGCAACTTTTTGGCAGCGCGCTGTGCGCGCCTCCGTGTGCGTGTTTCGTACGGCCACATTTTTGCGGGTGCGTAAGCAGGATGGGTATATTCGGAGCTAATTTTGCGGCGCACCCGAACGCCGCCGAACGAGCGCGCGCGCACGCCGAAACTGCGCGCCGTCCCGCCCGCCCGGCTTCGTCCACGTTGCGTAGCGGCGGTGAGTGGCGCGCGCGTGTGCGTGAGCACGGCGAGGCGCGATTGGTGTTTTCGGCAAATCTTTTAGCAGCAACAGCAGAGGCAGCAGCACCAGCAGCAAGAAGAAACGGCAAAGCGATACCCTCCAAAAAACCTACGATCTGCTGCCGCGCAAGCAAATACAACGCACACACAAACATGCGGTTGGGGCAATTTTTGGGGGTTTGGGATCGCCTGATAACGCACCCCGCGCGTCCCTGGAAACGACCGCCCTAGCGCACATGGTAGGATTGGATGTGTATGTGTGTGTGTGGCTTTTTTTTCTTCTTCTAATTGGTGCTGTAAGATATTGTTCGTGTTGCTGCTGTTGTTGTTGTTGTTGTTTGTTTGTTGCCAGTTTGGCGTTGCGGTGGAGTCAAATTTTAAGGTGACGTACGTACATGCGTGCATGCCTGTGTGTGGCATTTCATTCTCCCCAAGATTGCTGACGCGCGTATCGGAACGGTCGGAAGATGATTGCGCAAAAAATAAAAATAAATAAATAAAACACTCCGAACTGTGGCGGATCTTGGGGCAACCTGCCGTTTGGCGCATTATAGATGATTACCGAACCCCCCCCCCCCCTGAACCATTTTGAGAAACAAAGGCAATGTGAGGCGCACATTAAAAGGCAAACCGGAAACCGGATCCGGAGCGCAACCCACGGGACAGGAATATCTTGGCGCAAGCCTCTAATCATCACCATCATCAACAGGGACCGCATGACGCTGACGTTTGCCACGACGACACATGACCATAGCGTTACATTTGGGTAAAGGGCGTCCGAGCATCGCGCCACAACACCACAACAACAACAACTACGAACCTGACCCCGTAAACAACCGGGTGCACTACATTGTTGCGGCGACAAGTGGGATAAATTGAGTTGTTGATCGCGCTGGTTCAGATTCGCGTGGTCAAATGCCCCCCCCCCCCCCCCCCCATACACCCACCCGGGTGCGAAGGGTGGTGGGAGGCGATCGGCAGCAAACGAGCAGGCCCTTTCCCCTAATTAGACCCTGTCACACTGCAGCAACGTACGTGGTGCCAACGTGGCTCACCGTTACTAAGCACCGTGTGTCTTTGCCGAGGGGGGGGGGGGGGGGGGGGGGGTTGGATTGAGAGGAGGGGCGTTTGTTTAGCGTTTGCGCGTTGCCTTCGCTGCAAATTTCCTGCAAACTCTGTTCAAGTTGTGCCCTAAATTGAGCCCATTTTTTGTTTTGCTTTCGCGGCTTTTAATGCGGTTTGTTTTGGGGCGCTATTTTTATTGTACGCTACCGTTTCGCGATTGATCGCTAACTGGACCGTTTGTCTGCGAATGTTTGTTTTAACGCCTGAATGTCTGAGCGAGCTGGCTAATTTGTTTCGCCAACACGGCCCGCCAGCGAAAAACCTTTATGCTGATGTGCCATTAAGTGACAGTTCCTAATTCGCTTCACAATCGGGTGCAAATTGGTACGAAAATTTTGAGGGTGTGTCTATGCGGTCGTAACAGCGTGGACAAACAGCTTGCAGTTAGCATACCAACATCATGGTTTGTGAGGTAGGAAGAGGTGTTGCATGATAATACTTTGCAAATAACAATCAAAAACAATCCAGATTACACATTTGTGGTTTGTTTGGGAGGGGGTGATATTGGGTTTTTGATATTGCAAAGAGTTCAGACATACCTTAGACACCTTAGCAAGATCTTACAGGGTTTTCCAGGGGTTCTCATAGTTGTGGGCCACTTCCTTGACTCTTTCCTATTGGTAGTGAACTTCATATGATGCAAATTGGACTCTATGGGACCCTTTTTGGACAGCTCCTATTGGAAATTCCTATTGGATTTGTTCAACAAGAGTGCTATAGAGTCCAATTCCCATTGCATTAAGTTCATTTCACGTAAGAAGGAGTCAATAAAGTGTCCTACAGCTATGAGAACTCCTGGAAACCCCTGTAATGATCTTAACAAGCACCTCAAGCGACACACTATCCAGGGGTCTCGGGACAGTCCGGGCGTAGGGTACAGCAATGGTACCCAATCGATGGCAAAAACACTGTTGACAGGTACACGCGCGAGCTCGCGCACCCCAGCGTAAACAACGGTTTGGGCTGCAGGCAAAAACAGACCGGGCGAAAAATACCGCGCAGTAACGCTCCGCAGGCGTTACGCAGCGCCATACCGCGTGGTAAACCCGTGATGACGCTGCACTGCAGACGACGCCACCGACCACGAGCGTCGCTGCATCGCGACTCTTCAACAACTGACGCAATTAATCAAGCAATGTTAGCAGAGTTGTTTTTGTGCTTGTTGCTTGGACTTGGCTTGCTACTTCCAACCATCCAACTACTACAATGGGAATGATCATCATGTGCTTGCCGGAACACTACACACACGTTCCTACTGCTCAATCTCAACTCCTTGTTGTGAGGACTTTCGTGCGAGAATTGAGGTCCAGCTGCCGATTGATAGTGCGTGATAGGACGCGTTGCTGCTCGGATGCAGCTCGATACTTTCCGCAATTCAGGGACAATTGCGTCCATTGGAGCGGTGCGCATTATTGGCGTTACCTTGCATGCAATTTTGCAAACGTTTACCCGGTTTTCTTCGGCAGAAGATGGGCAATTCTAGCCCAACTTCCTGGCTCACGCAAACGCATCTGGGGCGTGCGCATTGGGGAAGGTTGCACAATAAACCGCCTTAATGCAAACGGCATTGAGCGCTAGTTCCCGCGCGGTCGTACTTTTCGCAACCACTAGCGAAACCCAGCCGCACAAACAAGGTGACGTTGACGTTGACGGCATCCCTTCCGCGCCGAGATGACGCACGATGGGGTGGTGGCCGCTAGTGAAACGAAGAAGCTAAACAACCGGGCTGGAAAAGGGCAGCAACAAACATCGCCGCACACATACACAGTGGATTGATTTGCAAACAAACAAATTCTACGCCAAGCGACATCAGCTGCTGCCGATTTCTGACAAATCCTGGATTTGCTTGCCCAGGACGAACCGAAACACGAAAGGTCGCATCGGAGAGCGTGACCTCCGTACACGCCTACAGCCATGTAAGCCATCCTTGGTTTTCCTGAGCTTCTGTTTCTTACCACCTGCTCTAAGTTCCTTCAGTTTGTTGTTGCCTTGAATACCGGTATAGCTGCATAATGCACAAACAAACAAACCCGCCAGGGAGAATCGAATCGGTTCGGATCAGATTGCACCACACGTTTCGGTTCCGCGTGCCTTCACTGATGCCTGCCGCTGCTCTTTGCCGTCTGACGTCCGCGGGGAGACGGCTAGTCGTTACCGAGCGGATCGCGGAGCCGCGTTGCGGTTGACGGGAAAGGCCAACACCTCCGATCGCACATTAATATCAGCGGGCATCTCTCGACCGTATCACTTCCTTCCTTATTGCCAAGTGGGGACGTCGACCGCGGCAAGATGTGTGTTGCTAAAACAGGGCACCGGCAAGATGGTGCTGGACTGCAACATCTTGGACCGGCACCGGAAATTGGGTGTTTTATCAAGGTCCCGGTGGTGCAAGCTGAGCCGAGGTATTGATGCAAAGCTGCTAGGTTGCTAATGCCTTGCTTAAAGAAAATCTCGATTGGTAAAAAATCTGATGTTAGATGGGGGCGGTTTTGGATGTATCTTTAATCTCTCCACATGAATGTCCAGTTTGATGAGTTCATCGGTTCAGATTTTCAGCCGGAAAGGCTGATATTTTTCAGGGGCTCAGATTTACAGCCAGAAAAATATGTAAATAAACGTCGATTGATGAGAGGCTTGATCAGGTGAGCTAATGAAGGATTGATTTGATTAGCTGAAGCATAAATATTGTGCCAAGAAAGGTAATATATTGTTCGGATCGATATTTTAAAATTAATTGTAAGTACTAAAACCCATTCCATACATCATCTTTGTTTGTACACAAATGGTGAATTTCAGTATCGCGGAACGTAATAGTCAAATGGATACAGCCCAGGTGATAAATATTGTTCCAGTGATAGGTTGAAACTTCAGCTTGTTGGCTAGAAATAGAAAACGGATCAGTATTGCACCATTACTACAATATTTGTCCTCCTGGTAGAATTCAATGTTTGTCCAACTTTGACCTTGATGAAAAGGTACCAGACAATATCCTATTAGAGACGACGAGGACTTTAAATTGAGTTCTTGAAATGAAAGCAAGAAGAGCATTAGCCAAAGCCAACCGCTAAAACTACCAGGATATTGAGCTTTATCACGGTCAAACTATTGCTCTGTACCTTCCCGATAACATTACAATATTTTAAAGTCCCAGCCATACTTCAAGATTATCTCGAGTCCGAGATGTTATTGTTTTGGAAATATCTTCAGATCATCCAGACAGTTGTCTAGCGCTATAATTGACTCTCCAGGCTATTCCAAAAAAGCTATGGTCATTGACACTGGGAACTTGTAGTCCTCTCGATAGCGAGCCCTGGCTGCTGTTGGGCATTGCTTTAGTGTTTTTTTCCCGCACATACCCGCTGTCCAAGAGCAGGATCCTGAGGAGCATGAGCTGCATTTCGATAAGGGTGGTGGGCCTGGTCGCTGTTAAAAAACACCAAACATGGTCATCGCGGAAAAAACAAGAAGAGAAAACAAGTCAAAATTTAGCTCCGCCAAAATGTTCGTGAAGGGGCCCGTCTCTGTTTCCACACTGTCTCTGCGAGTGTGTATGTGTGTGTTGACAAGCTTAATCGAACAACCAGCACTGTTGCTGCTACTGCCACTATCTGTTTGCGATCCGCCAAGAACCGGCTAACGGCAAACGAAGTTTTATATGTGTGTGTGTGACGGCGAGTCCGCAAAATTCGCCACTCACCAAAAACCCCGAATTTTATTCCTCCCCCTTCCTCAGGACTTCCTGCACTTCCATCTTGTCTAGCGCTCTTTTCCCGTCGTTCGCCTTCAAAGCTCCCCTCGAAGTCTTCTCTCCGTCTTTCCGCGCTCCTCCGCAAGCTTATATAATTTCGGGTGTGCGTCGAAATTGCGTCTTACTTTTTATCGCACGGTTGCACGCACGGGCCGGGAGATGTGAGGCAACAGGGAACTGGATGGATAAAGAGGAGGAGGACTACACGATTTCCAAAAAAAAAAAACAAGTATCTCCAAAAGACACCTCATCATCATGATAATAAGGAAGGGACGGGGGGATGCTTTGGAGCTGTTCTTCCTCGTTCTCCGACATTTGCGCAGACTTCTTCTTTTGCGTACGCGCGGTTGAGCTCGTTCGTTTGTTTCTTGCACCACGACCACGCGTAACCGCGACGACGCGGTTTGCGGTTGAGACCGACAGAGGGCGCATGTTTTGTGATGAATTTATTAATTCTTATGCTGTATGCTGTTGATAACTTCGTCATTTCTTCTTCGTGCTTTACCTTTAGCAGAGAACGAGCAAACTGCTCTCACCAGTCAAAGCTCCCCATTTCGTTGGGTACTATTTCGCCAACGCGCAAATTCGAACCTCATGGCCGATTGATGTTTGCGCTTCCATTAGCTTGCGTGTTTTAACCATTTCATTGTTTGCCTTTGGCTCTCGTAAACAATATAGTTTGTCAAAGTTCGGTTCATTTCAAGGTGAGATGCCCCAGCTTGTTCCATTTTTCGACTTCCCCTCATACCCCAATCCTCCTTCACATCTTCATTTAATTCCAACAGAACACAACAACGTGGCACAAAACGGCAGTTAACGGTGATCACGTGGCTCACACTGCGGCCTAGTGGCACTGCCGATGGAGGCGCACGGTAGCCATGTGGCTGGATGCGTTTTTTTTTTAAGTTTTAACATAAAAAAATCAATCATCAATATAGCAGTACGATAAAATGTTTGTATCAAGTCTCGAGTTGACGAGGCTGGCCGATGATATGGATAAATGATAACAGATATGGCGCAGGCAGTTGTTCGTGTGTATGCGTGTGTGTGTGTGTGTGTGTTTGTGTCGGGTGGCGCGAACGGTTTTTTTTTTCTCTCCAAAAGAGGGAGAGTTGGGCCGCGGACGAGAGTTTGCGACTGGCGTGTGACGTAAAGTAAACGCGGCGCAAACGAGCGCAAAGGCAGCAGACACGCGGCGACACCGATAGAGGAACCGGTTTCGGTCGAGCCCAAAACACGTCCACCAATCATGGTGCGCTGTTGTACACCCGCGGTTCTCCACGTCCGCACCAACCCCGCTTGCATGTAACCCCTTTTGCAACCCGACCGGTTTGCCATTTCTTGCCGGAGATGCTGGAGAAGCAACCTTCGGAATAACTCTTCTCTTCGCTGCCCCTGCTCCTGCGCCCTCCTTGCTATAGTTCTTGGAAAGGGAGTTCTTCGGCAGAAGAAGAAAAAAAAAACGAACTCTCCAAAAACGAACAAGTCAACACGCAATCACACATACACACAAACTGCGCGTAAACAAGCTGCGCTTTCTAGAGCAGTATCATTAGCTGGCTGTTCCTCTCACGCACATGCGCGTCACTCTCGCATGCACACACATGCAAAAGGGATGTCAATTGGCAGAGGGCTCGACTCAGGGCTCGGCCAATCAAGCGCGCCAAGACCCGATGCAACGTGTTGGCGCAGGTAGTGGCAGGGAGCCGTCACCTAACCTCGTTTCGGGTTTCGCGAAACGCGCGAATCGATTCTATTATCGAGCAAAAAAAAAAAAAAAAAGGGCATCCGCTCACCTCCACTTGCACCTCGACCGCCAGCTCAGTCAAGTGCGGCTGCTTCCCTCGGCCCGGCTGCGGGAGATCACTTTGATTGGGCGTAATTGTGGTCGATCGTCGGCTGAGCGAGCGAACAAAACGGCCTCGTCGTCGCGCATTCCGACGGCCAATTCACTTCATTCCAGAATGTTCAGGGTTCGCTTTTCTCCCAAAAAAATGAAACGGAATACACAGGGCTGCGGTGTAGGAGTGGCCCGCGTACGCACGATTATAATTTGCGCGTTTAGGCCAGACCAAAAGATGGGCCGCGCATTGGGGCGAAGGTACGCATTAGAAATAATCCCATCGGTTCAGGTGAATTTGAATGGTATTTTCAATTCAAGATAAATGTTGATAATAAATACAGCAGAGTTTGTAGCTATGATGCAGGACGCATTATGGCCGTACGTGACTTAGTCAATTGACATACAGAAATTAAGAAACTGAAATTCGTACATCATATCATGGTCCCTGGAAAATGATGAAAAGGATCTATGCACCTGTGTCACACAAATTTATACCCCGGGAGCCGTAAATGATTGACAGCATAATTCATAATTCGTAACACAGTTGGACGGTGTTTCCAGTTTTAGCGACATACTCGGCACCTGCTGTTGCGCATACGCAGCGTAGAGAAATAAAAACCCAAAAATGCGCCTTCGCGCAGTATGGCGCCGTAGCAGTTTTTTGCAGCCAGCGCTCGCTTAGTCATTCGGGCTGTGACGCATGTACAAAACAACAGCGTGAGCAAACTCTCTAAATAATAGTAAGAACAACAATTATTTCCCCTGCGGTAGAACATACGCAGCATAAAGCGATTGTTGCTGATTGGCGTCACGGCACGGTGGCCCTGAAAGGATAAAGCTTTTGTGAGCGCTACCGATAAACAACCACCGGCGCGGCAACAAGCAACGGTGACGACGAACCCGGCGCGGAGTGTATCACGCGACACACTTTTTTTAAGGGTGGGGGAACCACCCCACTCCACCGCTATGTGGGTGCCTATGCTCATCCGGGGCACTATCACAGCAAATCTTATCTCTTATTTTCTTTAATTAATGAACTGCTTTGTATTAAAACGTGTTTACTCGCACCGAGTCGCCCGTTTTCTTGTTTTCGTGGAGTGACAAAGAAGGACGACAGCAGCAGCGACGAAGTGGTAAAATATGTTAACCTTTGTGGTTGCTGTTTTCGTTTGCGCCCTGTACACAATCAGTCGGGGTTTCCTCTCTCTCTCTC
>KB667689.1:666856-682666 GCA_000349065.1 Anopheles quadriannulatus
GTAGTGAGCGTGTGTGTGTGTGTGTGGTGGATATATGGGGGGGATATGTGGAAGAGCGCGCGTGTTGTGTGTCTTTTTTGCCTGTTATTGGCTCTATTTTTGTCTACGGATTAGTCGTTCAAACCCTGTTCCACACGCTTGTGTTCGCAAAGTAAACGTTTGTCAGCCCGGAGTTTGCAGTTTGCCCGATGCATCATCATCAATCAAGCACCCCATCAACCGGCGCACACACACACACACAGCACACTCGACAAACGCCATTAGGCAAGAATTGTATCGGCACGGCAAGAAGGAGAGAGGCCCTCTTATGCGTCGTGCACTATCAGCTCCTGTGGCACATTGGAACAGTAATGGTTTGCTCCGAGCAGTGAGAGACCGAAGGACAGAGAAGGAAAGGCGCGTTGGCAGTGGACAGGGGATCGGATTTCCTTCTTCCTTTCCAGGCAAACGCTGGCACACCAGCAGCTGACGGACTGTTCTATCTTACTTCCTGCTAGAGGAGCGATTTGCTGCGCTTACTAGTCCGGGAGGTCTGTGGTGGGAAAGGCAAAACATCGCTTACAATTGCACTATCTTCGCCAGTTTGGCCTCCCGGCACGATAGCCCTCCCGACACAAATATCGATATCTGTGTGCTGTCGATGTTTTGCTTCTTCTTCTCCTCCTTTTTCTCGCTGCGGCTTGGGCAAAAGCACTCCGCAAAGACCTTGAAGGAACGGACCAGTAAGTTTGTTGCTGTCGGGAGGGATGCAAATTGGCAGTAAACAACAACGGTTGCTATTTTCCACGCCATGGTCAGCCTGTTTGTTTCTGTAGCAGTAATACGATTACGATACAATGCGTAACAGTGTACCGGGAAACTAATTTTACTAACAAAAGGAGCAAAACCATTTTATTTGTGTTTTGCGCAAAGCCGGCTAGCTGTGATAAACTTATCGGCCTAGGCTTCGGACGGTGGAAATGAAGCTCGATAGCGCTAACCGCTTCCTTAATCTACAATCTTGTTTGATCCATTTTAGATAAAATTTATATCAAGATGCCCTGCTTGACGGCAAACACCTTACGGATGCCCATTTACGGGTGCGTAAAACGGTCTGGCCTGATTTTGCTAAGACACTTGCGGCAAGACGCAGCAAACGCAAGTCGATATGCGGGCACGTGGGCGCGCCGAAGCTCATTTCCAACCTCTAACCTTCTACAGTGCGCTAGGTTGTTCATAGACAGGGAGCATAAAACAGAATAGAAAGAGATAGAGAGAGATATAGAGTGAGAGAGAGAGAGAGAGAGAAAGAAAGAGAAAGAGAAAATCAGAGGGACGTGGGTGTGCTTCAAATTGGCCCTGGTGTATGATCGACTTGGTCGTCGGGCGTCCGGAGCACTGGCTAAGTAGGTGTGCCATGTCAGGGTCGGGAAGAGATTTGCATAAAAACAAGCGGTAATTTACTTGCTGGCAGTGGATTAGAAGACAACGGAACAGAACGACAGCATGGTTTAGGAAGCGTTCCGTTTTCGTTCCACGCTCGAAACAAAAGGCCCCACCACAATTTGTGCCGTAAAGCTTAGTATAAAAATTGCAATACGCTTATCATAACAAAAAAACAAAAATCCTCCCTCCCGAACGCATTCACAGCTTGGTAACAGTTTCGTCGTTCTCTTTTAGGCTTCAAATGTGGCGCCCTTCGTTTGGATCTGCACCCGGCGAGACTGTATGGAATGAGCAACGAATATACACACTGAATGCAAACAGCACCATGTTAAAGCCGCTCCCCAGATCGGCCGCTTGAGCGATACAACCATCGATACAAAAAGAGCAAAGCCACCCGCCTCCCCCTCGCAGCAAAGTAGGCAGCAAAACATCCGGTTTAAATGCCGCACTTCGAACGCACCCACTAGCTGCCGGTGCATCGTACCAGCAGGTTCAAGCGTGTAGTAACGCGAAGAAAACGCTTCCAGTCGCAATCGTTCGTACGCGGCGCGACCGCAGCGGGGCCTGGAGACACGCTGTGCCCCGCCGTGTCTGTTGGGCCCGCAACCCTCCCCCTCCGTACTGGTGCCAATGAGTTTCCGGTCTGCACATAAGGTGTGATACGGCTTGCCCCGGTGTTGCCGACCTTTCGGAAGGATTCTTTCACGTGCTAGTTGGCGCAACAAACCGACATCAGTAATCATCAGCGGCACCGGCCACTGCGGTCCGGTGTGCTTTGACGCCAAGCTGGATCTTTTGCGCTGGCTAGCGTGCCTGGTGGGCGCACTCGCGCTCGTGCTGGTCGAGGCGGTCGCACTGCAGCACCAGCTCGACGCGTCCGGCTCCGGGCCCGGCGGACCGGCGCTAGAGGATGCCGGGCCGGGCGGTCGGACGGGAACGGGTGGCAGCGGTCATGCCGGCGGGCACCATCACCACCGGCAGCTGCCGTCAGAACCCGCGGGCGCTGAAGAAAACGACCAGGGGGAAACGATCGTGGTGCCGCAGGTTTCGCGCAGCATCAGCGCCAGCCACGGGCGGCCGTACGAGCGAGCGAACGGTGGAAGCGGTGGGCTCGGTGCCCAGGGCCGCAACGGGCACAATGGCAGCAGCAATGGGAGCACCGGCAGCAACGGCAGCAACGGCAACGGCGGTAGTAGCAATGGCGAATCCACCTCCTACCGCGCGACGAAGAAGGCGCCCCAGGAAGGGAACGGTGTCCATCACGACAACGAGCACACGATCCGGATGCTGATCGACTGGAACTGGCCGAAGTGCTTCAGCTTCGAGCCGAAGGAGCATCTGTACTATCACATCGGGCATGCGCTGTTTCTGGTGGCCTTCCTCGCACCGAACATACCGTGCGGGTTCCTGTGGTTGCGCTGTGCGGCCATCGCCGGCTGCATACTGATGGTGCTGTGGGGCTGGTTCGTAGCCTGCAGCCTGGACGCGGTCGTCTGGTTCAGCCTGTTTCTGCTGGTGAACGCTTTCTACGTGGTGGTGCTGCTCTGTAAGCTGCGCCCGGTCAAGTTCGAGAAGGAGATTGAATCGGTAAGTGGAACGTATCAAGCTGGTCGCCTGTTTAGTGCTAGTGCAAGGCGGGCGCAAGGTGCAGCGCAAAAGAGAGCACCAACATCTATTTGGAAATGTAAACAAGAAGCCATATAGGCGGGAACATGCCACATGCTGGTCGTGAGCTCTACCTTACCGACCAGCAATGAAAGGTATAAGGTCATATACGCATCAGAAAAAAAAGAAAATGTCTTCATAATACTAACAATTATCAGTAATTTGTAGGGTACTGTTTGTTGGTCATTATTACTGGGTTTTCCAGGAGGTATTAACACCAACGACCATTACTCAAATCTCACTTGCTTTAGCGTTACTCTTTCTTGAGTGAAATGGTCCTAATGTAACGGCAATTGGACTCTATAGCAGCCTTGTTTGACAAATCCAATAGGAAGGCCATAGAGTCCAATTACCGTCATATGAAGTTCACTTCCCATAAGAAAGAGTCAAGGAAGCGTCCCACAACTATGAGAACCCCTGGAAAAACCCTGTTGATTCATTTAGTTGAAAAAGAGATTATCTGTTTTAGCATTTTTTGTATATTTCTCGAAAAGATCGTTTTTATAACTTTCATTTTTGGATTGTGTCTAGGAGCAGTTTGGTTTACCGCTGTTAGACATTTACTGATAGATTTTTTTTTCAAACTTTCATTGTTTTCATCACATTAGTTTGATGGAAATTTTGTTTTGCTGTTAAATATTCTTCAGCACATAAAAGGGTTTAAAACATTTCGATTAATTAATTAGCAGCAAATCTACAACACACCAGCACACACATGAAATTCCAATTGGCAGCAATGCGGTGGGGAAACTTGCCTTCATGACATGGAAACAGAGACGCAAATGACATTCCTCGTTATTCGAGATTTTACTCGAATAGATAGAGATATTTCTGGAGGATTTAGATTTGCAGGGTTTTTCCCATGCACTCATAATAAGAGGTACTCGTTATGCGAGGCTCCACTGTAAATGTCACCTGAATGGGTCAAATTATCATGTAGGAGAATGGTTGTAGAAATGTATATCCATATATATAGCCATTTTCACTGCGGTCGGAACGAAATGACAACCTTTCTACCTACCCTTTCGTTCGAAAATGCGGAAGTAACGGAACGTAAACGTTAGCGTAAACATAAATTAAAAGTGTTGCAGCTGTCTGGAGCTGCCGTCGTCTTATTTTTACGGTTTATTATGACAATTATCGTTTTATCACGTCCACGAGCGGGGGACTATTAAACATTTCCCCTACTTAATGATCGGTTGGTTTATAGTGCCTCGCTTAAAATATAAAATTAACTACAATAAACACCTAGCAGGAGGTGAGCTTACAAAACCTAAAAGGAACTCGGTGCTTTACGTAGCAACAGTCTCGCTAATTCCGGGGCCACCCGTTACTGAGCACACACGCACACTATGACCGCGTCCCTAGCGCCCGCGGGTGTGCGTTTTTTGTATTAAAATTCCCTCCCTACACTTACGATGATTTACTGACGCTCTATTTGACTGTATCGCTCGGTCACACCCCCCCTCCCCCTCCCACGCCCAATTTCAAACCCCGCTGAGAAGCGTCGTTGTTTCGACCGTATATTTTCCGTATGGCACTGTGTTGGGTTTTGCCGCTGTTGCTGAGCGCGCTGATCACAGTTTCGGCACCGTCTTCGTGCGCTTCACGAAACAATACTGTTTGTTACTTTCTCTGTGTGTGTGTGTGTGTGCGTTAGCCTTTTCGCATAATGGCGAAAGTGTGTCCGCGAAGTCCGCGGCTGGGTTTTGGAAGCAGGCAGACAGCGCGCACAGCCGCCTGTCACCGATTGCGATTGCTAATCCTACCGGGTTGCCCTCTCCGTGCGCAACCGCGTCCTAGTCTGAGATTAAATTTTCGCAGAGTGGAGATCAGTGGTAGCGAGTGGTGGGAGAGGATGGAGCGGGGTCTCTCATTGGTGCTTGCGCGCATCCAATGAGTGGAGAAATAAATATGCTTACAACACTAGCAGAACGGGAATAATCATATGGTTGATTGTAGGTTCACAAACACACACACGCACGATGTTGGTGTGCATCAAACGGTCACACGTGTTGCGAGGTAGAGCAGATGCACGCACGTGCACGTCAGCGACACCATGTTGAGGATGGCGGTGGCCATGTGTATCTGGCGGAACTTCTTGTGCGTCGCTTTGTAGTGGCGGGAGCGCTCCAGGTAGCCGTTGCCCGCCCCGTCGAACTGGCCCACCTCCTGCCCGATGCTGGCGCCCGCCTCGATCCGGTGCTTCTCGTGCATCAGGCGCAGCATCGGCGGGGCTAGGTACAGCCGCACGAACAGCTCGAGCGCGGCCGTCACTGCCAGCGCCACAATCTGCAGCAGATCGACCGGATCCCAGTGCGCCAAGTGGCGGTCGGCCAGCTCCGGCCGGGTGCTGCGTCGCAGCTCGACGAAGCTGACCAGGCTGATCGTGCTCAGGCCGGTGCCGAGCGTGAAGTACTTCGGAAACAGTACCTCCTGGATCAGGCCGAACGTGTGGCGCGGTAGGGAAAAGTACAGCGCTAGCCCTGTGGTGGTTGTGAGCAAGAAAGAGAGAGAGAGAACGCAACTAGGTTATTTAAGAACAGGTGAAAATAAGTGTGATGTAACGGATGATGTGTAGCTGATGTTGCTGAAACCTACCCGACACGAATGTCATCCATATTTGCGCACCAAAGTGGATGGTAAAGGACCCGAGGTAGGCAATCTGGGTCAAGGGATGGCTGCGGCCACCGTCTCCAGCGTCCGGTCGGCTGCGCTCACACGTCGCACCCTGCCCGCTGATCAGGTTGGGCCAGAGGGCAACCAGCACCATCGACACCACGATCGCCGATATTGCGTGGCTCGGTTGCGTCGTGCCTGTCAGTATCCTTCGAACGGAAACGGAAAATACTTGCTGTAGCTAGTTGGCTGGCTTGAAACCTTGCTGGATGGCTGTGTCGAGGAAGGCCGTGCTTACTTGTACAGTGGGCTGCGCTGCAGGCGGTGCGCTTGATCGCGAAGACGCTGCAGCAGGGAGCGCGTTGCCCGCGTGGCCGCCCCGAGCACGTCCTGGTGCAGCTGCTGCTCGCTTGCTGGTTGCGGGTCCGGGCGGCTGCCGGCAGCCGGGGCACGCACCTGCTCCTGTTTTGTGTCGGTCAGCAGCGCGACACCCGACGTTGCCTGCTGCAGCAGCGGACTCGTGTCTACCAGACGCTGAAGGCAACACATTGTTGGAGGTTTTGGCTTTTGATGGAACGACTTTTGACCTAGCTTCGCGCCCCCCTCAAAAACGATCAGGATATTCGACTGCAGTTTCACCTGAGCGTAGGGATACCAATGGCACACACACACACACACAAACGCGCACAAACACTAACTTTCACACTAACCGCGTCGCTGTCGCTAGGGCGCTGTTGACTTTTCGAGCAGCTGCTACTGCTACTGCTGCTGCTGCTGCTGCTGCTAGCTGACTGTAATGCAAACAGTGTAATGGCATGGCTGTGTTCGCACGCCGATCGTATATATAAGACTTTATTTTCGTGTGCACCCTCCGCGCGGCACACACCCTCCACGAGATGCGCCCCACATCCCCAGCGTGGCCCGTTCGGCCCATTTGCCGAGCTGTTTCCACGCGTTTCGTTGACACACACACACACACACACGCGCGAACGATACGGGAAGGAACATGCGATTGTGCACCATTAGAGCGAGTTGGCGCGCGCGCGACCATGCGTTTGCGAATACACGCGCAAACTCTTGCGCGAACGCGCTGTAATCGGGAGAGAGATATGCCCTTCCCTGCGCCCGCGCGCGCGTGTGTGTGTGTGTGTGGAGTTGGGTCAATTGAGTTGGATTTGCCTGTGGTGTGCTGGTCATATGAAGGGTTGCGGTTGGGGGCGGGGTTGTATTGGTGGCCGAGGGATTAAACTCCCCTTATCCTGTGTGTGTCTCTGTATGTACAGCACACACACACACACACTCTGAGGAGAAATGATCGTCGTCATCGAAGTGGTTCCCGTCGCAGTTTTTTTTTTTTTTTTTTCGGTAGAGAGTGGGGAGGAAGAACATTTCGTAGCCGACGGTGTGCCATGCAGCGTCGTAAATAATGCGGCGTGAGCTGTCACAAAAGCGGGCGCCAACAACAGCCCAAGGAAGGGCCGGAAGGAGGGAGCAGCGCAAGTCACGAGATAATCGCGTTGCGTTTCGTCATGCCCGCGGCGACCCAGGGGCGGAAGATTTTGACCGGGGGTGTGGGAAGAAGCAGGTTGAAGGTTCAAGAGCGCGCGCGCGGGTTCGCTCGCTGGCTTGTTTTTTTCATATACAAAAAATACGTCCATAAATGGTAACGGGTTTTTGCGGGACTGGCGGGGGTGTATCTTTTGCTGTTGTTGTTGTTGCTAGATGACGTCGTTGCTTTTTCGGCCAAATCAGACCAATCATTGATCGGTATCGGGCATGGGAGGTAGGCGGGCGCACCACGTCACGGCCGGCCCGGCGCTTCAATCCCGCACTTTGGAGCGATTGCCGCGGGATATTGGACACCTTCTCTCCACCCGCACCGCGAGTGCTGATTCTCGGGAAGCTTTATTTTTAGCCGGACAGCGCAAAGGAGCAGCGCTAGGATCATCGCGATCGCTCGGCGGCCGGTCCATTATCTAAAGCTTTTCCGCTGCCTTCGCGAGCCATCAAAACAGTTGGTTATACAGCTCGCGCGTGTGCTGCGCCTGAAGAGATGTGGGATTTACCAATGTCACCTTTGGCTGGGAAAACCAACAGA
This sequence comes from Anopheles quadriannulatus, assembly GCA_000349065.1. Lineage (NCBI taxonomy): Eukaryota > Metazoa > Arthropoda > Insecta > Diptera > Culicidae > Anopheles > Anopheles quadriannulatus. The sequence goes on from KB667689.1 coordinate 674,664, forward strand.
CCGCTTCGCCAGTGCGCTGGCATGTTTCATGCCTAGCACAAAATCCCCGCACTGTCATGCTGTGTGGTAGCATGTTATACAACTTGTTTGTTCTTCCTTTTTTTCTGTTGCTGGAAACCCCCTCTCCTTTAGATTCCCATGTGCGTAAGGGATGCGTGGAACCAACTTCCATCTCCTCTCCCCCCCCCTCCCACAAGATACGATAAGTTTGTGCGCGCGAGCGAAAACGGCTCAATTTTGCGTATGATTGGACCCGTCATGCTAAATATATAGCGCGAAAGCCAGCGAGCCACCCCCCGCGCAGCAAAAAGGTGTCTACGTGACTAACCGCAAGTATGCACTTTGCGCATTGCGAATTGTTTGTATGTGTGTGTGTGTGTGTGTGTGTGCGTATGCGCGAGGCCTGTCTCGTACGGGGCGACTCGCGAAACATGCACACGTGGGGCAAGCGCGGTTCGGTGTGTGTGTGTGTGCGTGCGCAGGAAGGAAGCGCACATTTGCGTGCGTGCGCGCCCTCTCCAACTGAAACTGTGCTGCATTGGCGGGGCGTGCATTGGATATGCATTTGCATGCGTATAATTTATGCTTTCGCTGGCCTTCCCTTTCTTTCGCTCGGGTAATGTTCGAGATCTTCCCATACATACGGGGGGGGGGGGGGGGATGGTTTGGTTTTCGTGGCTTAATCCTTTTCGCACCCGTTATTCTGGGAATCGATGCCCCCCAAAATGTGTCTGTCTGGCTGTTGGAGACGCGGGAGGCTTCTTCTTCCCGTTTTCGGTTTCCCATTTGCAGGGGGGGGATCTCTGATAAGCTGTGCTGGCGCAGCTGACACGTTATCACCAGACGTCTTGCGGCTGGACACACCTGTCAGTAGCGTGTAGCGGATTGATGTACTCTACGTGCCGCCGATTGTGCCATTTTCGCCATAGAGGGGATAGGGGGGGGGGGGGGTGGTTCATAGAATTCTAAGCCAGCATTTCGCATGCAGCAATACAACAAAAAAAACGGGCACCTAGCAACAGAAAGGCCAAGAACGGTTTCATACACAGCGAGATGGACGCGTCACTTCCAGCACATTTCCCTTCAACCGCACACCGCGGACACATTGGAATCGAGGCCGTCATACTGGCGACCTCTCCCCATCCCCCTTTCTTCCTCACCTACGTATATATAGGACGTTAGTGTGTGTGTGTGTGTGTGTGGACAGTGTTAGCACAAACAAATACGCACTAGGTGCGATTGGTGCCGTAGGTCGGGTTTCGTTCGCACACCATGCCAACGGTCGGGGGGTGGCAAATTATATTGCTAGGTCATTGGTTTTACAACCCGCTAGAGTGTTGATGATACGTTTGCCTCGTCTTCTTGTACACAATCCCTCTGAATCCCTCACCCACCCGCTTCGATTGCACGTGATGGTCCATGACGTCCGTTGTTGCCACCCTGCTCTCTCTCTCTTTCTCTCTTTCTCTCTGTGTCTCTAGTGTACCGTGTTGGCGGGTAATGGTCATCATACTAGTGGTGGGAGCTCGGAATCGGACCTACCCGATTCCGATTCCGTGTTCGGAATCAATCCCGGAGCCGATTCCGATGCTGGAATCGATTCCGATTCCGGAGTTGGTTCCGGAGCCGATTCCGGAGTTGGTTCCGGAGCCGATTCCGGAGTTGGTTCCGGAATCGATTCCAGAAACTGATTCCGGACCTACTATCCGGAATCGATTCCAGAAAACTTCGGAGCTAGCCTGGATCGGTTCCGACGAAATCTTCATTTTTCCCATCACTATAGTAACAAGCCTATTTGCTGTGAAAGTAGTCAACTAATACAGGCTCCAGGCGTCACGTATACGGATTAGCTCAATCGCTTCGAGCAGAGGCGACATGCAGATCATGCTGTCACGGGTACCAATCGAAGTCCGTAGGAGCAGCAATAGCCGAGAACAACAAGCCGAGAGAGCATTAGGCAAGAACAAAGTATCCTGGCTGACACGAACCCACAAGAGCAGCACAGGACAGTCGATGCTTTCGTTGAAAGGACGAAGTGATGAATATTAGCCTGGCATTTCATAAAATATTCACTAAATGTCAACAACAACGTTGTTTACATGAATGCTATTTCCATTGCATCAATGATATCAATCTTGTTGAAAACGAATCCAAACTCCAATTTTTTCCGATTTTTTTACGATCAAAACGACGTATATAACACGAGGAGACAACAAGAAAGCAACCAAAAACAGTATTAAAATGCACAAGTAAAATGATTTACTTCGTTTTTTTGGTTGTTTTTTTTTTTATATTCAATAGTGCAAGACTGTGTCGATACCTTCTGCTCGTGTTGCAAGCGCAATGGCTTGACTATCTGCATCGAGAAATGCTTCTATGTGTCTTTCTATCGATGATATCTACCTTCATAGATGACACTGCAGTTAATTGACAAAATTATGCCAAAGTCCTGGGCGTTCTTCTGGATTCAAGTTTGAATTTTAAACAGCAATTCGATAAACAGGTTTTAAGATGTACAGATTGTAGTAAGAGCAGGTGTAGATGTTGTACAAACTGATGCTTTGAGATCAATTTCCAATTGGCGAATCTACTCCACATCATGCTCTCACCGAATTCAAGGTTCAGGAATAATCGCAGGCTGTAAATGTCAACCAGTGTCGTTTTATGGTCCCTGTGCAACACTTCATAGCCGATTCGAATTGGATTTGATTTTATTCATTCAGCAATAACACGATAAATGCACCGTATGGTATCAAGTGTAATTATTGCTCTTGCAGCTTGAGTGTCCTCTGCGCTAGCCGAGACCATGGTAACAGCCGTTGTTCAAAGTCAGTAGTAAGTTTAAGTTAGGCAGTACAATTTTACTGTTAAAAAAATGCTTCTTTTAGGGATGAGTGCACGTTTTCAGCTGTAACTTGTTTGCGATTTGTTGACTTATTGTTTTGAAGTTTTAACTACATAATCTTGAATTTCGAGAATATGCAACATAAATGTTCACTCCCAACAAAATGTTAAAGTTGTTTTAGACTGTATTTGAAACGTCTAAGCGCTCGACAGTAATATGGAGCTCCGTTTAGCCTAAGTTGTTTTGATCTGCTTTGCTCGAAAATGCGCTGCGATTCACTATATCAGTCATTCATTCTTCAGGCTCACGCTAATGCAACGCTTCCACTCTAATTTTCCCTTTCTTCCAGGTGTACGTTGCCTTGTTTAAGCCGCTGCGCGTGTCGCGCCACCAGTTCAAGAAGGTGCTGAACTGCATGAAGATTGTACGGCCGCTGAAGTACCAGGAAATTTACGTGCAGGAAAAAATAACCAAAGTCGACAGTTTGTCTCTAGTGCTGTCGGGAAAGTAAGTACGCGCCTAACGGATCGCGCGCCTTGTGCTCTTTCTCTCTCATGCGTGTACGCGCGCGCGCGCGCGCGACGCCTGTGCCTGGGCCTGAGCGAGCGAGCGGGTGGGGGGGAGGGGACGTGCTGACACACCGACGTCAGAACGCCACCCGGACTTGCGCCTAGGTCCGGGCCCTCCATCACCGCCTCCAGGAACACGCTACCCGCCGTTCGTTTATGCACCGTTTTTTTAATTATGTCTCAATTTCATTCTCATCCCTCGTACAGATTAGTAGTTTCACAGAATCAAAAAGCGCTTCATATAGTATTTCCACATCAGTTTCTCGATTCACCCGAATGGTTCGGTGTTTCTACCGATGACTATTTTCAGGTATAAGCAAATTAACCAAACCAAAACCAACCAAAAACCAAACAAAAATAGCAATACAGGGTTTTCCAGGGGTACTCGTAGTTGCGGGACACTTTCTTGAATCTTTCTTATGGGAAGTGAACTTCATTTGGTGGAAGTTGGACTCTACGGCACCCTGTTTGGATAGCTCTTATTGGAAATTCCTATTAGATTTGTCCAACAAGGGTGCTGTAAAGTCCAATTCCCATTACATTAAGTTCATTTCAGGTAAGAAGGAGTCAATAAAGTGTCCCACAGCTATGGGAACTCCTGGAAAACCCTGTAATGCCACCTTTCTCCAATCTTCTATTACCTCTATTATTCGCACCTATCCCCCCTCTCTATCTCTCTCTCTCTCTCTCTTTCTCTATTTTTCTCTTTCCTCCCAATGCTGTTTACACCACGAACACAATCTCATACGCTTCCTAATGCGCTCATTTTAGGTGTCAATCATGGCGATGGAGGAGTCGCGTGTACTCATCTGGCACCGGGATAAGCTGAAGCTTTCCATCATGGCGGAACCGTTCCTGCAGGCCGTGTTCGATCACATACTCGGACGGGATGTGGTGAAAAAACTAATGCAGGTCACACAGGTACGCGTATTCTAAAGCCCGGGTTACAGCTCGAGTGAAATTGAACGTGAAACGGTTGAGGAGTTGAATGTTCCTTTCTATTGGTGTACGATCAGCCATATATTATGATTGATATTTAATGCAACATAGCAAAAACCCTAAATTGCACGTTCATTTTCACTCGGCATTTTCACGCGACATCCCTCGCTAATCGGTCGCGCCTTGTTAACAACCGCAGGTCAGCGAAACGATGGCGCAAAGCAACGGCTGCATTGCGTCAGGCTATGGCGACGACTCGGAAGATAAACCGATGCTGGTGATGAAGAGCAAAGGCGCCGACAATGGGGGGCACGGGCTGACGGCCTTGATAAATCGCCAGCTGCAAGGTGAGTCGTTTACGGCGTTTGACCCCTGCGTACGATAGCCTCGAGTTTTCTTCCGGTTTTTTTTTTTTACAAAGCTCCTCGCACCCCCCCCCCCCTCGTCCCACTCTACATTGCTCTGTGTACCGGCTGTGGAGCTTTCCCACTACCAACCCATATATCGCCCCAAAACCCCTCCCCACCCATCCATTACCGTTTGCTTGCGTATGATTGTAGATTGTAGAAACAGGCGCAGCACTATGTTTTGCGTTTGCACTAACACACACACACACACACTATGCGTGTGCAGCACTCGTGCTTGAACATCCCGCAGGTGGGATAGGGGTGGCTGATCCTCCTTTGCACCCATGTTTGTAATTTATGTTTGAAATGTATGTTTGTGTGTGTGTGTGTATTTCTGTAGTTATCGTTTTTGCATTCTGCATGTCTTTGGCTATGACTAATAGAAGGCGCCATGCACGATTACATCTACTCCAACGGGTGTCTGTGTATACCTCTGAGTGTGTGTGTGTGACTGACTTGCCTGCAAGATTGATTGATGCACCCGTCGCTAAAAATTACGGCTACATTTGAGTTACCTTAATATTGCTTATGTTTTTGGGTTGTTTCTTGTTCTCCTTTGTTGAACCACATCCTTCAATTAAATTAGCTTCTTTTTCTTTTCATCTTCCTTCCTCCCTCTCATGTATGTACACGTGCGTGCGTCGATAAATGATAAAGCCTGAGGCAAAAGCTCACCACCTCAACCCGAACAGTTTTTTCCCCTGTAGTCCGCATGCGCGATGGTGGGCAGCGCGCTAAAGAGTCAGCAATACTGCGTGTTGTACTTCGCTACTACACTCTCTGGTTCGTCTGAGCTGGGATATCATTGTACTCTGGTACAGTTGTGCACTGCCGCAAGTGCCGTAGATAGTGCCTTCCAACCTTTCTTCCTTTGTCTCCCTTCTTTTCCTTCAACTAGAAACCGTGCGTAAAGTTGCTTTTTGGGGGTCGAAAGGACCAGTGGTGGTGTTGATCCCGGTGGGTAGGGTTTCCCGCGGGGTTTTGCGGTTTCTGCGTTGGTACTAGTAGCTTTTGTTTTTGTTTTCTTCTTTTATTCCTCACCTCATCCCTCTCTTGATTATAGATGAGACCTTACCGCTTCTGCCGACCGTCGCCCTAAACTCTGGCAAAGCGCTGATTGAAAAGGTGTACCACGTGGTGGAGGTGGATTAGCGACCGCGCCCTCGCTTCCGACCAGCTGTTCGCCCCTTTCGTTAGCTAGGGAACGGCGTGGGAACGGAGTCGTAGGAAGCGTCCGGAAGGAAAACGGCGCAGAGCGTGTGTATCTTCCGGCAAGGAGGAGCGCCGATTGCAATGCCTGTTTGATAGTCATTTCCCCGCGCTGCTTGTGGTGGAAGCGTTACGGTAACGCCAAACTGGAGAAAGCGTCCAAATATTACGATTAGGTTCACGGAAGCACAGCAGTGAAGCACTGACTCCCAAGCGGAAGAGACAGAGAGAGAGAGAGAGAGAGAGAGAGAGAAAAAACGTCGTCCTTATAAACCCACACACGCTCTTGTACTACTACACACCAACCACGCACCACTCCCCCGCAACATCCCGTTTCGTTTCCGTGGGGGAGCGTGGGACACAATTGCATGCCATTTTACGCCTAGTACACGGTTCCGTGTGTTCGTACTAAGTTATTAAGTTAATTTCTAATTTTATCTCTAACCACTACCAGTTAATGAGCGCGTTTTTGTGTTTTAGGGTGATTGTGATATACACTCCGAACGACTGTTAACATATGATTTACACACAAATAGACTTAGATGCAGTAACTAGCTGAGCGGCAAAAAGAAATTAAATGAATACAAGGAGAATAATACGCCTGAAAGTGGATATAGTATTACCGCTAGCACTTACTACCTTCCTACACATGTTCACACAGAACTATTTCTGTTTTGTTATTTTAAACTGTTCTATCTCCTTCTCTGCGCTACACACTGTTTTGACTTAGTTCTTGTTCTATCCAATGTGGTTTGTTCGCTTCCCGCTTGTTACTCGAGCATCATATGTTACTTCTTGTATTATTATTCTTTCTACAAACATATTTTCTACCGGTTCTGGATTCTTATCAACACATTTTTAACGCATTCTCTATTTTTATTGAACTATCGTTGTTTTATTTCTTCAATTTATTTACACTTTGCCCCATTTGCCTCTCCGGGGGTTTCTTTCTCTCTTTATCCTGCTATTCTGCTACTATTCATTCCTTTTCTACTACTACCATTATTTACTGTATCCCGTTCTTGCGTCTATCTACCTCCACCCGTCTACTGCAACTACAATTTATCTTATCACCCGTACTATTATTTTTTCAATTACCTCCTCTCTACCGTATTGTTACTACGAATGACCATGCCACACAAACAAAGCTCTCCCACGGATCTCGAAGTATTATTACTGTGGTAAGTTGTCACACAATGTCACCTCAAACTTTTCGTTTGGTTCTTGCATTGTCTGTGTGTGCGTTTTTTTCTTTCATCATTTACTTTTCCCTCCTTACAATGATTTTCGCTTGTGTTCCATTTCCTTTGGCTGGCTGGATTGAACCCACTGAGGGGAAGGGGGGAAGGGGGGGGGGGATTTGTATATGTATATAAGAAGAGATACGATGTACGGTTTCTAATTAAATGCGATAAAAATGTATGAATGGCGCTCTTCAATGAACAAAAGTTACCTATTTTTATTTTATTTTTCCTTTGTGTTGGCAAAGGGCGGGCGGGCTATCTGTGTGTGCTTGTGTGTCCGTTTTGTATGTTTCCCTCCGTGCATTTGTTTTGCTTTTTTTTTAAAATGTTCTAGCAGTTGTGCGTTGTGTCGGCTAGTACGTTTTACCTATCTGAGCTGTATATAGTATGTGTATGAAGAATTATTCCTGTCAATGCTCGCACACGCACACTAAAGCTGTTGGGGAGCATGTTTTGTGTTGCTGTACGAATATTTAACCCGCCTTTGTCGGAGTGTGTCGGAACCACTGATCGGATGCGAATCAAGTTTTGGAATTAGCGATCCAAAGACGGCTTAAAAGAGCATCATTTTTGTTGGTTTGTTTGTTATAATTTATGGTCTATTTTGTTTTGGTTTGTTTACACATGTTTTTTTTTTTTTGGTAATGTTAAGATGTACGCTGCAAATTTCGACATGATGCAATCCGCAAAATAACTGACAACTTAGGGATGGAGGGATTAAGTAGCGTAAAAAAGCTAAAATTGATTATCGTTAAGTGATAGGAGATCGATATTAATAACATGGTATTAT
>KB667689.1:701503-730807 GCA_000349065.1 Anopheles quadriannulatus
TCCTGAGCAAAAAAAAAAAAACAAAACCGATTGCGCTCTCTCGCCCGCTCGCACAGCGGATAGGAGCAAACGTGGAATGCCAGCTAGTAATTTGCTTACATCCACAAACAACGCATGCTGCTGGCTCAGGGCCAGTAAACTCCGAGCCCAAGCAATAACAAAAAACACTCGCGTCGCACCGCAGACGCTCGCCGGATTTCGATTTCGACCATCATCGCCCTATCGCTCAGGCCGGGACCGCGCCACAACTCATTATGCTCGTTCGCGTCCGACCCGCCACGATAGAGCCACTGATCGTAATTGGTTGCTTAGTTCGATGGGTCTGACGCCTTATCGTACTCGTCGGGTTTCAAAATACCTCGTTCCTTCCCCACACGCTGCTGGGCGTAAGGGCATCGGAAACAGACGCACCATGAAGCTCTCGGGTTTCTTCGGGGTACTCGAACAACCCACCCCGCTATCGCGTTGACTCGCGATGACCTGTGCAACCCCTTCAAGTTGTCAAGTCAGGCGCGCCGTGATTCCGGCAATCCTTCCCGGCGCGGAGGTACGAGTCCTGTCGATCCTCCGCTAAGATTTATGCTTTCTTTTGCACGCCCTAGGCCATTTGTGGAGAAAACAAAACAAACACACAAACACAGACATGATTCTGGTCAAACGTCTCGCGTCCCCGTAAAACCGGCAAGAGTTCTCTTCTTTTTGGACCGGTGTGTCTGCGAGCCTGCAACCGCGCCAGATTCGTTTCCCGATAAGTCCTGATGCAGCTGGAACGTGGAGCTACGCCTAAGGTAGGAGGCTGTGCCAAGGTAAGCCTGAACTCGTGAACGAAGCGCCGGCACTACTATCAACGGGCAAGTACAACCAACCGGCCCCCGGTATCAGCACGGTTCAGCTAAGCTTGTCAGCTCGGCTGTCAAGTTGGCCGTTGCAGTACTTCACAAAATTCCGAAGCGTGGAAGCCTCGTCTCGTATCAGTGCGGGGGTTTCGAGGTTGTGTGTAGTGCGTTAGCGCATCAACGCTTTCATGCACGGGATGGAACAGGTTTCCTGGTGTGTGTCATGTTTATGGCAGCTTCTTGTTGAACGTCGCGACGCAACACAAACCACCGTACCATTGCGCAGAGGTGATGCGTCGACGCATTGTTTTGGTGTGGTTCACGTGGGGAGGTATGTTTAGTCTGGTGACATCGCCATCCAGTCAAAGTGGAGCGTGACACCCGAACAATACACTAAACAAACTTCCACCCACTACCATGTACTCCACCTGTAGCTCCTGGGGTTTGCTTCGTTCGATGTATGCAGAGCGCCTCTGCCCCGGAGGGGAAGCGGGCAGCCATTTGTTATTGTAATGTGGATCTGCAATCGGGTAAGATCGAATAGGAGATCATAGTCGTTCCGGTACGCTGCCTCTCGGCCACAGGCTGCGGATGGTTCTGCATTCTGTATAGGGTCGACTCCATGAGTCGCCACTCTGGGTATCGCATTCTTCCCGTTTGCTTGTGTGTTGCGGAGATGAGCGACGAACAATCCAGAGCTTATGTCAGCGAGAGAGAGAGAGATAGAGAGATATAGATAGAGAGAGATAAAAAAGGAGAGAATGAGCGTGAGAGATGAGCCAGCAGAGAGCACTGACAGAGAGATAAACAAGAATTAAACCGACTAGTACACGCTGCTGGAAGTTCCTGCTAGAGAGATGAGGCAATGAAGCACAATTCGTTTGGGTGATTTTTTTGAATGAACGCTAGCGATTAGTCGCAGCCTCGTGCGCCAGTGACAGGCGGTGACCACACGACTACAGTGGCGACAGAGGCCGCCGGATCGTTCACATTGGCCGTTAAAAAGGACACACCAGCACGGCACGGCACACAGCACACAGGGTTCGGAGGGTTTAGTGCCCGCGGAATGCACGCAGAAGAAGTTGCAAATTGAGTTCACGGAAATCTCAATCAAACACTGTTGTCAGAAACGACACATCCAACCGGCTGGCTGTTGCCTATTTGCGCCGCCAGCTATATATATTTATATGTATATATATATAGCATATATATTGCACTGGATTCTGGGCGGCAGAACTGATCGTATCAAGGAGGACACATTTGGCTGGCGTTTGTCTCCACATACGGGCCCGGTCTCTGCGCGTTTGATATGAATTAATACCATTGAGACAGATGGTCCAACTCCGTCGAGGCTCGCTAGCTAAAATGCTGCAGGTTATGTTGCATTTTCAGGACAGAGTTGGTGTTTGTCTGTGTATTCTTCTGGATCTCGATCCTAACGAAATTTCGATCATGAGAGAACTGCGTCGCCATCGATACCACCACTTGGTGGTTGAACGCTTTCTAACCGCAAAACCGGATTTAGGCATCGGACAGTGTGTGTGTGCTACCTGTCCCGATGATTTCCCAGGAGTATTAAAGCACGTCCTCCCAGGTTCCAAGATATACATTACAAATTTATTGGGTTCATCCTTGAACGTTATCTCATCATCTCTCTCTCTCCCTCTCTCTTTCTCTCTCTCTCTCTCTCTCTCTCTCTCTCTCTCTCTCTCTCTGGCCTTCATCCATACAAGTCATGGTAACGGTTCGGAATGCGCTTGCAATCAAGTAAAGGTCGCTAAAAATAAGCACCCCAGTACCCCAGCGCAACCACTCGGTGTGTGTGAAAGTTTTATTTCCTAGCAGGTCCTATTTCATTTTTCATCTCCAACCCAACCCCTGAAACCACAATGCCTCAGCGCTTCCGATCGACAATACAATTAGGAGTGCGGTCGAGACAGCGCGGGGGTGATTAGAAGCCAATGACTTGGGTCGCCAACCTATACTAACCCAGCTTCAGAGACTCCCCATTCTTCAGAAAGATCATCGGCGACGCTGTCGAGAGCGACAAAATCGACACGGGGCAAAAATGTTTGCAAATGTTTCCTACCGCGTGGCGTGGCTGGCCGCTGCTTATTAAATACACTGGCCGGGAAGGTGAAGGAACCATCGCATCACGGGGTTTTTCTTTTCTTCTTTTTATTTTGTGCCCACACTGCCCCCTGCCCCCTGCCGACATGTTATCTTTTTTTTCGGACAGGGGGAGGGGTGGTTACTGCACACCATCTTACGGGTTTTTTACGTGCGTTTCTTTTTTAACGCGTTTTGTCTAATTTAATCTATAAATAATGGGCCATATCTTGCGGGTTCGGTGGAGAGGGGGAGCGGTTGGGCAGGTTGGGCCGGGAATGGTTGCACATTTCTGGCAGATCTTTCTTCCTTCCATCTTCCCTAGGAGGAACTTCCCTGGTGCCGGCGAAGAACAAGTACAATAGAACGGAGAGAAACAATCAGCATCAGTGACAAATTCCCCCCCCCCCCCCTTCGTTAGAAAGGCGCGTTAAATGGGCAAACGGGAAGGGCGGTGGGAAGGGCGCAAAAATGCGCAAAAGGGGTGTAAAAATGCATAAACTGTGTCGGAAAGTGTTGTGTGTTGGCCACATTTATTTTTCACACTCCTTGCTCCCACTGTTCTTGCTTCCGTTTGACCCGCTGCTGCTAGTTCACTGCAAGTGACGCAAGAGTCACAGTTTGGGGCGCAAAAATGTCACCGCCGACATGCCGCAAAAGAATGGATCGGGGAAGAAAACCCGGCGAGGCGAAGCGAACCCGAACAATAATAATTTGCGAAAAATTCGCACTATGCAATGGGCGGGACGCTATCGCGAGCTGTCTATCCGCAGCCAAATGACAACAGATTGCCGGAGGAATTGTGGGCGCATTCTTCGCTATTTCTAAATACCAGGTCAGCAGCAACCAACCAGACCAGACCCAGCGGCATGCCCGAGAGTTGTAAGTGGTGATGCTTATGACGTGCTGCTTTTTTTTTTTTTGTTACTTACTCTCTTGACTGGGGCCACCGACTGACAAGCTTGACAGCTTGTCGGGATGATCTGGCAAGAATTGGTTGGGAATTCCAGCTGAATTTGGTAACTTTTCGCACAAGACTACCTTTGCTACGTTGTTGCAGTTTCGATTTGTTTTGTTGGTACGCATACGCAAACGAAAGAGAGAGAGCAACATCTGAAGTTGACAGTGGTGGACCCCAGAATATAGTACCCTTCTCCCCCCCCCCTCCCCCACCCCCACTGAGACCGGAAGGTTTAGTTTAGGGGCTCAATTAGAATTTATAACGCATGGGCGCGCTCTCCAGCAAACGCCAACTCGCGGCGCGTCAATCCGGCCGCTTATGCACGGTTGAGGAGGGCGCAAGAGCGGGACAAGATAAAGAACGAGAAAGTGCAACAGAGACAGATCGCTACAAATGCATACCGCACACTCCTCGACAGCCGGAAAGCTTTTCCCCTTTCCGACTGTTATTCCTGTACGGTTCTCCCCCTTTTTTTTTTTGCTAGTGTTTTGTGCTGTGTTTGGTCTTCCCATCTCCAGTGTCCACTCTAATTACGTTGTGTTTTCATTGTTTGGATGTGTTTTGTTAGCTTCCTCTTTGTTCTTGTTTTATTAAATTTAATTTTACACTTAACTGTGTGAGTTTTTTTTTTTTGTTATAACCCGTTTTGGGTTCGAGGTGCTGAATAGTTGTTAATTTTTTAATTTATATTACTTTTTACCATGATCAGGAATTTGAAATGTTTACACTGATAGAGCTATATACGATGTCTTGACCTTTTTAACACATTTGGTATATACATGTATTTTTTTGTCATGTATCAAATTAAAACACACTTTTTCCATTTTATAACTGTCACTTCCAAGGTTTCTCTCACTCTCTCTCTATCTCTCTCTCTCTCTGTTTGTTTCCGGCTTCCGGGGAGCTCCCTGGTTGACCGGCACCGCGGAACGTAAATCAGGAACGAAGCCCTAATGCCGACCGCGTTGCCGGAATTGGGACGAATTGGCCGCTCGGCCAATCATAATAAATTAAGCCCAGGACGCGAGATACAGTCACAGGGCAGCAAAAAGGGACGCTGAGAGGGGGAAGAAGGAGGGGGGGGGGCGTGGTGGGAGGTATCCTCGAAAGACTGTACGAACATAATCTCGTCCCTTGTACGTAGTCGGTGTGAAGCCTTTCTCGGTTGATAGTTGACTTTTTTGTGTTTCCATTGTTTTTGTTTCACGATTCTTCTGCCAGTACCTCCTCAACCCCTCTGATCTGATCATAACATGATTTTTAGGCGCATTAGGTTCATCTATTTTCTCGTTTTTGGTCTGATCCCTTTTGGAATGTTGTATGGTTTTGCTTTTGTGTTGTTATTTTCCCTCGTAGCAAACTAAAGCAAACTAAAGGCTTTACAAAGATTCAAACGGCTGTTGGGTACGGTCAAGCGGTTGGGTTTGAATATGGCTTGTTTTTGTTGTTGGTTTTGTAACACTGATCAGATCATGTTTCACCGTTCGGTCATGAGGTTTTAAGGATCAAAACGCAAGGGAACAACACAGAAGAGTTGCATGGGTGATCTTTAGAAGCCTCCCACTGTTCTCGATTGTCTCATTCTCTCTCTCTTTCTCTCTCTCTCTCTCTCTCTCTCTCTCTTTCTCTCTCTCTCTCTCTCTCTCTTTCTCTCTGTCTCTCTCTCGCAACGTTACTCGATGTTGCAAAGGGCGATTTTCCTCAATTTGTATTAATGATGTGTGGCCTGGGCCCCTAAGATGACCAGGGGCAGCATTACGGTATAAGGGAGCAGGGTAGGAAAGTTACAAACAAAAAAAAAACACTGAATGAAGAGGTAATAATGAAACGATGGCAAGTGCAGCCCGAGAGAGGACGTGGAGGTACTGCACCTCCGGAAGCCGGCACATTTCCGGTGCTCTAATGAATGTGGACGCAACTTGCAAGTGCAGTAAACGCCACCAGCATTCGTTACCAAGCGAAAGTTGACCTTTTTTTCCTCAATTTGTTAACGCATTTGCTTGGACGCTTGTGGCATATGATCACGAGAGAGAGAGAGAGAGAGAGAAAAGAAGAGCGTACTTTTAGCAGCAATTGTGGCTGAGACCATCCCTAACGCTAGTATGACAATGCTGTACTTTAGGTTTGGAGTTATTTTTACTAATCAGTCTTCCACAGAGTTGTAATGGTGCTTGCATGCTCCACGTGTCTCGGGATATCGTTATAACTGTAAGAGAGACTTCAAAGATTAATTAATTATTTTTGCCTTTCAAGATATACATCGGAATCCAACATCATCTGTTCTATTTTTTATAATCTTTCAAACACTATAGGGCAAGTTCTAAAACATTGTGCACATAATTGGAAACCCAGTTACAGTCAAAAGGACAGACAATCTACCTGACCGTTACGGGCAATCACAAATTTCTAACCGAGGCGCCATGGTCCTATCCCAACACAGCGGGAGAGTTCCAAACGGTTGAACCCATTTCTAAGGTCCACCACATAGACATCCAGCCACTGGAACACTTGAGGCACTTGTCCGGTTGCGTAAACAAGACGCGCGCCCAAATAAGGGACCATAGGGCGACACACTTCAGTGGCGCAAGGCGACGAACACAAACCAGAATTTTATTACCGATGTCCCGATGGTTAGCCGGACGTACTCCAGGCATATGCACACGCAAGTGCATGACGGAAGATCGGTTGTTTGTAAACAATCCTTTGAGTGCCGTTTCTTACGCTAAACAATCTGGCTGGAGGGATTCCGACCAATAGATTCTGTTACCCGCAACTTGAGATGCGCGATTATCGTCAGCATGTTTGTTGAACGGTTCGCCCCTTTTGTTTTTTACGACCGTTGCACGAGGCAGCGTCTTTGCCCTTGCAAGACGGCATGTTTCTGTCCCTTGAGTGTCTAAAAATCATACAAGCATCTCTATACAACTATTCATAATCGCGCACATCACAAATCCGAAAGTTAGCCTCGCTCTAATTCAGAGCTCGTCAATTCCGAAAACCTGAAATTTGCAGAGATGTTCAACTTTGCAGATTTGTCTACTATTTGTCAGACCATTCATTGTGATAAAACCTTGTAACATTTACTATTTATAATAGAACTAGATTGCGGCCCGTTGCTACTATTTTAAGAAGCATTGTGGCCCGCTTAGTCAAATGAGTTTGACATCGCTGCTCTAATCCTTTGCTAATTCTTTCATTTCATGTCCTCGGCATTGCGAATCGCTTGACGATCACGACCAGAATCAAACGAGCTTCACCGAGCATATCGATGCCAGCTGCGGTAATGATTGCTACATCAAACAGGTAAGTAGACAACAGGTTACCCTGGAACTCCATCGGGCACCCTTCGTTTACGCTCAATGTTCGCTCGTGTTGTACGTTCTGTCATTCCTCATAACTCATCTCACTTCAACCGGTGTGCGCGGAGGAGCGCGCGATTGGAGGGGAAATTGTGGCAGGATTGCCTAATGTAAAGGTAAAACTGAACAGATGCATCCTGACCTGCAGTCAACTGGGCCCCATGTTAAGCCCCATCGAAAAAACAACCCTCAGTAAAGAGGACAGAAACTCGTCATGAAATCTGCTCGTCACACCGGTTGCGCACTAACCCTTTCTAGCGCTAGCCCCGAGAAGTCAAGCATGGTTCCGCATTTCTGGCGAAAGCAGAGCAGCGGAATTCATGTGTTCCGCAATTCTGAGTGCGGGAACATGTTGTGGGCACTAGTTGGGCCCGCTCAACTGCGCGTGGATGCATGAATGGAACATGAATGGTTTACTGTAGCGAAATGAGCAGCTTGCTTTCGATGTTGTGTAACGTTGTTGTGTCTTAGATGTATGTGAATCAGCTGCTTATCTAAATAATTTATTGCAAACGCTTTATCATGATAACTGATTCCAACAGGAAATAATCTTGAATCTTATTCTCCGACTATAGTTGAAAATGGATGAAATTTTGATCGCAGGACAAGAAGAACTTACTTCGAATTTCTAACATATCCCACAGTGATCTGTAGCAATTGGTTCGAACAAAGAACTCCCAGCTGCAATTGTCTCATTCTCTGTGTCATCGGATCCTCGAGACCAGCAACCCTACGCCGGATGGAAAAACTTCTTTTCTTAGCACTTCGAATTGTGTTTATTGCGTCTCGAGAATAAATAATAATAACGTGATCACATGATCGTTGCGGCAAATGTTTGGGTTTATTTGTGGGCAATTAGCAAATGGTACATATTTCCTGCAATATCCTGCCTTTGTACAAACAAACCACGGGATGCTCGTAAAACTAAATCCGTGCTGGCCCTGCTGCAACCAACTGTGCGGTCGGAACGATGGGACCACCAAGTGCATTAGAATATCTCCGCGGTAGATATCATCGCATTTGGATGATGCATTCGTCCGAATAAAGTGGCCTGGCTTCCAAAAAAAAAAAAAAAAAAGAAATGAAAACTGCAGTCACATGAGCGATGCACACGCTTGGCGGTTTGTTTATCGTCGCGCAGAGCGCTCGTAATCTTTGATGGCTTTTTAATTACGCTCAATTATCGTCGCCTGCAAGGCGTGAACCGAAGCTGCTGCTGCCCTGTTTATTTTACATGCATATTTTTCGAGTGTAAATAATACCACCAACGATCCTGGCAAAGTGTGGTCCGAATGCTCTCGGAAGCATTCACTGCTTTGTTTTGATACACAAATATAGATATTGGACACCTCTTCATCAGGATGACATCAACGGGCAGGAATGATGTCTTGGAATGTTTTTCCACCCTGCCAGTAAACAAGCCTTTCTTCCTGGCCGAGCTGCCTAAGCTGCACCGAGGCAATGACTATTTTATGATGCTGACACGTGTAAAGCCGGAGCAAATCTACACTTGAAAGCCGAATAGAAATAGATGTCTCATATCCGGTAGAACATGCACGGCATACAAATGTTTTCCTTTGTAAACGAAAGTGTTGAACCGCACCGAAACCATTGCGGTGCGGCACCGAGGGTACCCAAAAACACCCATCTGGTACGATTATTTGTTAGCATGTCTAATTTGCTGTGTTACATTTCAGCGAGATCGAACTTATTCTTCTCTGCGAAGATACGCAGCCCCTTCAACAACGACGTCGCAGTGATGTAATGTGTCACCGCGGACCATCGCCATCAGCTGAGCATAATGGAAAGGGCAGGACGGGGAATCCACAGCTTCCAACACACTTCTGCTTTTTTTTTATGTCGGCCTTCCTCAAACCACGTGCCGGACAGATGATGCCGCCAGCACTAGACTGGTTTGCAGTTCAAGAATAGGGCTTATTGGTTTCGATGGCTCCAGCCAGTGCCCCAGCTGTGGACAGTTCTCGCAGTGGGGTTGTTAGAATTCAAGTCATCTAAAACCACCAATATACGCATCTTCACATTCCATGGCTGTTTGAAATAAGCGAGGGGTTTTTTTTTTGGTGGCAATATTTCACGTTCGCAACTGTGGTGCTGATTCGGCGGGAAGTATTAAGGATGGTTTAGCAACCATAGCAACTTCTTCGCAGTCGTGCGATTGATGGGTTTCCGCAACCAAAGTGGTTTAAATAGCCGCGAATTCAGACACCCTGTGATATCTTTCCAGAAGATCCAGAAGCTGGTACTTTATGATAAGGTTCATGACGCGTCAATAGCTTCATCCATTTCAAAGACACCGTTCACGTTAACGTTCCCCGTAGCTGACGTGCCGTGCGATCGGCCGTGCTACTACCGTATCTTGATCTACAGCAGTTTATCTATATTGTGGTTTAAGCGGGTTGGTTCCCACAGCACCCATCACTACGGCACATCTGTTTGGAGAGGGGGCTGGAAGCCGCCACCGTCGAAAGCTTGACAGATGCTCCGCCATTGAGTTTGACCCTTTGACAGTGTCCGGGGCCTCGTCGGGGCGGTGTTAGCTCTGTTTGTCAATATGTGTTTGTAAGACACAAATAAAAATCCAATACTGTAGGGTTGGTCAACAACAACCCATCAGACACAACATGGCCACATAAACATCAATTTTAGTACATGTCGGAACCAGATCAATCACTGCCACGATTATCGACCTGTGTTGAATTTGTAGAATCATTTTCCAACATTTGAAGTAACCTTTTTTTTCGGTAATAACAACACACCACCCATGCAAGCCCTGCATAGTACATAAAGAACATGTGGTCGATTAGAGGAATATCGATATCACACGACGCAACATACTCAGAGGTTGCGAAATAGTTGCTTCCCACGTGGTGCACGGCTGGAGGAACGTTTTCACGATCTCGGCTTATCTCATCCGTTGCTTGAGACTTTGACTAAGCCTTGCTAAGCCGTTGTATATCACTATCCTTTTTTCTACGACTCATAAACCCTCCAATAGTACTTTTTTCAAGATTGGGCCCTCGGTACCTATGCATCAGCTTACGGTGCGCTTTCACTCAGCCACCTCGATCGGACAATGCTACACACACACGCACACAAATCAATTGAAAACTTTGCCTGGATTCCCGGCCACTTTACGCCCGCCATCTAGCGGGTGCGCACTCTTATGTTCCTCCCCCTTTGTGCTAACGATGCACTTCCTGCGATTGTTTCGTACATATATTTTCGCACTTATTATGCGTTTGCGCCGTGCTGGTGACGGCTATGGTGTGTATGGGTACGCGGTGTATTCGTAAGAGGGTGTTTGTGTGTGTTTTTTCTCCTACAGTTTCGATTTTATTGGCGGTACTAATCTCGCTTCTTTCAAGTCTCAATCCCGACCTTTCAAATGGTTAATAGCAAACGGAAGGAAGATAAGTAGGAAGGGAAACGAGAGAATAAAATGTGTGTGCGTGCGTGCATGCGTGTTTTTTTTTGTAACGTTTTACAATAATTGCCTTTATTAAAGGCGTGCATTATGAGTGAACATTAAACAGCCAGCATTGCGCACGCATGTATCATAACAGCAGATAGTAGATTGTGCCAGAGTCGATCTCTCTCTCTCTCTCTTCTCTCTATCTCTCTCTCTCTCTCTCTTTTTTCTCTATTTATCTATCTCTCTCTTTCTCTTTGTGCCTATCTGAACTCTATCTCACTCTTTCCTTCTATCACTCTTCTCAATGGTCAAAACCTTCACGGACAACCGGACGCTGCCTTGGCGGCACGAGAACAGCAAATGGGCCAATGGGTTGAAAATCTCACCGCCGACGAGGCAAGTTCAGTTCCTCGCGAGGTGGGTCAAAGATCGCCCGCCTCGGGAAGACGTTGTCCGGTCCCGGTATGGTAGGATCCTAAGCGAACGAATCTTGTCGAAAACCCGAGGGGCACTGCTGGGCACAGTATCATTTTCGTTGATGACCGCTCCCGGGCGGCCCTATCAGCTGGAAGAAATCTTTAATTAGAGGAAGCAGATCCGTTCTTTTAATCATTTTTGTTTATCCCCTTGCGTGCCCTCTTCCCCTCTGTAAAGCAAGTTCTCCCGATCGGATGATTGTTTTGCACAGAAAAAAATGAGTCTTCACTCTTTTTTAGGAGGCAGACGTGCGAAATGTGCTCTTTGATTATTAAAAGTAAATTAAAATTGATTTACGTAAATAATATATCCAGGAATACATGTGCAAAACTTAAAAGGTAAAGATCCCGACAAAAGAAACGCACAATACATAAAAGTAGTAAAGATCTTTATTTGTATACAGTGATATACATTTACCTACGAGGTAGTCTCTTTAACATGAATTGTTTTGCAACATGAATTTTGTCTTTTCACTATGAATGGTAAACATTCACAACGTCTGAAGACTAAGCGAAAAATCGATTTGAGAAACTTCCGATAATCTCTAGGAATGTTGATAATGTAGCGTTAGGTTATGCGAAATAAAAGCAATTATGCTTTTTTTGATTACCGGTAATTGCTCTGGAAACTGTTTTCAATGTTTTTGAATTGGGGAGTTATAGAGAAATGTGTCATCAAATATGTTGTTTTCTCACGATTCACTAAATCAAGCATGAGTGATATGATATTACAAAAAATAACAATGGCCACGGAACTTTTTCCTCGCGGCCCCGAGGTTTAACGTGGATGTTTTATCGGTTACGGTCAAAAGAGGCCGTATTTCCAACGTTGCTACCTGGATATCGCATACCAATGCGATGATTTATTTTCGCTTAGATGAATATGTCCCTATGCTCTTTTGAAGAATCATCTTAAAACGAATTCAGTGTATCTTGGTAAGGAAGTATAAAGAAAGCTAGCACAAATACACGATATGAACGTCACATTCAGGAAGAAGTCCTACGAGAACAAGGACTTCATTGAAACAGCAACTTCAAGAGCAATAGGACCTGGTCGTTACTTCTGAAAACTCGCATCATAAAGCGTTCATGATCCAGGTTCTTTGACATTGCGAATATCGAAGATATGGTTTGAAGAACATTTCGTGACCCAATAATATCAATTTCGAAACGAAATACTCATCACACTGCTCCCTCCACCCTAATCTTACTTAACTTCATCCCGAAGTTGCCCCCCGCTTTCTACGGGAATAAAAATCCCAACCGGATTTTTGTACAGCGGGCAAAAGATGCGGCCTTGCGCATCACACGCGCTACCGCTGGCTAGAAAGCAGAGAGAGAGAGAGGATCAGCTTCTCTCTTTCGTCCCTCTCCCAGTATCAAATCAAAAAGGTGGACAAATTCAACAACGCAAGACCCGGACGGCGCGATCGTGCTGGTCCGCCCGCGCTTTCCGGGTCGAATTAAGGCTGGCCGCACCAGGGGACGGATGGTAGTAGATGGGCCAGGGTTCAAGCAAGCAAGTGCCTGTTGGGCCATTAAATCTATTAACGGTGGCGGGATGATTGTAACCTCAGCCAAACCCCTCCAACCCCACCCCTACTGGCACGTTCCAACGCCATCCCCTCGTCGCTCTTCCGCCTCACGTTATCGCTTCTCCGATGTTCCGTTTCTTCGTCTTCCAGTGTACGACGGGCTGCCGGCAGTGGGAGCTTGCCTTAGAGTCGAGCTGCCAGCATGCGTGTGTAAGTATTCGAACGGCCTGTTTGTTTCGGTAGCTCCCCGCCCACTCACCCACTAACATCGAATGATCCCTGTTTGCGGTCCCCATCAGAACGTCAGCGACCAGGAGCTGCTGGAGGCCCGCGAATGGTCTTGCATTGCGGGCTGCAACGATGGGCTGAGCCGGTACTTTCGGTGGCTGAAGGCCGAGATCGGGACGCCTCATGCGCCGGCCCTCGTGGCGGATAGCCTGACCGCGACAGCACTCGCGCTGGAGTGGGAGGTGCCGGAGCGGTTGGTGCGGCTGGCCCGGCACCGCAACCGGGGGCCCCGCAGCTACCTCGTCCAGTGGCGGTACGAGGAGGTGGCCGGCGACTGGAAGTACTACCGCAACCAGAGCATGGGCGACAGCTCGACCGTGCGCGTCGACAACCTGCAGCCCTACACCAAGTACCGGGTAAGGCGTTGACGTTACCGCATCGTTCCGTAACGTCTTCCGTAACAGATTCTTGCTATTTTCCGGTTTTCCACAGTTCCGCGTAGCACTGCTACTATCGCCCCACCACGACCAGGTACTGACGTCCGAGCAGAGTGTCATCATCAGCACGTTACCGTCCGGGGTTCCAACTTCGGAGCCCACCATCGTGCGGGCCGTTGCCGTCGACCATTCGCGCATATCGATCTCGTGGGAGCCGGGACCGTTTCCCAACGGCCCCGTACTGTCATACGTGCTGCAAATCAAAGACCTTCACCCGATAGGCTACAGTGCGCTCAAGGTGCTGCCCGGTTTCACCGGCACTATTATTCTTTACATTCTGAGCATTTCGAGTTTCTAGTTCGGGGGAACTTCCAGAAATTGGGGACTTCTTTATAATGCCTCCGAAGGCTTTTTATGCTACTGCTTCTATCACTACTCTTACGTTCTTGAAGTTGGTTTGGCTTTGGAGTTTGGCTTTGGAGTTTGGAGATACTACTCGCACGACCCACTCTGCCTTCTTTCCCGTACTGTGTGCTTTTCTTGATCTATCACCTACGCATCTGACACACCTAACCTTCTTCACACTGTCTATACTAACGCATCTAAGTGTTTGTGCCGCTTGCATGAGTTTCTCGTTTGTTTGTTTGTTTCTTTTTGTATGCTTTCGTTTATCTCTTCCTCCACCTTCCCAAGCGACAATCACTAATGCTTTCTGCTCTCGGCACCTCGGCAGGAAATTCCCGAATCGAACACGTCCCGCCATTACATGTTCGAGAAGCTGGAGCCCGAGCGCAACTATTCGGTGTCGGTCGCGATGAGCAATCCGGCCGGCGAGGGACCGGCCTCGGTGGCGCTCGTTGCCACCCCCCCGAAACCGACCGGCCACGAGGAGGCGCTGCAGCCGACCTTCATCCTCGGCGCGGAACGCTCCATCCTGGCGCAGAGTTCGCTCACGCTGTTCTCCGACCCGCCGACGAGCGTGTACGCGAGCGCCGACCACAAGATACGTGGCACGGCCACGCACATCCGGCGCGGGCTGCTGTTCGTGTCGGACGATGCCGGGTACATCTACCGGGCCCCTTACTGGCCGGGGGCGGAGAAGTTTCGCGTCGTCATACTAGCGCCCGGTGCGGCCAACAACTTCCGTCCGACGCTGCTCTCGATCGACTGGCTGAACGAGCATCTGTACGTGCTGGGGCAGGCCCGACCGACCAAGCTGTGGCAGATTGCGTACTGTGACTTCAACGGGGGCCACCTGACGGTGGCGATTGCGGGGCTGCAGCGGCGCCCGGACCACTTTGCGGTGGATCCGTACAACGGGTACCTGTTCTGGGTGGTGGGCGGGACCGGACCCGACGGTGGGCTGTTCCGGCTCGATCTGGGCGACATCTCGAACGGTGTGCGGCACGAGATCCGACCGCTGCAGATGGTGCGTGGGCGCAGCTTGGGCGCGTTCACACTCGACCACGCCAACTTCCGGGTGCTGCTGGCGGACCAGGGCCTCAACACGGTGCTGGCAGTGTCGCTGGACGGGAAGAAGCTGGAGGACATCCGGAACAACACGCAGCAGCCACGGTTCGAGCGGGTCAAATCGCTGGCCCGCGCCAACGGCCTGTTCTACTGGACGAACGGGACGGAGGTGTTCGCGGAGGATTACCACCGGCTGCACGACAGCTACTACCACAACGCGTTCCCGATCGCGGCCAACAACACGTACTTCAGCATCAGCGTGAACCTGACGGCGGAGCAGCCCATCCCGGTGCCGGTGAACCCGCCGCGCAACCTGCAGGCGCTCGCGTCCCCCGACAAGCTGAAGGTGTCCTGGGACGTGCCGTACCTGCTCGGCGTGAAGGGGCGCGGCGCCTGGCAGGCCTGGAGCTACCGGGTGGAGGTAAGCGACGAGCAGCTCGGCAGCGTCCTGCACGTGGCCACCGTGAACGGGACGAGCTACGCGTGCGACACGGCCGGCCGGCTCCTCCCGAACCGCGTCTACAGCGTGCGGGCGGCCGCCTTCACCGCGGCAGGCCGCGGCCCCTGGAGCCGGGAGTTCCGGGTGCGGACGCTGCGCCCCGCCAGCCGGCACCATCTCGTGTGGGCCAGCACGGACGGCATCGTGCGCAGCGACGTGATCGGCGAGCACGTGGCCACGCTCATACCGCGCTCGCCCGAGCTGGACGGTGCGGCCGTCACCGGCCTGGCCTGGCACGCCCGCACCCTGTACGTGGTGAGCAACTCCACCCTGCGGCTGTACCGCGAGCCGGCCGTGCCCGGCGGCGAATGGGCGAAGGTGCGCGAGCTCGAGTCGGTCGAGTGCGTGGCCATCGACTGGATCGGCGAGCGGCTGTACTACTCCAACCCGGCCCAGCAGCTGATCGTGCGGGCCGGGCTGCAGGGCGAGCAGCCCGAACCGATCCACAGCGTGATGAACGTGCGCGAGATCCGGTTCGATGCGTACCGCGGCTTCATCTACTGCTCGTCCGGCCTGATACTGGAGGCGTTCCGGCTGAACGGCAAGAGCCGGGTGCTGTACTTCAGCGAGAAGCGCTTCACCGACAAGCAGATCATCGGCCTGACGCTGGACCACGACGGCGAGCGGCTCTACTGGATCGTGCGGGGATACTCGCACTCCCATCTTTACTGGGCACCGCTGGCCGGTACGGCCGCCGCTCGATCCGCCTCCGGATCGGGATCGCTTCCCTCGCTGCCACTCGCCGATCAAAAGCCGCTCGGTTCGCTGGTGCACTTTAGCGACCGGTTGCTCTGGCTCAAGGAAAGCCAGGTGGTGGTGGGGGACGCGAGGGGCGAAAATTTGGCCTACATTCGCAACCACCATCTGAACGGGACGCGCGCCCTGGCCCTGATCGATCCGATGCCGGCCACGCCCTCCATAAACGTGCTGCCGGCCAGCGTCAACGCCAGCTCGATACGGGTGACGGGCGGCTGGCGGCGGTTCAACGTGAGCTGGACGCCGGTCGAGAACGTCAACTACAGCGGGGTGTTTTACAAGCTGACGCTCAAGCTGCCGGACGCGCGCGACATCGTGCAGGAGCTCACCGTGCCGTACTTTGTCTACGGTGGTGGAGCAGGCGACGAACCCGAGAACGAGGGCGGCTCAGCAGCGAGCGCCGAACAGTGGCCGATACCGCCGTACACTCCGATCGACATTACGGTGCACGCGTTTACGTACTGGCGGTCGTCCGGGTTTTCGACCGTGCGGCGGCACACGCCCGCAGGCAAACCGTCGGTACCGGTGGCGCCCCGTGCCTACATCCAGCATCACTACCTGCCCGGGACGCACGAGCTCAGCACCGGCATTGTGTTCCGGTGGTCCCCGCCCGTCGAACCGAACGGGCCGATCGTGGCGTACCGGGTCGACTGCTGGTCGACTGGACCGGACGACGTGCGCCGCACGGTGCTGGATGGGGCGGAGGTGCAAACGGGACACACGGAGCTGCTCATTCCGGGCGCGGTGCAGCCGAACACGACCTACTACCTGCAGGTGCGCGTCTGCAACGTCGACCACAGTGGCGATCCGAGCGAGACGCGCTCGATTCGGCTGGCGGATGGTCGACCGCTGCCACTGCTGTACGTGGCGACCCAGGATCACATCCTGCTGCTGGATCTCGATAGGCGCGAGAGCACACCGATCGTGGCGACGGCCGTGCCAGCCCTGCTGCTGGCCGAGCTGCGCCACGAGCGCAAGCTGCTGTGGGTGAGCCTTAACGGCGAGCTGTTCATGTACGACGAGGCAGACGGGAAGCGCAAAATCGCACAGGTCCCGTCGCGTGCGACGGCCCTCACTGTCGATTGGGTGGCGCGGGCAGTGTACGTGCGTTCGCAGACACCGTCCGGCAACGGGAGCACGCTGCATGCGTACGATCTGAACCGGTTCGAGAGTGGCGGGTCGGATCCGGTGCACCGGATGGTCAGTCTACCGGCGGAACCGGCTGTGATCGATCTGCTGCAGGTGCGGCCTGGTGTGGCGGAGTTGGTGGCTGTGTCGCGGTACTCCCGTGCCGGCTATATCGTGTCGCTGGACGAACCGGACCGTGAGCCGACCCCGTTCAACTGCGGTGCGGAGGACGTCGGGAGCGAGTGGAATCGACGGCTGTGTGGCGAGTACGATGGCGTCTTTGACGTGGATGGCCAGCGTGGAATCGTGCAGGACGAGGGCTACCTGTACTGGATCGGTCCAGACGATGGGACGGTGTCGGTGCGTGCACGGGACGGCTCACCAACGAGCGACGCTACCACCCAGCAGTTCCCGCTGACCGGTGCCGTTGCCCTGCTGCCAGTGCAGCACCGACAAGCCTACCCGCCAGAGCGTTGTCTCGTGCCGGCAGTGCAACAGATCCAATACCTGCCCGAGCTGTACAACAACACGGAGAGCTCGATCACGCTGCGACTGCCCGAACCGGAACGACACGCTGGCTGTGAGCGCCGACCGCCAGCCGTACGCTACCGCATCCTGTACCAGCAGGAGGACGAAGCGACTGCCGACCTGCACATCGACTACTCGTTCGAGAGCAGCCGCACGATCGGGAACCTGCACCCGTTCACGAACTACCGGTTCGGGGTGGTGCTCACGAGCTACTACCTAGCGGCGGCGACGACCGCTCAGCGTCTGCTGGTCGGGGGCGAACCTTCGATCACCGAGCTGCCGAAGCGCTCCATGCCAGTCGTGTTCCGGACGGCCGTCGGTCCACCGTCCCGACCGGAGGACATCACTGCGTGGCCCGTCAGCCCGACCGAGGCGATTGTCAGCTGGATACCATCGCGCCAGAAGAACAGCCATCACGTTTGGTACGAGATTTGGCGCGCAGAGCCCGACGAACATAAGAACCGACAGCAGCAGGTTGTTACAGGTATGTGTTGGTGGTGTACCGGTTAGATGATGGGCAGCCGGTACTATCGCATCCGAATTCGGATCATCAGAATCCGAATGTAGCAGCGATTTTTGTAAGGGAATTAAGATTGTTCATTGCTGTTCAAACTACATGCGCTAACCAGCATATTTCTACTCGAACAGTGCCTAATAGTGGTGGGAGCTCGGAATCGGACCTACTCGATTCCGATTCCGTGTTCGGAATCAATTCCGGAGCCGATTCCGATGCTGGAATCGATTCCGATTCCGGAACTAATTCCGGAGCCGATTCCGGAACCAATTTCGGATCCGATTCCGGAACCAATTCCGGAGCCGATTCCGGAGTTGGTTCCGGTGCCGATTCCGAAAATGGTTCCGGAATCGATTCCAGAAACTGATTCCGGACCTACTATCCGGAATCGATTCCAGAAAATTTCGGAGCTAGCCGGAATCGATTCCGACGAAATCGTCATTTTTCCCATCACTAGTGCCTAACGAGGACAGTTAAAGACAATGTTTGCCATAGTAATAAAACACTGCATTCAAAATAGTGTGCACACACACACGAAAATGCACACACAACATTTAGAAACACCAACGGTTCGATTGTGCACGCACAGTGTATAACTAAAACCTTTCTAATTAACCTCCAATCGATTCGTTGGCAGATTTCAAAATGGACGATACATCCATGACGGTGAAGATAACGCGCCTGCAGCCGAACCAAACGTACATCGTGTGGGTGCGTGCGTACTCCAACTTTCACGCCTTCAGCGACAGCGACAAATTTCAGATACAGACCTTTCCCGAACCAAGCGACATACAGCTGCTGTCGCTCAACTCAACCGGCCTGCGGCTGCGCTGGATACCGCCGGTGAATTGTCAGAAGTGCGTAATCTGTGAGCTGCCGGCTATTGCCGATCTGTTACTGATTGCCGACCTTTCGCTTCCCAATACAGGTACAAGATTCAGTACGCGATCGTTGGCCAGAGCACCTGGACGACGATGTACGACTCGCAGGGACCGAGCACACACTGGTACAACTACCACTACGAGTTGAACGGGCTGCTGCCCAAGACGCGGTATCAGTTTGTAGTGCTGTTGCACTATCCGTATCGAGACGAGCCTTACGAGTGGCCACGCGAGCGGGACATCATCTTTGAAACGGCGGCCGACAAACCGGCCGCCCCGGGTCGCCCGACCGTAACCAAGCTGCGCCAGGACGTGTACAAGGTGAGCTGGGAAGCGGCCAAGGATAATGGTGCCATCATCGAGGAGTACGCGCTCGAGGTGCTGGTCAGCCAGTTGAACCGGGCGGCTAGATTTGTACTGTCGCCCGAGGACGACGCCGCAGCCGGTGAGCTGGCGCCCGGCTCGGAAGGTAGCAATGGGACAGCCACGGTTGGTGAGCTGGAAACATACGACGAGCGCTGGAGCCAGGTGTACAATGGCACGGACGTCTACTGGATCATCCCGGAGCGGCATGCGATCCAGAGGAACTTGTTCCGGGTGCGGGCCCGGAACTCGTACGGCTGGGGCCCGTACAGTGACGAAAGCCGACCGACCGGTCCCGAGCTGTACGTGCAGCGCACCATCATCTACATTGCCACCTTCGTTAGTACGCTCGGCACGATTGTCGTGGTTGTCGCTCTGATTGTTATATTTTGTAAGTACGATGTACTGTGCCAGACGTGTGCGCAAATATCTGCTATAATGTTGTCTGTTCGTCTACCCGCATGCAGTAATTCGCCAAACCGACAAGATGAAGAACTTCCAAATGGATCCGGCTAATGCGCGACTGTCAGACGTGGAGCTGGCTAACTTGCGAGAACTGCCACGGCGCGGTAACTTCGTGCAGACTACCAACATTCTGTACAGCTCCGGCTCGATGACAGGCTCGGAAATAGCACTGTTGCCCCGCATCCGTCTCGATCAGGTATGGAGAGGGAAGTCCAAGATCATCTACACATCACACTCATCCGTTGTATTTCCGTAGATCTTCATGGCTAGTTCGTCGCTGCTGGGCAGTGGAGCATTCGGCGAAGTGTACGAGGGAGTCGTCAAGGGTGTTGACGGCGAGGCGGAAACTCGAGTAGCCATCAAGGTAAGTGACAGGGTGATGGGGCGCAGCTGCTCGATGCGTGTGCACTATTTAAAATTCATCGTTTTTGCAGACACTTAAAAAGGGTGCCAAACTGCACGAGAAGCAGGAGTTCCTGCAGGAGGCGCAGCTGATGAGCAACTTTAAGCATAAGCACATTACGCGCCTACTCGGTGTCTGCCTGGAAGCGGACGCACTGCTCATCATTATGGAGCTGATGCAGGGTGGCGATCTGCTGAGTTATCTGCGGCGCAGCCGCTCCCTGCCCGGTCAGGCCGCCCGCCTTACGATGCTCGACCTCATCTCGATGTGCCAGGACGTGGCGTCCGGCTGCCGGTATCTGGAGGAGATGCACTTTGTGCATAGGGATCTCGCCTGCCGCAACTGTCTCGTGTCGTCGACGGATCCGCGCGACCGGGTGGTAAAGATCGGCGACTTTGGGTTGGCGCGCGACATCTACAAGAACGACTACTACCGGAAGGAGGGCGAAGGTTTGCTGCCGGTGCGCTGGATGTCGCCGGAGAGCCTGGTGGACGGTGTGTTCACCTCGCAGTCCGACATCTGGGCGTTCGGGGTGCTGCTGTGGGAGATCATGACGCTCGGCGAACAGCCGTACCAGGCGAAAAACAACGTCGAAGTGCTAAACCACGTGCGCGAGGGTGGCCATCTCGACCGGCCCAAGGTGTGCCCGAACGAAATGTAAGCTAGCTCAACGGAGAAGAAATGGGGGGGGGGGGGGGGGGGGAGAGAGGGGCAAAGACCTAAATTATACACGACCACTGTTTTCCACCGACAGGTACGAGCTGATGAAGTACTGCTGGAGATTTTCACCGGAAGAGCGACCGACGTTCCGTTACTGTTTGGAGGTGCTGAGAGCGCTGCGCGAAAATACCAGCGAAGATACGCAGATCATCGCACCATTTCCGGCGAAGCTGCAGCAAGGTAGGACTGCACGTAAAAAAAAAATGCTTTCGCACACACACGCACACAAACGCGCGCGTCCTAGCTATGAGCACTATCGCACTTTCGTGCGCGCGCACACTACACTTTCTTTGAGCACTGCTCCGCAATCAAGCAAACTCATTCATCTCGTTGCAGAGGCCGTTACCAATCCGGCTTACCTGGTGTCCGAAAGTGGCCAGGTGTCACCACTGTCAGGTAGATAGCCTTTGCACCTCGGCACGATGTCGCCCGAATCACATCCAAAACCATCAACCTACCAGCACTACTGAACTGTCATTAACATGCCTGCTCGTTGCTCGTTGTCATTGTCATCGTTTCATCGGAATTTCAATCATGGCTTCTGATCGTTGCTTGAAACTAGAACCTTGATTCTAGAACCTCCAAGAAAATGAACCTTTCAAAACCCTCTCGAAGTTTCGTTACACTAATTTGATTCCATTCTGGTGAGGTATTCTTTTTGTTCTGAAACACAACTTAGCACACCTTCTGAACTCGTCGTAACTTGAAGCTGTCTAGTTTTGCTATGACATCTTCGTCATATTCCAATGAGTTACAGAATGGGTGCCAACTGTCTCAGGTAAACTGATACTGAAACTCTTCAGTGTGGAATAGATCAGGACTTTACTTACTGCAATATTTTACCGTCCATCCCTAACCTCACACGCTTGCTTTCAACTGCTTGTGCAAGGTGCTGCGTAATTTGTGCTGCCTTCCTAAAGATCTGGCTCCCTCACAAACATCTGCTCATCTGTTTGCAGGGTCGCTGAGGTACAGTGGTATCGATGCTGGCCTGATCGCTACTCCACCAACCTCCAGCAGTGGTAGCAGCGGCGCCACTGCATGTCCCGGTCCCAATACGCCCAAATACCTGGAGCTGGTGTACGAGGACAGCGGCGATTTGGATCAGCCGGACGGGTTTGCCGCATCTCTCGACCGGGTCAGCCCGATACCGCCAATGCCCACCGACAATGGGTACGAGATACCGATCACCGATAGCCGCGGCCAGATACAGTTTGCCGAGATACCGACCACCAGCCATTCACCCCAACCGACATCGCAGCGTCAGGCAAGTGTGCCCGTGCTCCTACCGAACCTATCGCTGCTGCTGCCAGACAGTGCGAGTACGGGTGCTAACCGGGACTCCCAACAGGCGGAACCACCTTCACTGTGTGCCGCCAACGCCGCCACCACCACCAGCAGTAGTATTATCGAGCGGGAGGAACGGCAAACGAGAAGCTGAGCGGAGACGGACCGAACAGTAGCAAACAGTTGATGGTTGCCGTTCGGATCGTCAGCGCAGGTGATATGGCGACTGGTTTTTACATAGAGTTGTAAACAGTCCCGAAAAGTAAGGCTGCAAACGGTGCGATAGGTGCGAGGGATTGTGCAAACAAATGTGTGGTAATCAGTGCGATGTAATGTCTTTTTACGGGCTGTTTTATAGTACAATGCCCAACGGTAGTTCAGTAAATGCCCAGAAACAGCGCTTCGCGAACATGGTGTCTGTACCAGCTCAATCAAAGAATTTAGAGATAGCTTAGAGTACCCGAGCGATAGTAACCAACAGCAACTGGTTGTCTGTATGAAGTGTAACATCTTACTCGGTATAGCAAAACGCTCAATAATTGCGCGAAAAAACAAAACAATTTTTTACTAACAAGCGGTAACATAACACGCTAGACAGATCTGTCGTATAGCTCGGTTAGGTGTACTTTTGATAGCAAGGATTTAACATAGGGGTGCTTTGTAAATACTGATCATAGAGTTTATACATATCAACTGTACACATGCAAGAAAGAACCTAACGGGGTACGAAATTGAAGTTCTTCCTTGAGCAACCGACCGGTTCTTGTCGAACATTGTAAGAGTAACATTCTTATGAAACACTGCAACATGACAACACAAGTATTATACCCGCACAACAAACGATACCACTCGCGATAAGTGTTTCAAAGGGGGGGATGGCTTTACGAAGTCAATCTTAGGAACCGAATATTTATAAACCGAGCAAGAGTCGAACCCAATGTCGAATGAAACTGTCCCCAAAACCCTACTAGCGAGATGCGTTCTGCGATTCAAGATGGTCGAAATCATATTTACACTACCTGTATTACCATAACCTATTTCTTATAAGTCTTAAAAGTCGACCTTCGGTGACGCTTCGCTTCTCAGTGCGCTTGATGAGTAAAATACTGCAAATACTTAGGCGTTAAGCAATTTGTTGTAAGGGAATGAAAGATTAACCGTAAATGAGCAACTAATATTTCACATTGGGATACTATTTAACAAAAAAAGGGGAAAAACAAAAACAAAAAATAGGAAATAATTCACACCCAACGTGAATAATCCTATACCAAAACCCGCTAGCTTTGGTTGTTAGTTTTAAGGTAGCAGCTGTTTAAGATTGAACGGTAAAAAGCAAGCAAATCGTTTCATTCATATCAAACTCGGAAAGTCTTCCGACAAGCTATTAAGCGGCTCAAATCAGGCATACGCCCGGATGCGCCAAAACCAATGTAAAAAAAAAAAGAAGTACTGACTGTTTTTCTGTTCCTGTGTCAAATAAATGCTAACATTAACTGTTTCATTGCGTGCGTCTCTGTCGTTTTTGTGTTGGTGCCAGTGCTGATAAAGTCAGATCAGTTATTTCTGTACCGGTTTTGATAACGTGTCGTAACTTGTGAAATCGATCGAGCCGGCGTACGGCTGATTTGTTGAGCGAAATATCGGTTTTTGTGTTGTTTTTTTTCTCCCGTTCGATTACTTTCATCTTTCTCGGTTGTATTTGTAAACTGTCACAATTAGAGGTTTGTGCCAGATTACGGAGCAAACGCTCCGCGATTAGATGCGACAATGAAAGAAAACGCAGATAATTCGTCACATTAAAACAATCCAATCGTTACCCACCTCACTCCCTTCTCAAAAAATGACTGAAACCTGATAAGACACCAAATTCCCGCTGGACATCAGCGCACCACGCACGAAGAGCTCATGAATGGACGCGAATTGGTGGGGCGTATGAATAATTACACACTACAGACTTACGCTACCGACACACACAGCCTGCGAGGCGGGTAGCCCCTCTGGTGCCGGTGCGCGGTCCAGTGAAAGGGCGCTATGCTGACGAGAACTGTGACAAGGTCTGCAGGATCTTGCCATTGCTGATACAATGGCTGTAGATGCAATTGAAGCAGAGAGAGCAAGAGAGAAAGAGAGTGAGAGAAAGAATTCGTGTGAGAACACGAGAGGTCGATAATCATTGACACCGTTGTAACGCCAGCGTACTAGATCAAGGTTTGTACATCGCTTACGACTTTAAGCACCTTCCGTTCGGCAGCGCTTCCGGACATTGAATTGTGAGCTGCAGTTCTTCCTCTCCGTACCTAATAGTTCGAAACATGGAGACATTTCGCATTGCTTCTAATGAACGACGTACGTGGTTCATTGTTTTATCATTTCTTCTAAGTTCCCTTTTTTAATTAGATTTTGAAATGATACCTAGAACTCTAAATATTTAATATTTGCCAAGTGTAAACTCTTCATTTGCCAAACCAAGTTTTCCACATGCATTTCATACACCGCTAATGGCATTCACATGGTTTACCGTCAACGAAGTCACGGCACAGGTATTTTGCGACAACTTCACATGACGCACATGACAAGCCGCCACAAGTTTCAACTGCAGTGGAAGGGGCTGAAAAAAAATAACGCTACTCAGCCTTGCAGCAAAGTGCATCGGCGCTAGTCGCGTTACCTAAGCCGCCCCGCCATCAGTTCGAAAGTAGTTGCGGCTGCTGGCTAGCTTGCTGGCACTCTTCACTAGCGGAATCATTTGTAGTTAAGGTATCGTTCGCGAATGTCATGCCAGCGATTCGTTGGTCGGAAGTGGCACGAGCTCGGATAAAAGCGACAGTCAACCGTGGGTGATCTCGATCCTTCCGATTGGCTCATCTAGCACCAATCAACCACGAACGTGCCGAACGATCCTTTCATCGACAAGTGGAAAGTGTACATTCCGGCAATTCTGGGCGATGGGCTGCTGTCGGTGGTATCTGGTGGTGGGATTGGGTTTGGGAAAAGTAGGAACAGGATTGATATTTCTGTTCGCTTGGAGGGACATTTTCGACATACTGGTGACAGAGGTAAGTGCAAGTGGTTATGTGTGTGTGGTTATTCGTAAATTTGTTAGAACTAGCAATTATTGTATATGCAGCAGCAACGATAACAAAGTTTTCCAACGTTGGGTAGTGCATCTATTAGAAGTAATGCTCTGTCAGTGTTAGAAAAGGCGGTACAATTAGAACCGTTTGAGTAGATGAGTTCAAAGACGTGAATCTTGACCAACGTTATTAAGAAGTGCCAACGTTATTTAAAAAAAAACGCACCAGTGCCTGAGTACATAATTTACTTAGATCTTTTTGACTTGGCGAGTTTTAAGACGTGAATCTTGACCAACATTGAGAACTTGTGAAGAAATATTAATTCAGTGTTAGAATATACCCTTAACTAAGAACCGTTTCACTAGAAGAGTTCTAAGAGAGTTCTTAGCGAATCTTATCTGTCACGAGTGCATAATAATCGCCAAACGCGGCCAATGATTAGCACCATTCGTAGATAAGAAATTGAATCTACTATCATCTATCAGTTGCAATTCATACCGAATTCACAAAAGATGCATTACGAAAAAGTGTCACACAATGCTTTTCACTAACGGAATAGGCCTCCGACGGCTGGTTCTTTTAATCTACGGAATCGTAGTCACTTCCTAGCGTATCTTCTATTATTAATATATTCCACATTCCCTTGCCACCTAACCCTGGCAGCGAGCTAGAAGGACGCCGTGTGCGGTTGTTTACCGCGCAATTCTATCGCAAACCTGATTGAGATGACGACAATAACTTGACATGATCGTGTATGCACAGCTAATAGGCGCCCGGTTGTCACAGTCCTCTTGCAAAACCGTTCTCACCTGTGGGGCACCCGGTGGGGTCAACCGTTGTAAGGTGATTTCGTTTTTGTTCCGGTATCGGTATCAACGGCGTGCTCTAATAGCACGTCCGCACGTGCACGGCGATATAACAAACCGGCAAAACAAAAACGGTTCGGCGTATATGGCGATGCGCAGTGGTGGCGTGATCATCAAGCCCTTATTCTTAGTCTTGTAAGCTTTTTACCGTTAATGAGGTTGATTGTTTTGTTCTTGTTGTTTTCGTATTTTTGGACAACTTCTAAGGAAAAATCACTACTACCCGGATCCATGTTGTACAAAGAATGGCGTCGTCCTACGGAGCGTCCAAGCTGGCAGTTCTACGTGTACAACTGGAGCAATGCGCAGGCGGTGCTAGAGCATCAAGCTTCATCGGCTAGCTTTCAGGAGATCGGACCTTATCAGTATGAAGGTGTGTGTATATGTAGTGCCTTAGTAAACCCAGAACCCAATGATACTAATTAGAATTCAATTACCATTCGCCGTACGCCGCTCGCCCACAAACAGAGGTCGCCGAGGTGGTAGACGTCAAGTACCATCAAGCAAACGGTACGCTGTCATATCGCAAACGAACCTTCTTCCGGCCCAGTGGCCCCCACAGCACAACTACCAACGGTACCGAAGCGGAACGAATCGTCAGCGTTAATTTCGTCGCCCTGGTAGCGTCCCATCTAGGGCACAGCATGGACTACTCTGTGCAACGCGAGCTATCCTTCATGCTGCACAACTTCCGCCAGACCGTTACCGTGACTAGACCGATCGGACAGCTGCTGTTTACCGGATATCGGGAACCCATGATGGAACCGTTGCGCAAGTTAGTCTGCCCCACCAAACGTCGCAGTGTGGCATGTCAGGACGAACGGCTTGCCTACTTTCGCACGTTCAACGTTACCCGACGTGCTAGCGAAGTTTACAGCCTGGACGTCGGGCTGAAGGATCGCTCGAAGTACGGAACGGTACGATCGTGGGGCGCTGCTGCAGCAGTACCTGCGGCTCACGGAGAGTTTCATCCGTGCGACGGATTTGCCGACCTTACTGGAGAGTTTTTTCCATCTCGCATCGAACGCGACCAAGCTATTGCAATTGTTCTGCCCGAGCTCTGTCGCAGGTTAACGCTGGAGTTTGATCGCGAACAGCTCGTGGCTGGCATTATGGGTTTCCGGTACGCGGTGCGGTTGGTACGTCCGTTCCGCTCTGCACAGATGTCGGAGAGCAGCATGCGGAGCTGTCCGGACACGTCCATCCGGCTGGGAAGATATGGTATACTGAACACGAACGAGTGTAACGGATTCCCACTGTACGAATCGGACCAAGCGCACGTTTCCAGCAATGAAAGTGCTTCGTTCGCTTCAGACAGTGACCCGTTGTACTATGTGCTGGAACCTACCACGGGAACGGTACTCGAGTCAAACATTGGTCTAACGTACCACACGTTCCTGCGCCCAAACGAGCATATTGCGCTGTTTCAGAGCGTTCCCGAGCTGCGTATACCACTGTTTCGCTTTGCTCGGTACTATCGATTGAGCGAGCTGAAGGCAGCAAAGCTTCGGCAGTTGCTGCATCTGCTGGACGTTGGGCATCAGATAGCGCTGGCTGGTTGCGTCGCGGGCCTTACGATCATTCTGTTAGCGGTAGTGTATGCCTGCTGGAAGGCGCAACGGCCGAGCAAAACTAACAACGATCAATACCGCATCATCGGTATGCAGCTGAGCGATGGCGGGCGTGAACATAATTTATTAAAGTAATACATTTAAAGCAATATACTATGCAAATATTTCAGTCGCGTTGTTTTGTTTCGAATGTGATGAAATTTAGATTAAAAAAATATTAAATTTAAGATACAAAGACAATACAACAGAAGTAGGACATATAAAAAGGTGAATACATGCAAGAATATTACAACATTTCCATATTAAATTTTGAAGTACAGTTGACCCTATCATCACTAGTAACCTTCTTAACGAATTTTATAACGAACCAACTAATCTGAATGCTCAACAAATATCCCTTTTAACGAGCAAAATCTCGCAAAACGTGTAGCAATTGTTGCGTTATTAATACATTTTTGTATCATGAACGGTATTTCCATGAAGAATCATGGAATCATGAAGAATGAAAAGAGAAGGGAAAATGAGCACCATAGACGAAAGCTGTTTTGTAATATTTACTACTCATTTATAAATACTTGTGCTGTTAATGTTTAAACTCAATTAATCTGTAATGGCGGCCAGTTGATGAAGAGGCGGTTGGTATCATGTTGTGAAAATAAACAGAAAATATCATTTTCGAATAAATATTTGTTGAAATATTTAATAGGATTTCTTACATTTTAAGATAGATTATGTAAACTTTTTTATTAAATTGTGTTGCCATTGGAACCAATTATACAAAATATATGAACAAGAATTAAAGACTGTATGTTCCACATCTAAAGAAAGTCCTTGAAAAGGGCAAAAGCTCTTACTGTTCCATCTTACCATGTTTCAACAAAAACTTTGAAGTTTCTGGCAACAAGAGCTTTTGCAATTCCAGCAGATGAATTCGAGCAGTTACAATTGTATATGAACAGGTAGGTACAGAATGTGCGTCACTGTACAGCTAGCTCCCGAATCAAGCGATTCTTTAATTACATGGATTCGGAAGTACGTTGATTTCTCAATTCAACAGTTAATGTACCTAAACGGTGGAATTTGCTCCAAGGAGTTACAAAAGCAAAAAAATAGGTTTTTAGCTATACAGCTTTTTAAAATAATAAAAAAGTTATAAATGTGTGAAATTTATGCACGAATCGTATTCATTTAATGATAAGTATAAAAAGTTAGCCGGACCTCGTTGGTTGTATTGCGATTATCTGGTCCATTCTAGGTTTGAACCCATCACGGGCATGTTATTGAGTCGTTCGAGTTGACGACAGTGCTGCAAAATGTCACTATCAATGTCATAAAAAAATCTGACTGAAACAAAATCCATATCAGCGTCACGTACTCAATTGTGACAATCAATACATGCTCATGA
>KB667689.1:732279-756637 GCA_000349065.1 Anopheles quadriannulatus
CAATGAGCATCAAGCTACCACGTATATGTTCATTGTTTTCGTTGGTGAAAATCTCGTGATACTCATGACATTTTGCAGCACTGGTTGACGACTGTATATACCGTCGATATTTGAGTTACACCGAATGCATTAACCGCGTATGTCGGGAACAGACTGTACGTCGATTGTATTTGGTATGACGTAAGCATTCATTTGCAAATATGAGGATACATTTGTTAGCAAATAGATAATGTTAAAATTGTTAAAATTATTATGTTGTTAGTGCAAAATCGGGCAATGAAATTTTGGAAATTCTTCCACTGCACCCATATTGCTTCGTTGTTTGACATTTACTATCCCGGTTTTGTTGGACGTAAGCGTGAGATTTGTAAATGATGTAAATGACAGGGTTATTAAAATAACAAACTAGACCATCAACTGCAACACACGAATATTTCAGAAAATTAATTGTGTATGTCTTAAACGTGACTGATTTGATTCAACTGATTTGATATTCGAACTGTCAAATTTAGAAATCCGCGTATCTCGGGATTGGCACAATTCGAGAACGGCGTAACTCGGGAACAGACTGTATCGCATGCGATTTCCACAAACGCGAAATAGTTTTGAATTTACAAAACGCTATGACGAACCCTGCAAATTATCCATTCACCAACACACCTACACAGCTGCAGCGCATACACACAACGTCAGCGGGTTGTCAGTGCAAGCTGCTTACCTACGCATTACAAAATATGCTTCTCTTTCTCTCTTTCTCTCTTGCTTTCTCTCTCTCTCTCTCTTTCTCTCTCTTTCTGCCTCTCTGCACTATCTAACACTCTCGCCTGCGAACCAGCGAACTGCGCGCTGCCGAGAAGAGGAAGAAGCAGATATCTTGCTCCCGTGTCGCGTTCGCTTCGCCAGAGCACAATCGGAACCAGTTTGACAGGTGCTGTCAACGGGGACGCGATAACCTTTTTTTCGTCCCATTACAAATCTCGACCATTTAATTAAGGGAAAAAGGTACAATAGGCGTTCAAGTGCGTTCTTTCGGGGGTCAGCAAAAGTGTACATGGTGGCTTACCCAGTGGCCACCGCTGCGTTCTCCAGTTGGGTCGTACAGAAGGGAACCAGGCTACACGGCGGGTCGCACTCCCCATCGGCTAAAGTGTAGGTACGGCGACGACGCGGACACCGCTGCACAGTGAGTGGCCCTTTTTTCGGTTGGGGACCGCCACCCTCACACCCACATGCATATCCCATCCACTGTCACTATCACCACCCCACCACCATCATCATCACCACTGCCCCGTGTAGAGCAAAATCGGACAGTACACGATACAAACCACACCGACACTGCCAGCAAACACACTGAAGTAATCGGGGCGGGGGGGAAGAGAAGGCCGAAGAGAGCGAGACAGGGTAGGAAAGTTAAAGGACGGAAGAAGAAGCATGTGAAAAAGTGAAAATCGATCATCTTCCAGCCAGTCAGCCAGCCAGCCAGTCAACGCTAGTGTCCATCTTTTTGCCATCCAGAACGTAGCAAACGTCTGGAGAGTGAACGGGCGGACGAAGAAGGGTAAAAGGGAAAGCGGAGCAAAAACGCTGGAACCGAGCTGGGAAAGGTAAACCGGAAACCAGGTGGTGCAACCGTTTCGCTCCCGTTTTTCCAGAGAGGAGCACCCGAGAAGGGGATGGTGCAGCGGTGGTGGAGCAATTAAGTACGGAAGGATATGTTCGCTTAGAAAAGTGTGTTCGCTTTTTGTCATCCTCCCCCCACCCTCCCCCCACAGGAAAATCCCGTCCGAAGGAAGCACTCCCGAAAGCTCCGTCCATCTGGGGGTTTTCACACCCCCTTCTCTTGATCAACCCCATCTGCTCCACCATTGTCAAGCGCGTGTGTATTTGTGTTAGTCAAGAGTGTTGTGGGGGAGGGGGACAGAGCGGGGCGTTTCTTTTTTTTTCTTTTTTATCAAAGCACCTTTATCTAAATGGGTTTTGGACGTATTTCGGAATCGTCGTCATCGACTTTTGGTACTTTTTGGTGTATGTGTGAGTGTACGTGTGTGTGTGTGTAAATTCTCGCACACACCGGCCGCTAAGAATTGTGCGATCCATTTCGATCCTAAAGCTCCCCATCTCATCCCCCTTTCCATTTTTTTCTTTTATCTTCAACAGCCACGCACACGCACGCACACACACATCCCGCCCTTGTGGGTGCCCTCCCCCATTTTTTTTCCATATCGTTCAAGTCTTCCACCTACATTCTACCACGAACTGTCATCTAAAGTGAATGTGTGTGTGTGTATGTATGTGTGACTATGAATAAGTAAAAGCAGAACGGAAAAAATCGAAAAACAGAGAGAGAGAGAATGAAAAAAAGTCACACTGTTGAGAGTCAGAAAGGGCTAATATAGGGAAAAATAATTTGTATATGTATGTTGTGCGTTTGTGTGCCTGTAGCTGTGTGTGTGTGTGAATGAGTGTGTATAGTGTGTGCGCGCGCGCGCATCCGTTCCCCTGTTTCTACGTGTTTGTGTGTGCTTTTTTTGCGTGCGTATCTCCTAAAGTGTACGATTATGTGAGCGCGTGTGTCTGTGTGTGTGTAAGCGCACGTGTGCAAGATAACATTTTGAAACCCATCATCCGCTTGCAACCCCTTCTTTCTTCATTTCAACCCCTTTTTACGACTTCTGGCCCAAGCACAGAATGAACCTGTTTTTCTCAATCATTTACATTTACATATGTGTGTGTGTCTATCCTTTTGGGGATGCCTTGTGTGCCTGTTGGATGGTGACGATTAGAGCACAGGGGGTGGAAAATGGTGGCTTTCGAAGGGGTCACAAAGAAGATACAACAAGACAGAACAAGATACAAACACGCCAAAAGAAAACCTTCATCAACCACTCAGCCGACATATCGTGTCTCGTGGGGATGGGTATCCGGTGTGCGCCTGACCGTTCCAGCGGTCAGGACCGATGTGCACGGTACACGCACACACACACATACAAGCAAAGACACATGCGCATCCCTCTCGCTTGGGTGTCACAATCAGCCACCCCCAGCGCCCGTTTGGAGTGTCCCGAAGAAGGCAGCGGACAGGACTAGTGCGTACCGAAACCACCGGTCGCCCACACGCGCCCCTCAACGCTTCAATCAACATCATCGATCAACAACCAACCGTTTTTCAAAAGCATTCAAAAAAAAACACACACACACACAAATACAGACACGCACAAAATCCTTTCGGCTGACGTGGTGACGTAAGGGGTTGCTCTACATACATCCGCGCGCACACACACACACACAAAACACAGTGCGGTTGCATGTTTCCGTCGCTGTGCTGTGTTTGTGTGTTCGATTGCTACCCTCTTCCCCCTTACCAGTGAGTGGTGGTGGTGACTTTATGGGGTTGAATTCTATCATGCGGCCATTGTATGTGTGTGTGTGTGTGTGTGTGTGTGCATTTGTGTTTATGATGTTTGCTTTATCATTTGTCGTGTTGTACCGATATATGTTGCACAGACGTATATCTACGCTGTCGGGAACCGCGACATCAGACTTGCGAAAAAAAATCCCGTACAAAAGCTGCAGCGGCCTACGTGGAAGCAGTTGAGCACGGTAGAGAGGGTAGCGTCGAGCACGAAGACATTGAGTACTGTTCTACGCAAACAACTCGCGCTATCTTAATTCGCTCTAGACACACACACACACACACACACACACGGATACAACAGGCGCATATGAAATACAAAAAAAAACACCCATCACCCATCGATCATCGGCGCCCGAGCATACATGTGTCAGCCGGAATTTACGTGTATTTAAACCATTAATGTGGTGTGGGGTGCAACCTCCCTTGTTCTAGTCATTTTGCTCCTTTTCCACGGCATACTCAGCAAAGAGCATTATCACAATTACGTTTGCATGTTCGTTTGTGTTTCCTAATCCCTCTATTGTTTCTCCTCAATTTTAGAGTACGCCACACACCATGGCAGATCTTACGCGACCGCCGCTGTGTGACATCAAGCGACCCGAGGAAGTGGTGAAAATGTCGATGACGGACAACCTCAAGTTCGCCGTCCTGATCGGGCTGATCGAGGTGGGCCAGGTGTCGAACCGGGAGGTGGTCAACACGGTGCTGCATCTGGTAAGAGGGGGCCGCGACGTAAACATTTACGGCTGGATATGTCGGAGAATCGCAACGTTTTGTTCGCAGCTAGGCTCGAACGTCACAGGGCTGTCCGTGGAAGAGGGTCCGTTACAGAAACAACATTTTAGGCTAGCTGAATTAACACGACCACGATGGGATGGTGCTAACGAGCAGTGTCGTCACGGCCGTACTCGTAGGGTGGTCGAGCAGGTTTGCCGTCCGAACACGTCGGATTGATGCATAAAAACCGGCCAGGAAAGGTGTACCGTGGAGCCTAGATTAAATCAAAGAAACAATTAGGACAGGCATGATAACGAATTAGAGTTTTTTTTTTTGCACTTGCTCACGGAACATTTGAACCAAAAAAAACCATAGACAAACAAACAAACTTTCATGGGCGCAGAGATCTGCCCTGGGGATGAAATGGAAGTAGTAGCAGCTTTTGTTAGCATTGATGGTCTGCTCGATGGTCTGCTGCTACTATCAGAAACAGCTTTATCAGACAAAGTAATAGCTTTCGAGCGCTCTGATTTCCAAACGCCTAGCAGCAGATTGATGATTCGCCGCACCGCGGATAGAGACCTTCAAGTGTCGATTCTGATCCCCCCCCTCCTATGGTGCACCTTCTAGAGGGGGAGAGCGAGAGAGAGAGGGTAGGAGCCTTATCGTGCCACTTTTATCGGTAGTTGGCACTCTTATCTCGAATCCCAAGACGCACGACGTCTTCGAGCAGTGGTAGTAAGCCCAACAGGGCACCAATTTTCATCTACCGGGTGTTTGCGCGCCGACAATTAACCCCTTTGCAGTATGCTTAATTTTCGCCTTTCCTTAGAAAACGGAGTACAGTAGAAAACAGCTAAGCTCTAAAATGTTGGGTAAATGATCAGCGGCAGTAAATAACCGTTTGCTACAAACCAAATACCAAATTTGCAACGAAATGCCTTAATGAATTGCAACGCCGATTGAGCAACGTGATAAGCTATACCATTATTGGCAGCAAACACATTCGCTCGTTTTCGCTATCTCTGTCTGTCGATAAACTTTGATCGAGTGCAACGTAAACGCACCGGCAAACTCCGATAACGTTCACCTTCAGCTGCCTGCCACTGTCGCGCGGGCTGTGCTGTGCGTGAAAGTTGGATGCAAAGTTGCTCCCACGAAAACCCGAATTGTTAGCTGCAAGAATCACTAATCCCCCCCCGCTTTACCATTTCCCCCCGTGCGCAGCTGGTCGGCGGCGAGTTCGACATGGAGCTCAACTTCGTCGTGCAGGACGCGCAGAACGTGAAACACATGCTCGAGCTGCTGGACCACTGTCCGGCCAACCTGCAGGCCGAGGTGTGGAGCGTGTTCATCGCGATCCTGAAGAAGAGCGTCCGCAACCTGCAGGCGTGCACCGAGATCGGCCTGATCGAGCATGTGCTGGCACGGTTGCAGCAGGCCGAACCCATCGTGGCCGGTATGTCGGAATCGCCGAGTCCCCCGAACCGCCCCACTCAAACCAACCTAACTCTCCTTTCTCCCGCTTGCGTCGCTAGATTTGCTCATCGAGATGCTGGGTGTGCTCGCCAGTTACAGTATTACGGTGAAGGAGCTGAAGCTGCTGTTCGGCGCAATGAAGGCGGTGAACGGGAAATGGCCCCGCCATTCGGCCAAGCTGCTGAACGTGCTGAAGCAGATGCCACACCGGAACGGGCCGGACGTGTTTTTCAGCTTCCCAGGCCGCAAGGGTTCGGTACGTAACGCGTGGCTTCCGAACGGCCGCAGCTCGTATCACGCACTCATCCCCTCTGTCTTTTGCGTCTCTTGCGTAGGCAATCGTGCTGCCACCGTTGGCGAAATGGCCGTACGAGAACGGGTTCACTTTCAGCACCTGGTTTCGGCTGGATCCGATCAACTCGGTTAACATAGAGCGTGAAAAGCCCTACCTATACTGGTACGTTCTAGTCGCGTCCTGGCCGCTGGTTTCTCACATTGTAACCCCAACCTCACGATATATCCTTTCTTTCTTGCGCTGACGAAACAGTTTCAAAACGTCCAAGGGTGTCGGCTACACGGCACACTTTGTGGGCAACTGCCTGGTGCTAACGTCCATGAAGGTGAAGGGTAAGGGTTTCCAGCACTGCGTCAAGTACGAGTTTCAGCCGCGCAAGTGGTACATGATTGCCATTGTATATATCTACAACCGGTGGACGAAGAGTGAGATCAAGTGCCTGGTGAATGGGCAGCTAGCGTCAAGCACGGAGATGGCCTGGCTAGTGTCGACGAACGATGTGAGTACCGGTGGTTTCGCGACAGCATGTCGCATCGAACTAGTTGCGCTAACCAAATCCACCATCCACTGTCAACACAGCCGTTCGACAAGTGTTACGTTGGCGCCACGCCGGAGCTGGACGAGGAGCGCGTGTTCTGCGGACAGATGGCCGCCATCTATCTCTTCTCGGAGGCACTAACCACGCAGCAGATCTGTGCAATGCATCGGCTCGGCCCTGGCTACAAGGTAAGGAATTCCATTCTCCCCAACAGCTCCACGCTTTTGACGTTCACAGCTAACAAATGGCTTACCCACTCGTCAATTTTCACCATTCCGCAGTCCCAGTTCCGCTTCGACAACGAGTGCTATCTGAATCTGCCGGACAACCACAAGCGGGTGAGTGAGGCGAAAGCCATCCTATCGTCGCTTTCCCCAACGCCACTGGCTCCGACCGAGTCCACTATCCATAGAACGCTCGTGAGTGGCAGCACTGCTGCTGCCGCCGCCGCTGCTACTAGTGCCGCCGCTGCCGACCACCACCCATCCTCGTTTTCCTCACCCACGACCGTGGCCTTGGCCAGTCCCGGTGTTGCGCTTGCTTCCGCCGCCCCGGGCTCCGGTGGCGAACCGTTTGATTTAGTATCCGTAAGCATGCTTTTATTGTTTTTTATGTTCCGTATATTGTCCATTCTGTTTTCCAACCCAACCCAACCCCTCCGACCCCTCGATAACCCACCAAACCTTAGTAAATATTCCAGTAGATTTTGTTAGTGAATCGAACAGTAAGCCAAGTCAATCATTTATACCTTTTCCCTGTATGGCACAGTAGATTAACTGGAGGTTCGCTAACTGTAGTGATTCTCAGTTTAAAAACAAAAACACTTAATCGTCAAAACATGAAACATGAAGGGAAATTTAGCAAATGTCTGATATAGACTGAACAGTTCATCTTTTTTTTACATTAAGGCATTTTCAGTCCCTTCCTATCCCTTTGCTGCCTGTCTAATCAAAGCCCTTCGAATGAAAACCGCGTGTCATTTTGTATGCCTCACCTACTGTCTCACCGGAAACAAGCCAAACAAAAAAAGGGAAAAATCAAGTTAGCAATATGTAGCTTTGGAATGCATGAAT
The DNA here is from genome assembly GCA_000349065.1 of Anopheles quadriannulatus. Lineage (NCBI taxonomy): Eukaryota > Metazoa > Arthropoda > Insecta > Diptera > Culicidae > Anopheles > Anopheles quadriannulatus. The sequence continues at coordinate 739,797 of KB667689.1, forward strand.
TTCTTGCTTTTCGTTTTCACTTTGTATTTACCTTTCCCCGTGCTGTATTGCATCTTACCCCGATCAGCAAAAGATTCCTTTTTGTTCAGTTTTATGACCGATCCACCTACCTAGTTAGCCTACTTTCGGTTTTGCCCGTCGCTTTTCGCTTCAAAACTCCATCCTCCAGCCTGTGAGCGGTGCCGAGTGGCGAACTCTCTAGCGTCCATCGCACAGAAGTGCGCATTTCCCTTCCGATTATTTTGTGTCCTGCCGCCATATTCAACATTTTTATACTCTGCTTTCTCCCCCCCCCCTCGCCCCCTCCCCAAACCTCGTCGTTTATAACGGTCGATGGCCGGTTGTATTTTAAAACAATACCCCCACCCTAGGTACTGTACGATGGCAAGCTGTCCAGCGCTATCGTCTTCATGTACAATCCGGTCGCGACCGACGGTCAGCTGTGCTTACAGTCGGCTCCCAAGGGCAACCTGTCGTACTTCGTGCACACACCGCACTCGCTTATGCTGCAGGTAAGCATTGCGTAACTGGTGTTACATCACAGCCCATTGCTAACCGTACCAAACTGAATCGTTTTGATTTATGTTTCGTGTCGGTTTTTTTGGTTTTTTTTTTGCTTTCTCTAGGACGTAAAGGCTGTCGTGACTCATTCCATCCACTGTACGCTGAACTCCATCGGCGGTATACAGGTGCTGTTTCCGCTCTTTTCCCAGCTCGATATGCCTTACGAAGGCACAGATGTGCGAAAGGATCCAACGCTATGGTAGGAATGGGAATTCTGTGTTGTTTTTTTTTAAACTATATACTCAATTTAACTATCTTTACTTAGTGCCAAATTGCTTGGATTCATATGCGAACTCGTCGAAAGTTCACAAACGGTACAGCAGCACATGATACAGGTAAGCGCACGGGAGAGCTTGTACGTCCAGCGCGGAAATTACCTTTACTGTTTGTTCTCTCTCTCTTCTACAGAATCGTGGTTTCCTGGTGATATCCTTCATGCTTCAGCGTTCCTCCCGCGATCACCTCTCGCTAGACGTGCTGGGATCGTTTCTGAGCCTGACCAAGTATCTGGTGACCTGCCTGTCCGCCAACTCGGATCTCTTGCTCAAACAGGTACGTCTGGCCCGGCTTCCGTTGCCGGCAACTGGTACTACGAGCTTACGCGGCGCAAGGAGCGGAAGCGATGCCGCCCTGGCTAACGGAAACACAACGCGCACACACAACGAAGGACCAAACAAAACAAAACAAACAAACAAACAAACCCCGGAAGGATGCATAACTGTCTCTCTGCGGCGGCAATCACGATTTATGTTTTAGATTTGCTCAAAGTTCGCGGTTGACGCTTTTGAAGCAAGCCAAAACGTGAACAGTGCGTTGGCGATGAGAAGAAGCGAGGCTGGACATATAGCGTTTAGCCAGCCGCGTGTCGAACATTTGCAGCTCATATTCGCTGCAATGAATCGTTTTCAACTCTGCATGATTCATATACTGATCGTTATTTACTATCCATGTCTAGTTGTTAGCATTTTTTGTACTTGCTTTAGGTTTTTGGTTTTTAAAACTTCCATCGTGTTTATGGATGCATTTTTTGTTGTCGTATGGCATACTAAAACTAACTCGTTCTTAACTGTCACAGCAACGTTGGAATCAGTGCTCGAACTAAAACAAATCAATGACACAAACTATCGGGCGTATTCTATTCTTATGATCGATTCGGCTCGTCGTCGAGTTGATGATTTTTGTGTGAACAAATGAACGCATGGAAAAGTTCACTTTGGAGTTCATTTTCTCGACTCGAATCGAATCGAGTGCAGAATAGAGTAAGCCTGTATTTATAAAATCCTTTTTTGATGTTGCAAAAGTGAAAAAAAAAAAATCATCAAATTAGAAAAAAGGACCTTTGGTTTTGCATTCTATACAAAACAAGCTCCTGATTCCGTTTAGCATGCATGTCCTTCTTATGTTGATCAACTTTTTGCATCCTTTATCATTGTTTTGTTGTTTATTTTGTTTGTGAAAGTGTATATTTCTTATACACTCTGCCAAATGTTCAAACAAACACGTTCCATTTTGGAGTGGTCTTATTTAATTTTTCTTTTTGTTTGTGTGATTGTTGAGGGTTGAATACAACCTTTGGTCTTGAAATTATTAACTGCATATGTTTTGGTAGTTAAAATGTAATTGTTTCGTTTTTTTTTAATCTCTCGCCGTGCTTTGGTTGTGATGCGTTGAGCTAGTTAGAGGGAATGTTCTGTACATTGTTCTTGATTTTCAATTTGCATTATACTTTTCGTACCGTTTCGTACGTTGATGTTGCGTAACTTAACTCTCTTGCTGCATGCCTAAATTGAATCGGCTTGTGGCAGGGCAGACGAAATTCAAAGTTAAAGTGAAGCTCTTCTGTTTCTCTTTCCTAACCTGGCAGCTGCTAGATCACGTGCTGTTCAATCCGTCGCTGTGGATCTACACGCCCGCGACGGTACAGGCCCGCCTGTACGCGTACCTGGCGACGGAGTTCCTCAGCGACACGCAGATCTACAGCAACGTGCGGCGCGTCAGCACCGTGTTGCAGACGGTGCACACGCTCAAGTTCTACTACTGGGTGGTGAACCCGCGCGCCAAGAGCGGCATCACGCCGAAGGGTCTCGATGGACCGCGGCCGGCCCAGAAGGACATCCTTGCGATTCGTGCGTACATCCTGCTGTTCCTGAAGCAGCTGATCATGATCGGCAACGGTGCGAAGGACGACGAGCTGCAGAGCATCCTGAACTATCTGATGACGATGCACGAGGACGAGAACCTGCACGACGTGCTGCAGATGCTGATCTCGCTGATGTCCGAGCATCCGAGCTCGATGGTGCCGGCGTTCGACGTGAAGCATGGCGTGCGCACCATCTTCAAGCTGCTCGCCGCCGAAAGTCAGCTGATACGGCTGCAGGCACTCAAGCTGCTGGGCTTTTTCCTGTCGCGTAGCACGCACAAGTAAGTTTCGTCAGCATTGCTGACAGCTAGAGTCAGCGTCCTAATGCGTATTTTGTTGTTTTTGTTACTTATTTTTCCCTCCCTCCCCCCCCGAATCGACAGGCGCAAGTACGATGTGATGTCGCCGCACAATCTGTACACGCTGCTGGCCGAGCGGCTGCTGCTGTACGAGGAGTCCGTCTCGCTGCCGACGTACAACGTGCTGTACGAGATTATGACCGAGCACATCTCGCAGCAGATACTGTACGCCAAGCATCCCGAGCCGGAAAGCCACTACCGACTGGAAAACCCGATGATCTTGAAGGTGGTGGCCACGCTAATCCGCCAGTCGAAGCAGTCGGAGCAGCTGATCGAGGTGAAGAAGCTGTTCCTCTCCGACATGACGCTGCTGTGCAACAACAATCGCGAAAACCGGCGCACCGTGCTGCAGATGAGCGTCTGGCAGGAGTGGCTGATCGCGATGGCGTACATCCATCCGAAGAACTCGGAGGAGCAGAAGCTGTCCGACATGGTCTACTCGCTGTTCCGCATGCTGCTCCACCACGCGATCAAGTACGAGTACGGCGGGTGGCGCGTCTGGGTGGACACGCTCGCGATCGTCCACTCGAAGGTGTCGTACGAGGAGTTTAAGCTGCAGTTCGCGCAAATGTACGAGCACTACGAGAAGCACCGGACGGACAACATTACCGATCCGGCGCTGCGCCAGCAGCGGCCGATCAGCACGATCAGCGGCTGGGAGCACGGTGCGAACGGGAGCACCGGGGCCGGCACCGGCAAGGAGGGCGAGCTGGACATGCACGGCAAGTGCGTGAAGCAGATGGCGGTACCGCCGGGGGCGGCGGTGGCGCCCGGGTGCGTCTGCGAGCCGGAAACGGGCGAAACGATGATCGACACGAGCGTGATGGTGAAGCAGCAGCAGCAGCAGCAGGCGATCGCGTTTCAGGACGCGCCGGCGGGCAGCAATGGTTACGTGCGGGGCGGTGAACCGGACCTGCTCGAGGAGGACGAAACGTGCCTGCCGGATGGCGCGCCGGATGGGATGGACGGTGAAGAGGAGGAAGAGAACGACGACGCCGATGGGGTGGAGGAGGAAGAGGAAGAAGTGGAGGAAGAGGAAGAGGATGAGGAGCAGGAGGAAGAGGAAGGGAATGAAGGGCAGCGAGCGTTCGGCAGTGGGCAGCAGCAGGTGTCTGGCAGCGAACCGATCGCCGGCAGCCAAACGTCAGCCACCAATACCAACACCACCGAGCATGTGGTGAAAACGATCGTCGATGAAATCATCGACAAGTCGGCCAATATGCTGGTGGAGCAGCAGCAGCAGCAGCAGCAGCACGGTGAGACCAAGGAGGCACCGGCCGAACCGACCTCCTCGCCAGTGATCAAGGACGAGGAGATCGAGCTGGCGGTGAACGAGGTCGTGAAGATGAACCAGAACTCGCTCAAACCGGTCGAAGGGGAAGGAGGCGATGTGGATGCTGGCGCCGACAGCAACCAGCAGTGTGGCGACGAATCGACCCGCGGCAGTGTGGAGCCGGTCGGCACGTCGGAACCGTCCACCGTCAGCAGCTCGCCGTCTGTTGTGTGCGTCAGTGATAGGTCGAATGATAGAGCGACCGTGCCAGCGTCGCCGGTGCTGCAGGGCGAACCGGACGCACGGAAGGTGGCTGCCGCAGTGGACAGCATCGTGGAGGAGCTCCTGGATCGGTGCTTCCCTGCATCGGAGCAGGAGGAGGGTGACGGTGCGACGGCACTTGCCGCCGAGATGCAGGAGGTGGTGGAATCGATCATAACGGATGCGGTCGAGCAGGCGGAGAAAGGCGCAAGCACCACAGTGGTCGGCGAGCAGCAGCAGGAGGATGGCAGTGGTACTGATGTGCAGCGCCACCACCATCACCATCGGCACCATCCTCACCATCATCATCACCATCACCATCATCATCACCACGCTCACGGTGAGGGTGAGGAGCATCAGCGCATTTCCGTGGTGTCGGATGCGATGGAGGGTATGGCAATCAGTGAGAAGCAGCGCGCCGGCGGCAACAGCTTGATCGAGGAGGACGAAGAAGAGGTGGAAGAAGAGGAGGAGGAAGAAGAGGAAGAGGAGGAGGAGGAAGAGGAGGATGATGGGGAGGTGTTGGTGGCCGAGACGGAGGAACCGCTCGATGCTGCCGATGAGCGTGCCGGTGGTGCTGTCAGCGCAGACACTGCCAGTGACGGAGCCGCTGCCGGTACGGCGGACAGTGGCAAACCGAACAGCAATAGCACGCTCAGTGCCGGATCCAAGCGTGCCGTTAGCGTGTCCACCAATACACAGCAGTATCTCGATGCACAATCGCACCCGAAACAAGCCGCCCAGCCGCTGCAGCAGCAGCAGCAACCGACAGCGGCCTCCCAAACGCCACCGGTGCAGCCGATGAGCTACGAAAGTGGCAGTAGTACCGCTGGCGGTGGTGGTGCCAAGCGTTCCAAGTCATCCTCGACACGGCCCATGTTTTCGCCCGGCCCGACCCGGCCCCCGTTCCGCATACCGGAGTTTAAATGGTCCTACATCCACCAGCGTCTGCTCTCCGACGTGCTCTTCTCGCTCGAAACCGACATCCAGGTGTGGCGCAGCCACTCGACCAAGAGCGTCCTCGACTTTGTCAACTCGGCGGAGAATGCCATCTTCGTGGTCAACACGGTGCATCTGATCTCGCAGCTGGCGGACAATCTGATCATTGCGTGCGGGGGGCTGCTGCCACTGCTGGCCAGCGCCACCTCGCCCAACTCCGAGCTGGACGTGCTCGAGCCGACGCAGGGCATGCCGCTCGACGTGGCCGTCTCGTTCCTGCAGCGGCTGGTCAACATGGCGGACGTGCTGATCTTTGCCAGCTCGCTCAACTTCAGCGAGCTCGAGGCGGAGAAGAACATGTCGTCCGGCGGCATACTGCGCCAGTGCTTGCGGCTGGTGTGCACCTGCGCGGTGCGCAACTGTCTCGAGTGCAAGGAGCGCACGCGCGGCCTCTACAACGGCATGTCGCTCAAGGACATTCCGGGCGGGGTGCATCTGCAGGCGCTGATACGCGGCGCCCAGTCAACGTCCAAGACGATCATCGAGTCGCTGTCCGGGCCGATGAGCCCGGTCAAGGATCCGGAGAAGCTGCTCCAGGACATGGACATCAACCGGCTGCGGGCGGTCATATACCGCGATGTGGTAAGTGTGACCAACCAGGTGTGCGTTCGCTTGCTGTGCAAATCCCACCCCAGATCCCACACCCATCAACACACTTCCCTCCACCCCCCCGTTATATGGCCCATGCTTCGGGCTGGCCTGCCGATGCGTCAAGGTGCAACTAATTATAATCTCAAGAAACGACTCTTTCAGGAGGAAACGAAGCAGGCACAGTTCCTGTCCCTCGCCATCGTCTACTTCATCTCGGTGCTGATGGTGTCGAAGTATCGGGACATCCTGGAACCGCCGGTCGAGCTGCAGATACACCGCAACTCCTCGCCGGTCATCCACCGCTCGACGCCAACACAGGGTAGGTACACACAGTGCGTCGTACAAACCATCCCCCACCCACCCCTCCAGGAACTTTCGTTTTTTGTTGGTCCTTTTGGTCTTTGGTTCGTTTTCTTTTCTTTTGCGTTCGTATCAACAATCTCTTTTTCGTTGTTGTTACTGTTGTTTTGGGTGGTTTTCGTTCAGCAGCGAAGAGAGCTGTACTTTTTGTTTATGATATGACATTCGTTGGTAGTAATGCGGTTTTAAAGCACTTCCAGATCAGTATGTGCTTCTTAGCTGTTTAGTTTCGCCTTCTTTTTAGATCTCTGGTGAGATATGTTTATACAAAAAGCTTTTTTACGTGATGAATCAGCTAATGCTTGTTACCAAGATTATTTTTCCAAAAGTCGAATAAAGATTGTCTGGATTAGATCCATGCAGACATTGAACCTTCATTATTAGGTCGTAGGAGTTGACGACTGTACCACGACACACCGCCCCATAGTGCTTGTTACTTCTTCTTCTTCTTCTTTTGGCTCAACAACCGTTGTTGATCAAGGCCTGCCTGTTCCACTTGTGGGCTTGGCTTTCAGTGACTTATTGATCCCCCCATATCAGGATAGTCAATCCTACGTATGGCGGCACGGTCCATTTGGGGCTTGAACCCATGACTGGCATGTTGTTAAGTCGTAGGAGTTGACGACTGTACCACGACACACCGCCCCTTAGTGTTTGTTACACGGAGGGTAATAACAGGAGATGGGAAATTTGAAACTCGATGGATGGTAGCTAATTACTAGTCAATAGTTTTCCATGAGTTCCAGCTTCTAGTAACTGACTAGCGGATTAAAATAAAACATACTTAAAAGTAATTAGCAAACAACTAGTCTTTAGTCAACCTATTAAGTAAATTAACTAGAAACTATTTATAAGTAACTGGACCCCCAGAGAAGTGTGATTGTGATCATAAACAAACTAAAAGTGATGAAAATCACTAATTTTAACACCCTGAGAACAGAATTGAGCAAGTTTATGTTAGCTTTTGGAAATTGTATAGTATTTACAACGTCTTAGGTATCTTTCTTAGGGCTGTGTACAGTGTGTTGGTGCAGTTGCGTGTACTGATTTCACACATAAATCATCACATACAAAATACTTTGGCTTTTTTGCAAAAGAAATAAATGTATTTGCTGTACAAATATCATCGTAAATTACATTAAGTATTAACATTCACTAACCTCGCTCGAAATATGTCCAAATCGAAAATGCTGCCTCCCGCCAGTTTTGCTTCGACAACAGCTTTAGCGTGTTAACGTTTGATGGGTTTTACAGTATATTATTTTTGTTATTTTTATTCTGCCGTTAGCCAATAATCAATATCGATTCTATAGCTGCTACTCGAGCAACTCGATTTTTCAGCTTTTTTTTACATGCCAACCTAAATCAAGAAAATGTTCTCTCTCCCCATTGTGTTTTCTTTCTGTCTCTTCTCTTTTTATCTCTCTGACGCTGCTTTGAAATTAAAAAAAAAAAAAACAAAACCCCGGTTTGGTCTGCATTACGCACCACCATGACCAAAACGAAACGTCATCCAACCAATTATTTTGCTCGATTCAACTAATGTGTGTTGCGAATACGGCGAAATACTATCCTTGTACTTATCCTGCCCCATGTAACGCTCACGCGCTCACTCTTAAATGTGCAACTTTTTTGCTCGATACAAAACCTGCTACGCTTCAACTACTACAATGCTGCTACTGTACTAACACTTACTATACCTACATCCTCCCACCACCTGCGATTCCAACTGAACTGAAAAATTGAACTCTGGCGACTGAAACCAACCAAAAAACCAAAAATCAATACAACAGAGTCAAGCAATAGGCCACTGTTTCCGCAATGGTCGCACCACGTGTACCCACAGTTCCTACCCGGATCCCATCCGAACCACCAGCCGACGATCGTGCACGGCAGCAGCAACACCATCACCTCCTCCTCGTCGCAAACCATCTCATCGTCGTCCGGCTCCTCGTCCGCCGGCGGATGTGGCAACCTGCTTAACAGCAGCAACAACAACAACAACAACAATATCAACAACAACAATAGCAACCTTATCAACAACAACACTTCAGGGGGTAGCCTCAATCACAAGGACGTTGCCGGGGCCAGCGTGAACGGGAGCACCTTGCCACTGTACTACGGCCATGCGGCAACGGCCACGAACACGGCAACCAGCAACACACTGAACAACAACAACAACAACAACGGACAAGGCTTCGGTACCGGGCCAGGCAATTGTATCTTCACCAGCGAGATGCTCAACTGCTACTCACCGGCTGCTGCTGCCGCCGCCGCCGCCTCTGCTGCCGCGATCGCCGGTGGCCATCTGCAGCAGCAGCACCATCAGCAACAGCAGCAGCCCCAGCACTACACCCAGCAGCAGCAGCAGCAGCAGCACGGGCTCAACAACAACTCCCTTACGGCGCTGGTTAATGCGGGCGGGGTCGGCTCGTACGGTGCGGGTGGCGCACCGGTCGTTGGGCTGCGCGCTGTCGGACGGACTGCCGGAACCGCTGTCACTGCCGCCGGTCTGCACAACGGTGTCGGCGTCGGTCACGGTGGCAAGCTATCGAAAGGCACGGCAACACTCCTTCTTGTCGCTCACACACTGTCACCTTCCTCACACGTCTTTTTTTTGTTGTCCCAACACACACACACATACATGCACACGCAAATCTCTTCCCCCCCCCCCCCCCCGTCGTATGTTTCTTCGAAAATACAGTAATTTTTCGACCGGAAAATTACTGTGTAATCGTTCGATCTTCCGATGCAACGGGGAAACACTAACACAAATCGAGGCACTCACACACACATTGTACACGCGCGCATCACTCTGTACCTAAACACGCAACCCGATTAGCATTCCTTTGCCTTTTTTGGTTGGTCTATGTTGTTTTCTTTCCTTTTTCGTTGCTTTCGTTTCCCTTATTTTGCCAATTGTTTGCCGCTGATTTGTTTCTTTGTTCTACCTTTGGGTTGCAAGTTTTGTCTTTTTTTGTTGTTTTGTTTACTAGCTCTAGGTTTGCCGTTTCTATTTGCATTTTTCCATTTCGTTTTGTGCGTTCTTGTTGACTTGATTTGTTTTATTATTGAATTGTTTGTTTTTTTTTTAACCATCGTTTCTAGTTTTCTTCTTTACGATGCGGCCATTTTTGTTCTGTCTGATTCTTTCTTTATTGGATTGTATTTTGTCGGCCGTGTTTACATGTTTTCAATGATTTTCGTTGTGTTTTGTGTAAATTTAGTTCCTGTTTATCCGTCGTAAGAGCGGTAAACACAAACACAAAAACATTAACCAAGAGAGAGGGAAGGAAATGCTTCCTACTCCTTGCGTATGACGGGGGTTCGTCGCCGAAGCCAAAACTAAACCTTTTTTCCTTCTATTTCCTCCCCCGCCTATAGGAACTCAATCCATGCAGGAAGGCGATTACGAGGTGATAGTGGTCGACGAGAACAACTCCTCCGTTATAGCGGACAACGATTCACACTCCAGTGGTCCGCTGTCGATAAAGGTGAGTTTTTGGTAAGGAGCGTTGCAAGGTAATCGAACGCTTCGAATGTGTCCCGACCGTAAAAGACAAGCGAGACAAGCCCGCAAACTATCGAGGTTGAACACCGTTTTAGTTTTCTTTTCGCACAATTGATCTGATTGATTGAACGACTTTTGAAAAACTCGTCGTATTTTGACGCGCGTTTTACCGTTGTTGATGCTAACTTACGCAAAATTACGACTCAAGTTGCACAATGAAAGCGATCCAGCAGTGCAACGTATGGATCATAATCGCTTAATGATTAAACTCTTGCTGAGGTTACTTGTTAATTGCATATATTTCTGAAACGTTCGCTATGATTTGGAAACTTTTTGAGTTTCAGGTGTACCTTTATTTTTTGCTAGTGTTGAACTGTGCATGAGTTCTTAATACGCTAAATGTTACAATATTTCCTGCGTTGCATGCTTATAGTAATATTAACTGGATTGTTGTTCTACTGTTCAAACCATGGTCCTCACATCCTAACACCTCCCCCCCCCCCCTTAATACGTCCCTAATGGTTTACTTAAAATTATCTTTTTTACTCCTTGCTAATTTGCCTTCTATCTCTTCCTAATTGGATGCCAAATTAAACATCAAAAAAACTTAAAAATCCCCACACTCCCCTATTACTCTATTTCCTCTCTGATAACCATCGCTCTCTACCCGTTAACCTATTTAAAACTATGCGTGTATGTGTGCCGATTCCCATTCGGTAAGGCCGTAACTTCCGCTAGCAACTCGAGGCGTACGTCGACGGTGAAGCAGCATCATCCGACCGATCATCCCGGGCTACCCGCGGCGGTTGACGCAGGCGAACCGCACCTTCATTCCTGCTACCAGCAGCCAATGCTCTCGTCGGTCGGTCTGGCCGGCACCATGGCCACCGTTACAGCACCGTCCGCGACAGCAACCATCGCCGTAAGCGACGAACGCGCGGAGCTAGCGCAGCGAGCAGTGCCCCAGGGACAGGTGAAGGTAAATGAGGCAAAACCAGCGCGGCACAGCGAGCGAGATGATCTTGTGGCACAGCACAAACCCGTATCCGGTTCCGTATTTCTTCCCCATTCCTCTACCCCCCATTTCGCTTCGAAGACTAAATGTAGTGCTTGTTTTTTGGGGTTTGCGACCTCCAACTTCTTCCCATTCCCTGTAGGTGGTGGTAGCTATGCTTTCCATGTTACGTGTCCTTATTGCTTGTCCTGTAGTTAGTGTGTGGTGTTTGGTTTGTTAATTGTACCTTTTTTCGGAGATCCCCGAAAATTGTTTGACACTTTTCACTGACGCGTTGTGACAAAATTTGATTACAGGGTTCTCCAGGGGTTCTCATAGTTGTGGGACACTTTCTCGACTCTTTCTTATAGGAAGTGAACTTGATATGTTGGGAATTGAACTCCTTTTTGGACAGGTTCCTTCTGAATTCCTATTGCATTTGTCCGACAAGGGTGCTATAGAGTCCCATTCCTGTTGGATTAAGTTCATTTAACGTAAGAAAGAGTCACTAAAGTGTCCCACAGCTATGAGAACTCCTGGAAAACCGGCGTAACGCGTTGGCTAAAATATGTCAAAGGTTTCAAGCTCTCATCGCAACCCATTTACCCATGTAAAATATAAATTTTTGTGTGCCAATTTGCATGTACTAACATCTATAGTATGCAACGATTCGCGTTCGCTTTTCCATTTGCAGATATACTGATTTTGTGTTTAAAAAAAAAAAGGTTGAAAAGGAATGATGCTTTTTTGGTTTGTGTTACACTGTATCGCATGTGCTTACAAAATGCATTCTTTGCTAAACCACCGTACATTATGTGTGCTAATTTCACAACTCAGAGCGATATCATGTCAAGCAGTTGTACTAGCGAGACGAGTCCATCAAGCGATTTGAATGTGTATAGCAAACATGTCCAAAACAAACGAAAACTTCCATCTTTCACCCTGTTTCTGAAACCATTTCCCGGTAATTAGTGGAAAGTTTGTAGCTGAAACACAGCATTAGGGTGTGTGCATCGACGCTTTTCTGGTCCCCAAAGAGCTGGTGCAGTTTTTCATGAAGCTTGTTTCACCTGCCAACTCTAGCACTCATTATGCATTAAATAAATAAAACAAGAGTGATTCGTTTACAGGGTTTCCCATTTTTTTTGTCAAACAAGTTTGCTTGATTTTTGAAACGTAATTTTGAAATAATGGTTTTCAACCAGAATTGAATTTGTATAGCATTATCCACTTAATAATGGTAATATTTTCAAACTTTTTGTTTCTTACCCATGAATGTCTCCCTAAGACGGAAATCCTCTTAGTAGCTTGTGCGATTTGGCTGCGTAGATTAATTCTCTAAAGATTATTGCAAAAACAGTTCATATTTTTTGCGGCCAAAGCCCCTACTTCCATAGTTACTGCTTCGACACTCCATAACAACACTGTGAAAATTTGAAGATGAATATCTATCTAAGCTAGTAGATCCGTTCAAGATTCGCTATAGAGAGCCTTCACTGTACTCACTGGTACGTTTGCGATAATAGACTAGTTGTGAAAGAGTTTGATAAAATTGAAACAACACTGTTAAAAACTGTCATTTTATAACGAAGACATCAATAGTAGCAGCACAAAAAAGATTGGGAAATCCTGTAATTTAGCTCAAACGATACGCAATGGTTTACCCACTCCTAAGCAATTGCTCAAATCACGCATCCAAAAGCGTACTAATTGCCCCATTTCTTCCCCCCGTTTGTGTGTGTGTGTGTTCGTGTGTGCAGAGCGTGGACTCCGATGGCGGTTCGCTGAATCTGAACTCGACCGAGAACGACCCGCAGGAGGTGGAAACGTCGAGCGAAATTATGCCGGACGATAACAAACCGACGAACTCGAACGACGAAAGCTGGACGGACGTGAACCTGAACGACGATGGCGCGAGCGAGTTGAAGCCGCCGCGCACGGACGGTGGCGCGCTGGGCATCGGCGGCGCGCCCGGCAGCAACGGTAGCGGTGTCGGTACGGGCGCGGGAAGCCTCGGCCCGATGGCCAGCGCGCTCAGCGGCCGGATGGATGGCGTCACGGGAGCGGGCGTGAACCTGGGCGGTGGCGGGGCCGGCGGTACCGGCGGCGTGAAGCACGAGTCGGACATTGCCGTGGTGCGCGTACCGGACGGGTACGGTGGCCAGGTGGTGGGCCCGACCGGCGGTTCGGTACGCGGCCGACCGGAGGACCTCAACCTGAAGGCGCCGTTTGTGAGCCAGCTGCCGCTGGCGATACCGTCGCGCGAGGCCAGCCTCACCCAGAAGCTGGAAATAGCGCTCGGTCCGGTCTGTCCGCTGCTGCGCGAAATCATGGTCGACTTTGCGCCGTTCCTGTCGAAAACGCTCGTCGGCTCGCACGGCCAGGAGCTGCTGATGGAGGGCAAGGGGCTGACGACGTTCAAGAACAGCCATTCGGTGGTGGAGCTGGTGATGCTGCTCTGCTCGCAGGAGTGGCAGAACAGCCTGCAGAAGCACGCGGGCCTCGCGTTCATCGAGCTGATCAACGAGGGCCGGCTGCTGTCGCACGCGATGAAGGACCACATCGTGCGGGTCGCGAACGAGGCCGAGTTCATACTGAACCGCATGCGGGCGGACGACGTGCTGAAGCACGCCGACTTCGAATCCCAGTGCGCCCAAACGCTGCTCGAGCGGAGGGAGGAGGAGCGCATGTGCGACCATCTGATCACGGCGGCCCGCCGCCGAGACAACGTGATCGCGAGCCGGCTGCTGGAGAAGGTGCGCAACATCATGGGCAACCGGCACGGGGCGTGGGGCGACATGAACGCGAACTACCAGAAGCAGATCTTCTGGAAGCTGGACGCGTGGGAGGACGACGCGCGGCGCCGGAAGCGCATGGTGCAGAACCCGCGCGGCTCCAGCCACCCGCAGGCGACGCTGAAGGCGTCGCTCGAGAACGGTACGGCCGGGGGAACGGCGGCGGCGGCGGCCAGCTCCAGCACCGCCAGCACCGCAGCAGCCAGCGCAGACGAAGCGGTCGGTGGTGGGGACACGACGACCCCGACCAGTGCCCGACTGGCCGGTGGTGGTGGTGGTGGTGGTGGTGTGGCGCGGGAGGAAATCTACTCGCAGATTGCGGTACCCCGGTCGCAGCAGCCCGACCTGCTGGACGATTCGGAGCTGCTGATCGAGGACCGGGAGCTGGACCTCGACCTGACCGGCCCGGTCAACATCAGCACGAAGGCGAAGCTGATCGCGCCCGGCCTGGTGGCGCCCGGCACCATGTCAATTACCTCCACCGAAATGTACTTCGAGGTGGACGAGGAGAACGGCGAGTTCCAGCAGATCGACCAGGAGGTGCTGAAGTACTGCGACCATCTGCACGGCAAGTGGTACTTCTCCGAGATACGGGCCATCTTTTCCCGCCGCTATCTGCTGCAGAACGTGGCGCTCGAGATCTTCCTTGCTAGCCGCACCTCGATCCTGTTTGCCTTCCCCGACCAGCACACGGTGAAGAAGGTGATCAAGGCGCTGCCGCGGGTGGGCGTCGGCATCAAGTACGGCATCCCGCAGACGCGCCGCGCGTCCATGATGTCGCCCCGGCAGCTGATGCGCAACTCGAACATGACGCAGAAGTGGCAGCGGCGCGAGATCTCCAACTTCGAGTATCTGATGTTCCTGAACACGATCGCGGGCCGCACGTACAACGATCTCAACCAGTACCCGGTGTTCCCGTGGGTCATCACCAACTACGAGTCGCGCGAGCTCGACCTCAGCCAGCCGTCGAACTATCGCGACCTGTCCAAACCGATCGGTGCGCTCAATCCGAGCCGGCGCGAGTACTTCGAGGAGCGGTACGAAACGTGGGACACGCCCGGCATACCGCCGTTCCACTACGGCACGCACTACTCGACCGCCGCCTTCGTGCTGAACTGGCTGATCCGCATCGAGCCGTTCACGACGATGTTCCTGGCGCTGCAGGGCGGCAAGTTTGACCATCCCGACCGGCTGTTCTCGTCCGTCGCGCTGTCGTGGAAGAACTGCCAGCGCGACACGTCCGACGTGAAGGAGCTCATCCCGGAGTGGTACTTCCTGCCGGAGATGTTCTACAACGCGTCCGACTACCGGCTCGGGCAGCGGGACGACGGCAGCACGGTCGGGGACGTCGAGCTGCCGCCGTGGGCGAAAACGCCCGAGGAGTTTGTGCGCATCAACCGGATGGCGCTCGAGTCGGAGTTCGTCTCCTGCCAGCTGCACCAGTGGATCGACCTCATCTTCGGCTACAAGCAGCGCGGGCCGGAAGCGATGCGGGCGACGAACGTGTTCTACTACCTCACGTACGAGGGCAGCGTCGATCTGGACACGATCGGCGATCCGGTGACGCGGGACGCGATCGAGAACCAGATCCGCAACTTCGGCCAAACGCCCAGCCTGCTGCTGATGGAGCCGCATCCGCCCCGGTCGTCCGCCATGCACCTGTCGCCGATGATGTTCAACACGATGCCGGACGACGTGTGCATGTCGCTCAAGTTCCACCTCAACTCGCCGATCATACACATCTCGGCGAACACGTACCCGCAGCTGCCGCTGCCGTCGGTCGTCACCGTGACGGCGGGGCACCAGTTTGCGGTCAACCGCTGGAACTGCCAGTACACCGCCAGCATCCAGAGCCCGAGCTACGCCGAGTCGACGCAAAACCTGAACGCGAACCTGCCGCTCACGATGGATCCGCTGCTGTGTACGTATTCTTGTGAACTAGCAACACAACCCGGTGGGGCAACACAATTAACCTATCGTTTCGGGCGTTTCCCCCTTTTTTTTCTGCAGCACAAATCAACGGGCACAACAACAGCAACCAGCAGAATCGGCGCCACCTGGGCGACAACTTTAGCCAGAAGCTGCAGATCAAGTCGAACTGCTACGTCACCACCGTGGACAGCCGGTTCCTGATCGCGTGCGGCTTCTGGGACAACAGCTTCCGCGTGTTCTCCACCGAGACGGCCAAGATCGTGCAGATCATCTTCGGCCACTTTGGCGTGGTGACCTGCCTGTCGCGGTCGGAGTGTAACATCACGTCCGACTGCTACATCGCGTCCGGGTCGGCCGACTGCACCATACTGCTGTGGCACTGGAATGCCCGCACGCAGTCGATTGTTGGCGAGGGCGAGGTAAGACCGCGGCTTGGGAGCTGAGCGATTTTGCCTCCAATTGCAAGTCGTGTTTGTCTCTAAGGCATCACACCGTGTCTAGGGCCACGTTGTCGTCAAGTGTTTGTCTCGATACATACTTGAACATACTTGACTTACTTGACCAACTGGTAGTTCATCGTCGAATTGTACTGTTTCGATCGCCTGTTTTTAATACCAACTGTTTTTGCAGATACCAACACCTCGCGCTACGCTGACAGGACACGAGACGGCCGTCACGTCGGTGGTGATCAGTGCCGAGCTCGGTCTGGTTGTTTCCGGTTCGATAAGTATGTTTGCCACAGAACCCTTTTGCCCAGTAAACTTTTCTCATTGGCATCTGTTTTTTTTTTTATTTTTTTCTTTGTCCCAGACGGCCCGGTACTAGTCCACACGACGTTCGGTGATTTGTTGCGGTCGCTGGAGGCGCCGAAGGATTTCATCTCGCCGGAAAACATAACGCTCTCGCGCGAAGGTTTCATCGTCGTCAACTATGACGAGGGCAGCGTGGCCGCGTACACGATCAACGGGAAGCTGCTGCGCTACGAGTCGCACAACGATAATCTGCAGGTAGATTGTCTGCCCTCGCGGCAGGAGTTTTGGGGTGCAAACTGTAGCCTACTCA
>KB667689.1:837852-849494 GCA_000349065.1 Anopheles quadriannulatus
GAAACAGTTACGAGCTTCCTTGTTTTCTTCGTCTACTTTTAGAACTTTATGGACCTGCCCGACCACTATCTGATCCGGTCGAGCGACATCAACCGCGGTCCGCTGCTCGGGCGCGGTGCTTTCGGGTTCGTGTTCAAGGCGACGTGCAAAGTGACCCGGCTGGCCGGCAACAGCAGCAGCACCACCGCTACCACCACCCTTGCCGGTCGGCTATCGTCGCTCCTGTCGTCGCCGAGTGCTGGCCCACCGAGCGGCGGGGGCAGCACTGGCCCCGGGCCAACGATCAACGTGGCGATGAAGATGCTGCAGCCGGTTGCGCCCGGACCGCGGGCACGCCAGAGCGCCATCATCGCGTACAAGGCGGCGCTCGGCAAGTGGGAGCGCGATCCGCTCCAGCACGCCTGCAAAGCGTACTGCACCGCCCGGCAGGAGCTGGCGGTGCTGCTCACCCTGCGCCACCCGCACATCGTGCCGCTGGTCGGCGTCTGCACCCAGCCGCTCGCGCTCGTGCTCGATCTCGCGCCGAAGGGTGCGCTCGACGCGGTGCTGCGCCACTTCCGGCGCAGCGGCGCCCGCATCGGCCCGTACTGCTTCCAGGCGCTGGTGCTGCAGGCCGCCAAAGCGATGGAGTACCTGCACCGGCGGCGCGTCATCTACCGCGACCTCAAGGCGGAAAACATTCTCGTGTGGGAGTTCCCGGAACCGCACGCGTAAGTACAGTCCTCTCTACTTTGGACGGTGGTCGGCAAAATAAAATGCCCACTGCTTACAATTTTGCCGACTACTGTAAATGGTTTAAGCGGATTTACAAAAAAATAAGCGAACAATTAAACGATTTTTCTCACTCCCTCTCCTCTCTCACAGTCACGATCATCCGTCGAATGCGGTGCACATCAAGGTGGCAGATTACGGTATCAGTCGCATCACGCTGCCGTCCGGGTCGAAGGGGTTCGGCGGCACCGAGGGCTTCATGGCGCCGGAAATCATGCGCCACAACGGCGAGGAGGAGTACACGGAGAAGGTGGACTGCTTCTCGTTCGGCATGTTCCTGTACGAGCTGATCTCGCTGCGGCAACCGTTCGAGGGGCACGAGGCGGTGAAGGAGTGCATCCTCGAGGGCGGCCGGCCAGTGCTGACGCACCGCGAGACGCACTTCCCGTCCTACTGTCTCGACCTGATGGTGCTGTGCTGGGACCAGCAGCCGAAGGTGCGGCCCTCCGCCAGCCAGATCGTGTCGATCGCGACGGCGCCCGAGTTTACCCACCTGCTGGACGTGATCTCGCTGTCGCACGGGGGCAGCGTGATGGACGGCATCGCCTGCATGATCGCGAGCGCGGACGGCGAGGAGAGCGCGGGCGTCGTGTCCGGGTACGAGCTGTGGCTGCCCTGCTCCAACTCGCGCATCGACATCCTGGGCGGGTCGGCGAAGGGCTGGCAGCAGTACCATCGCATCCTGTGCCCGCAGGTCAAGGGCGGTGTTGGTGGTGGTGGGGGTGCCGGCACGACCGGCACGAGCAGCGGCGGACAGGCGGGCGGTACGCCAGGCAACGGGCCAGCGCAGGCGTCCGGTTCGCAACCGACCACGCCACACCTGCTGAAGACGATCAAGCTGACGACGGCCTGCGCGGTCGAGTCGGCCGTCTGGATCGGGGACGCCGAGGGCAACATCTACGCGTTCAACGCGGCCGACTGCGTGCACCTGTTCTCGTACGCGCTGGAACCGTCCGCCCCGTCGCCGGTGGTGGCGCTCGTCTACCTGAAGAAGTTCCATCGCGTGGCGGCCGGGCTGGAGAATGGGCGCCTGTTCCTGCTCGACTCGCAGCTCATCCCGAGCACGTACGTGTCGGCCGAGGGTAGCTTCGTGCTGTCCGAGCTGGGGTCGGGCGAGCGGCTCTGCTCCGTCACCGCCCTGTGGCACTCCGAGGACGAGTGCGAGCTGTGGTGCGGCGAGCGGGACGACGCGATCAGCGTGTTTTCGCTGCGCAACTCGCACGTGTCGGGGCAGCACCACCTGACCCACTTCCCGGCGCCGCTGCCCGTCCGGGGCCTCAGCGTGGCGCTGCTGTACGCGTCCGGCGACGACTACGTCTACTCCTACCTGTCGCCGAGCTACATCCTCTACCAGTGGCGCTCGTCGACCAAGCGGGTGGAGAACAAGCTCGACTGCTCGAAGCTGGTACCGTGCTCGGAAAGCCTCAAGAGCATCGCGATCGACGAGCGGCTCAGCCCGGGCAAGTGCCAGATCAGTGCGCTGGCCGTGCTCGGCAACGAGCTGTACGTCGGCACGACCTGGGGCTGCATCATCGTGGTCGAGCGGGGCAGCCTCCGGCCGACCACCGTCTTCCGGCCGTACGAGGAGGACGTGCGGTGCATCGTGCCGGTCGTGCCGGTGACGGCCGGGGACGAGTCGGGCGGTGGCTGCACCACGCCGCTGATCGTGACGATCGGGCGCGGCTACCGGTCGCTGATCGAGCGCTACACGGACGTGACGGTCGGGCCGAGCACGGCCAGTGCCGGGCGGCACGGCCTGGCCGCCACCACACCGACCGCCCAGGACAAGCGGCTGAAGGAGGCGCTGCTGCGGGACCGCTCCAACCACATGCACGCGCTCATCTGGTCGGCGGAACACTGGGCACCGATCTAAGGCGCGGTCCGGGCGTGCATTATATGTGTCTGTGATTTTATTTCGGTTTTAAATGAAACTTTTCGCACTGCTGCTTTTGGAGGGACAACAGCAACAAAAAAAGACAAACAAACAGAAAAGAACTATTAAGTTAAGGCGGCAGCACGATTTGGGGGGGATTAAATTAGCTTCGTAAACAACCCTCCCTCCTTTCTCCTTCGCTTTAGCCGGTCGAGCCGGGTATCGAAAACCCCCCGTTAACCTTTTATTGTAATACTTACGGGACCGCCCACCCCGCCCCTTTTGCTTCCTCGATCTTCCCGGAGAGAGAAGTTGGTCAGTCGGTGACGGGTCTCGGGGCGGGTGTGCGACGAACCTGAGTTATGGATATTATTGCAAATAACTAGCTTATTTAAATTTAACATTACGAGACACGTGAGAGAGCTAGGGAGAGACACAGTGCGTGGAAGTGTATAGGTAAAATAAAAAATATATATATTTTAACACGGTCAACACTGAGTTTTGAGTGCGCAATTTTGAAAACTCTCTCACCCGATGACCGTTGACAGTACAATGGAGTTGTGGGTACCCGTCGAATTGAAGAACGTCTTAGTACGCGAGGTCGTTCATCTCATCCAATACTAATATGAACGTGAACCGTATGACCAGATCGTTCACAAAAAGAACGTCCTCCCGGTAGAATTAAAGATGATCCTGGTCTGCCAAATAATTTACAAGATGTAATAGAGAGATTCCTCTCACGAAATTAAACCATTTACCATATTTTCATAAACTTAAATGAACAAATGAATCGCGATTCACGTTCAGTTGATGTAAATGAAAGAACTAGTACGTTCACGTTTATGGAAATGAACCGAATTGCCCAAGCCTACAGTACACGCGTGGGTGAGTTTTTATTTTAATTTCTAAACGTTTTTAGTTCAAGTAGTAATTTTAATTCACTGTTTGGATGATACTCAGATGCTGCTTCAACTCGCTGACAGCAACAAATTACCTCGCAACGCTCGCACTTGGAGTATTTAAAACACACACACACACACATAATAGGGTGCCGCGTGCGGTACACGTGCACTTGCCAGCTCGTAACGTAACGCTCTTAAATCTAACACCGCCCCGCTGATCCCTTACTCTAACCCGCCTGGCGCCTGCTTGCGACCGACGCGGACAGCACCTGGCGCAGCGAGCGGGACGCCAGGTCGAGCGGCGTCTTCTCGTACCGGTTCTGCAGCTCCAGGTTGGCGCCGCCCCGCACCAGCTCGAGCGCACACTCCTGCTTGTCCTCCTCGCAGGCCATGTGCAGGGGCGTGTTGCCCTCGCTGTTCGGTATGTTCGGGCTGGCGCCCGCCTCGATCAGCAGCCCGATCAGCTCGGTCGACCCGATGGCGGTGGCCCGGTGCAGCGGCGTCTCGTTCAGGTAGTCCACCACGTCCACGTTCGCGCCGAGCTGCACCAGGTGCCGGGCGATGGCGGGCTGGTTCTTCGAGCAGGCGTACTGCAGCGCCGAATGGCCCCGCCGGCTGCGCTGGTGCACGTTGGCGCCGCGAAACGTCAGCATGGTGACGATGGCCGGATGGCGACCGAGCGTGGCCAGTATAAGCGGCGTCAGCCCGGCGTCGTCCTCCGCGTTCAGCTGGTCCGGGTGCCGCTCGAGGATGGACTCGACGAGCCGCTCCTGGCCGACGAGTGCCGCCCAGTGGACGAGCAGCCGTTCGCTCTGAAATAAACAAACACAACATAGGGTTGAAGGTAGTGTAGGACGTGAAACGGTGTGTGAAGCTTACCTCGTCCCGCTCGGTAATGTGGCTCGGGCAGCGCATCAGCGTCGCCTGTATTTCGTTCTCCGACTTCCGGGCCAGCTCGTAGAAAAACGTGCTCTTGCTGCTCATTCTGTGCGTAGTTGGTTTGCTGGTTGGGGCTGGAGTTGTGCGGATTTCAGCTCCAGTTACGACTCCAGCTACGATGAGACGGCTATTTGTCTGTGTTGCTCGTTTTGTGTGCAACCACCATCGACGAGTGCGATGAGTTTTGTTTTTGTCCTCGGTGCACGAATGACAGCCAGAACTGTCAGCGCGGCGCTGTTGTGTGTGTGTGTTGTCATCGGAAGGGCGAAGGGTACAAAACAATGAACGTACGTGCACATTTCGAGCGGATGAGCATGTTGTACAAAAATCTTCAGCCGTATCGGCGAACTCGTTCGTTCCCGCGAACGTTCGCCGCAACGCTCATTTTCACTCATTTCATTTCGCCCTCTATGATCAAAAAATGGAAAACCGTCAAGGTTTTGTACTGCCCAATCTGATGGTACAACCCTGTCCACTCATGAGCGACAAACGAGTTCCCCGATACGACAGCTTATTTGCTAGACGTCGTTAAATTTATGATCCAAAAATCATAAAATATGTTGGGCATAAGCTAACACTTTCTTTGGCGCCTTTCCTAAGCCCCAGTATGTTACTGGGAAATTTGTTTCGATGTTGTTTGGCTCAGTTCCTAGAAACTGCGGCTGGAACTGGGCTAGAGCCTTTCCAGGTTCTTGTTATGTATATGAATGACCTTTGAGTAACAAACAAACCACGTGAAACATGTAAATGTTACTTGTTCTATCTCCTTTTGCTCCTGTAACCGTCTGACTTGGATGAAATTCGCAGATTCGGTCCTTGAAGGAGCTGGCCATTTTGCCATTAGATCAACAGGCAGTTATGGAGTGCTTAAATCATCAGACAATTTGGGCCATTCCTATGAACGTCAAATCGTTAAAATCTTGTATGAAGTTCTGGAATTTCTTGTAGTTGGACAATACCCGTCTCCAAACCTTATGAGATGATCTACGA
Organism: Anopheles quadriannulatus; assembly: GCA_000349065.1. NCBI lineage: Eukaryota > Metazoa > Arthropoda > Insecta > Diptera > Culicidae > Anopheles > Anopheles quadriannulatus. Next base: position 843,328 of record KB667689.1, read on the forward strand.
CTCAAATGATTTTAATGATAATTACAACTATGTTTTATCGAGTTGAAAACAGGAACTAAAAAGTGATTAAATACATAGAGTTCTTAAATCAACGTCGAAATATTATGTAAAAAGACATAGGAAACCCCCCAGAAATTTGAAGTTGTTTCAAAGTAGTTTTTAGAAGTTACAAGTTCCTTTGTTGAGAAGATGGAACTTGCTTCAAGGGGGAATTAAGATTGGAGTTTAATTCAATATTTAATGAGACTTTCACTATTCATTGTGTTAAGGTTCTCAAAATCTCCTTCTTATCGCTATTTTTTATATTTTGAAGCATAATTGCCAGTGAAAGTTGGTTTATTGGGAATCTTTACACATATAAAAAACGATAGCTTTACACATAAAGATCCAGAATTTAGCCACTCCTGCAATTAATTCAATAAACGGCAATGCATTCGGCTTCTGGATCCGAAAGAAAACGAGATCTAGCTGCTCGCGTGGTGGTAAATGAAAAAAAAAAAAACCCAAACCAGCCTGCTTGTCTGCAGGCACCATTGTGGCAAGAAAAATCGTTGGGTGGGCTTTCCCGGCAACGGATGTAAACAATCTTCCCTTCCTTGGTCGTCCTACCCACTAGATCCCTCAAAGCCAGTGGAAAGCGTTAGCGCCTATGCTGCACCATTCACGTTCTGGCGGTCCGCGAGCTCAATGCTCTGTGTCAGTGCTGGTTCGACGATTGGCGCATATTGTTCTGCTTTAGTGTTCCGATTCAGTCCTGTGGTGTCAAGAGAATCAGGTCTCAGTACCGTGTACAGCTCTTGTGTAGATATTGCCCGTGCGTGCGTTTGCTATGGTATAACGACGATATCTAGAGGAATTCATTCTACCAATCTCCAGCAAAAGACAAACTACAGCCTCAAACTGAAGCAAAACTCAAAGGTTTCAACATGGAAGTAGAGATGCTGGTGATCATCAATCAACCCGGTGCCTGCTAAACTACGTGTTCCGTTCGTTTTTGGTTGGTACATTTATTGTATGCTCATCAGACGAGAGCGTTCAGTAACGCTAGACCACAGGTCCAGAGCAAAAGCCCGAAGAAGTGAGCCCGCGTCATGCTATCACCTGCCAATCTGGATGAAATCAAGGAACGCATTAGCAAAAATGAAGAAAGTAAGTCTGTTGTTATATTTTTTATATCCCCTTTCTTAGGCTAGTAAGAGGTCAAATCGACAAGGAACTCTTAAGTACAAAAGTCAATGTGTCCCTCCAGGTGATGCGCAAATTGTCCAATTACGCTCTCCCTGGCTGGCTCCCCTGTTTGTTTGTACAGTGCCCCTGCACCTCCACCACATATCTCCGCGAAACCCGAGACGTTGCCTGCACATTGTCGCAGTAAGCTCGTCGTCCAAGTAAGCTCTTTGTGGTAGACGGGTCTAAAAAAACCTCGTTGTTCTGTAGGATATACAACCAGAAGTTTGATTCCGCTTAAGCTATTGCCTTTTGTCATTGATCTAACAAACAGCCAGGGAGGGAGATCTGGTGTGTGTGGCCGGAGTATACCCCTAAGCTGCAAAAAAATCGGGTCAGAATGGTTGCGGGCTAGGAAGCAATTCGCAGGCGGAAGAAAAATAATTTCAAACAAACATTCCGTTACGGCGGCAGGTCGCGTGCGCGATGGGACTGTGTGGGAAATCCTTTACCTTTCCGTTGCCTTCCGCCAGCGAAAGGTCCTGGGTGAGGTAGATGAGGGTTTCTCTTTTTAAAATACTACTCCGAGGCTCGTCAGCTTGCTCTTGCTGGAGCTTTCGTCGAAATTCAAAATCAGGGCGCTTACTTTGCACGCATTATCAATTTGTCTTCAACGCAATGAAAGCGTCGTGGTGCTGTTGTCACAAAAATAAAGATGGGACACAAGGTATTGGAATTAAAGAGATGTAATTGTTGAATAAAAAAGGTATACCCATAAAGCATGGGGTGAATAATAAGGTTAGGAGGTCACCGCGGCATTTGGGCAACATAGTTTAGCCAATACAGGAGGAGCAGGCGGAGGAAAAGCTAAAGGTTGGGGTTGTTTGGTTGTTACCCACGATATTCTGTATCATACGCGCCCCCTCCCCCTCCTCACGCGAAAAAAAAAGTATGGTAAGGATAGGCAGCAAAAAATATGAAAAGAAAGTCCAAGAAAAGGGAATCATGACAAGACACTCTTTGTGAATATGAGACAGAGCCCAGTTGTATCGGGGCGGGTTGAATGGTTGCCGAAAATAGCATCGGCGAGGACAGTGGAGTGGTAGGAGCGAGTCTAAAACCGAGAATAGATAGAAGAACTAGGACAACGATGTCATCGAACTGGGTTACTAACATCGCGATTGCTATAGGTCAATGACAACCTATCCATGGCATCTATGGCACGATTAACTTAAACATTCAAGAAGATTGCAGGAATGTTAGGTCTTCAGGACAGTAATGAATTTGTTTGTCCAAGTTTTGCTAGAGGCCAAAAGGAGCGAAGAATCCAATGGTTGAAAATAAAAAGGAATAGAAGATATTGATGGATAAACTTTTGCCGCCAGTATTGTGTTGAACTCTGGCAATTCACCTAGAATGCAACCTACAGCAATATTATGCCTACCTGGCTAGATCCTGGTTTGAGATAACAAAACTTTATGTAAGACTTAAAGGAAGGAACATCTGATGGATAACTTTGAACATAAGTGCGATGGGTCAGGAAATTCTGACCTTGAGCATGTGTGTTTCCAACGATCCAAGCTACTTTCAATATTCAGGAGTTTTCCATTCGCATAATATTGACCCCCCCTATTGAGAATGGTTATTTACACTACAAGTCAATCTTGTTGCTTTATATTTCCGCCAGAAATCAATGTTCTGCAGGCAATTAACAATGTGCTGAAAGAGCGTCACGAAATCGAGTCCAACTACAAGAATCTAGCGCTCAAGTTTAAGGAGATGCAGGAGGAGGAAGCGCTCCGTCGAGCGAAGGTATGTAGTGTACGTGTACGAGCCTACCGAGCGTCTCCTCCAGCTGGAAAGTGTGTTAATGAAAGGTCTATTGGCTATCGGTTACAGTTTGATGAGGCGCGTAAGAAACAGCTGGCAGAGCTGCAGGCGAAGGGCGAAGCGCTCTGCCGGGAAAAGGCAAAGCTGCAGCATCAGATCGAGCATGTCACCTGGCACCTGGAGGGATGTCGCCGGCGTCGCCCGTGTTTGGCCCGTCTACCCGAAAACTGCCCACTGAAGGGGGATGCGCCGAGCTGTCTGCCCCATTCGCCCGAGAAGCTTAAAATCATGGTAAGGTACTGGGTATATGGGTGTGCGCTAGCTAGAACCGAATGTTATCGTAACGATCTGTCATTTCTTCAAGGCAAACATGAAAAGCACCGCCGATCATCTGGTGCGAGGGATCATGGACCTGCGGAAGAAGATTCACATCGTGCAGGATAAGCTCGAGCATGAAGTAGCGGTAAGTGGTGCAGTTTTTGTTGATGCTGTAGTCTAGCATTAGTTTCGTCGTCTGAGTATCGTGATTCATCATCAAATAAATCCGTTTCAGCGCAAAAAGGAGATGGAAAAGAAATTGGCGGAGCTGCGGAAGGAGATCTGCCGCCACAACAAGTGCATGCAGCAGCAGCAGCAGCAGCAACAGCACCAGCAGCATCACCATCATCAGCAGCAGCAGCAACCGCACGGCCACCACCACCACCATCACCATCATCACACGGTGCCGGTGGCGGGCGGTGGGCACGGTACCACCTCGCTGCCGCCGATCGCGAAGAACTGCATCGCCACCAAATAGCAGCGGGTCAATTCCGAAAGCGTTAAGCCCGATCGCCACCAGTGTCCGCACGGGAAGTACATCAAGCTGCCGAGGGCCACGTCCAACACGACCTCGTGAGGAGGCCGCGTGAGCCTTGTTCTCGTCCCGTTTTGAACATGTGCATGCGCTTGGTAGGATGCTTAGCTTTTGCTGGCGAATGCTGGTGGACTTCACTCCACCAGACATAAACCAGGTGGCCCAGAGTTTACGCTTTTTGGAATTGAACCAAAATCAACATACTATTAGTTCGTTTATTTCATTGAACTGATCCGGTACAGCCGTATAGGTCAAATCCCCCCGACAGGCAATCTGTGGTTTTTCGGAAGTTTGGGAATTTGTGGTACGTGGTCCGCGGTCCGCTGGCCACCGGTTTACCAGGGTTTTGTAGTTTATATTGAAGCTGGCATAGATTAGTTAATTGGAAGAAGTTTGGTGCACGCTTCCTTTTCATCCTTATCGTCGTTAGCAGGACGCAAAGTTAATATTCCCATGTTAATCGCTGTAGTTAACGTTAGCAACAACACAAAAGTATATTATATGTAGCCTTCGTATGACTAAGCGTTATTGTTTCGTGCTCCAAGTAATATAATAGCGATGTGGCACCGATATAATTAAACCGTACAATGCATTAAATGCAAAATCACTGCGCAAACAGACGTCGGATTGTGAGGTTAAGAACGCTTAGCTGGTTATGATAAATCTTTTACGGCAGCGGGGATAACGGAAGCAGAGCGAGGGAGATATTACGCGGTAGGGACATGGAGAGATAGAGGGAGATCATAATGAAGGGCTTTCTTTTGGTTTCCTCCAAGGCAACGAAGGTTCTGTCGAGAAGATGATGATAAGGAAGGATCCTAGGGGGAGGGGAAAGATATTCTCTTTCGTTTGCTTCTGTTTTCTCCGCTCACTTTGTATCATTACCTTGTTTATCATGTTATTGCGTACTTGTTTTCATTCTGAATAAAGGAAGAAAGAATATTCTATACGGCAAATAGGAGATGATCTCGTGGTACTAACATATTTCATGGTCGGAGCTTACTTCGAGACAAGCAGGAACTTCGAATAGGTCGCATTGTTGGATAGTCGAATTCAAAACTCACACACCGTCCACGCTAACGTTCCGATAATATGGGTCAATCATCTCAATATGTTGAATCTCGGGGCCCCAACGTCCCTTCTTCGGGGGCCCTAGTACCTAGTACTCTGTCAACTTTTATAGATACTGCATACTATAGGCTATCGATCTACGGAGCCCCCGAAATCGACGAGGCCCCAGCCGATCGCCTAGTTCGCCAACCGTTTAAAAGCTCCTCCAGCAGTTGTAATCGTTCGACTCTTTCAAGAGACATGGTTTTATGTCCTAGAAGTGGAGTTGCTGCTGATATTTCAGTCTAGAGGATTAGTCAGAGACACTAATATATATTATAATTTTTGTACATTTACAAACAAATTTTAGTACGGGGTAACGTGCGTTTGTTTGGTACTGCCTGTCTACTTGGATTTCTATGTCTATGAATTTCTGCTTTAGTTCTATATCCATTAATGCCTGAATGTCTAAAGTGCATCCAAAACAAAAATGCTGCCAATTCAGCAAGGGTGCCAGACAAAGGATAGGTTCAGAATCATTTCCAGGATAGGTATGGATGTAGGATAAATTCTAGGGCCAGTATCATTTTCAGAACTGGTATGGGATTGGAATCAGTTTCAGGGCTGGTGCAGTATCAGTTCCTGATTTATAGTACTGGAGTTCAAAAACAGTCCATAGGTCCATAGGTATGGATTAATGACACGTCTCAGGGCCGATATTGGATCAATATCAGTTCCAGGACCGGCATGAGGTTGGGATATGTTCCATTACATCTACATCAGTTTTTCTTGCGGATCCGTTGCAGGAATCGTATAGATTCAAGATAAGTTTCACATCCGCTAATGGTTTTTCTTGATGTTCCACATAGGACTGTAGGAGGAATCCACATGGATTGTAGGAGCACTTGATACTTTAATTCATTAAAATCCTTTGCCAACACTCAGGATTTATAACACAAGCTTTTATTTTACTTTAAAGGCCCTGCTCATTGAGCACTCCATGCATACACGCCTTGAACCCTAGTGTTATTAAGGCATGTTGTTAGGCTCGGCATGATATTGATGATTGTGCCAAGAGATCTGCATTAGAAGGACGAAACATTTTTCCTCACTAGGAACAAACCACTCGCATCTAGGATAGTTTGGGTTAGTGGTGGGAGATCGGAATCGGGCCTACCCGATTCCGATTCCGTATTCGGAATCAATTCCGGAGCCGATTCCGATGCTGGAATCGATTCCGATTCCGGAGCCGATTCCGGAGTCGATT
>KB667689.1:857779-869699 GCA_000349065.1 Anopheles quadriannulatus
CCCCCCCCTTACCGATGATATATAAATATATAAATATAAATATAAATCGTATATCGTAGAAACGCAATAGAAACGCACCCCTGCCAGCTGTCAGTTGTGTACCGTGTGCGCACGGCAAACGTCAAACGGCCGTACGGGGAGCGAGCGAGACGACAGCCCCGGACAGCGCATAGTTGCGTTTCATCAAAACAAAAACGCAGCAACAAGAGAACAAGCGCTCGGAATAGTAAGGGAACGGGTGCGCCGCGATTAGTTTTGGTACGTTTTCGTTCGTGTTTAGGTGCTGTTTTTTCCCCGTGGTGCAATTGCACAATTACAATTCGCATCGCGACACAACACAAACAACGCGTACGGTGAATCCCTGCCCGCCCACACGCAACTAGCGCGTGGTTCGGTTCGAGGCATGACCGAGGCTGCACCGTTTGGCATGAGTCACCTACTGCACTAGCGCCCAACACTCCTGCCCCGATGACAGAACTCGGGCAAGGGATCGAGTGAAGCTGCGTTTTGTGTGTGTTTTCCCCGTTCAAGAAGCGAAGGAAAAAACGTCCAGTTTTGTTGCGGTACCCCGGTAAATACGGACACCAATCTCTCCTGGCCCACTCTGGTGAAGCGTATCGAGCGGAGGGAGCTGCAACCATGTCGAACCTTTACCTACTTCCAATCTCCGTGTTTTTGCTGTTCAATTTCACCTTCATCGGCACGTTAGTATTGCGTATCTCTGCTCGGTTGCCCTTTCCGCCTGCTAAATCGCCTTGGGCTTTCACCGTTTCAGGTACATTGCCGCAGTACTGCAAGGGCATGTGGTGCCGACGGTACCGTACATCAGCGATGCGGCCACCTACTCACCCGAAAGCTGTGTGTTTGGGCAGTTCATCAACATTGGCTGTGTGCTGCGTAAGTAGAGGCGTAAATCTAATTTATGAGGGGGGTTTTTTTAGTTCGGTTGCCAATCTATTGGAGATGAATCATGCGATCAATGACTCAAGTATATTGGATAATTACAGTAAGATCTAAATCCATAAAAAAGATTAAGAGTAGTCAAACAGTTTTTTGATAGATTTATGTTTTTTTTTATGTTCATAAATTCATACATGCATGTATTCTGGAATGATCAAGTCATAAATCCTAAATTCCATAATACAAGAGTAATTGCAGTTCGATGTTTCAGCAGTTTTTTCTAAACTCTGTCAAACCCTTCTAGTTGGCATCACAATCTACGTGCGCTACCGGCAGATACAGGAGCTCTCGTTCCGGCACAGTGACGTCCGGCAGGCGCTGGGCCGGTGCAGCGGCATCGGCTTCTGGATCGGTATCGGCAGCTGTCTCGGCATCAGCATCGTCGGCAACTTCCAGGAGACGAACGTGCGGATCGTCCACTACGTCGGTGCGTTCCTGAGCTTCGGGCTCGGCACGGTGTACTTCTGGATACAGTCGTACATCTCGTACTACATCCAGCCGTACATGGGCACGATGCAGAAGGCGAACCTGCGCATGGCCCTGTCGGTGGTGTGCACCGTGTTCTTCATGATCGTCGCGGTGACGGGCGTCATCTCGCACATCCTGTTCCGCGGGACGGACCCCCGCAAGTGGTACCCGTCGGACGGGGGCTGGGAGTATCACGTGGCCAGCTCGATCTCGGAGTGGATCGTCGCGACCGCCTTCTGCTTCTACGTGCTGACGTTCACGGACGAGTTCCGCACGATGCAGCTGGATCATCCGCCGGTAAAGCCGAACGTCTCTTAAAGCTTTAGCTCCACATCCCCTGTGTGACGATGAGTAACGTTGTTTATGTGTTTTGCTGTTGTTATTCTTCTCTCATTATCAATTATAGCTTATTCTGCTGGAAATTGACTCATCGCGAACGTACGAACCGGTCATCAACGATGCGCCCGTCGCCGTTATCTCGTGATTTGAATCGCGGCACGATGGCAACGAGCGCACCAGCCTGCGAGCATCAACGCACAGCCTTAGCCGACCGGGCGCACCCGCTGACGACGATGGTGAGGACGGGGGTGAGGACGGGGACGGTGCCAGTAGCAACCAAAACCACCGGCCGGTGCGATCCTTCAGCGATACTGATCTCAAACTGCTCTGCCGGCGCTGCTCCGAGCCGGTCCGGTTCGCCGGCGGCCGAAAGCGCTCCCCGGTGGCAAGGGGCACGCCCCGGTCCCAGCGTACACCGTCGGCCGGGTGCAGTGTTGCGAACCATCCGCCCGTCGCCGCGGGCAAGCTTGGCTCGCTGACACTGTCGCTGATGCTTGTCGCCCTGATGGAAGCACTGCACTCCCTTACCCTTTACTTTAGTGACAGCCTGCGGCAGAGCTACATTTGATCGTACGTCGTGTTCCGGTGTTCCACTTCTCCCTGCGACCGATCGGGGTCACTCTGCACCCTAGCAATCCCATTTAGCGATATTATAGGAAGGAAGCTAGTTTCGTTACATGCACACTTTTATTTAATATTTACAAGAAAAAAGCCACCATTTTGGGGATTTAGTGTGGCGAGGAGTAATATTAGGTTTGAACAAAAAGGCAATTTGGTTGTTTTATTTCTCTTAGTCTCTTAGCACCACCTCCCTTATCCCACTTAGCTCTCGAATGCTCTGCAGTTAGGAACGAGCATCTTTAAGCGAGTGAAGCATGCAGTTATTTGTTGTAAATGAAGCCTGGTACAGAAGCGTTGGAGGAAGATCGGTAGGGTAAGGAAGAAACAACAATGAGCTGTGTTATAGCAGAATGGAAAACAAATACCAATGCTCGTAATAATTCGCTAGTGATGAAATAAAAAAACAGAACATAATCAACTACACATGAATCGATGGCAGCTTGCTCTTCTGACGATGCAGATCATTTTGATGTTTAAAATCGCCTTGCTGAGTTTGGGCAATCTGGATTCTGTTTCGCTGTTACCGACAGCGATAAGATGCAAGCTGACGTGTCTTGTCCGGCGGTAAACTGAACGAATGTTGATCGTGAAGCATGTGTGATGACGTCAGGCACGTCATTGAGGGTAAGTTTTGCATCATTAAAACATTCAAAATATCCTGCATCGGTCTGTCGAGCCAGCTCGGACAATGGCTGGGAATCACATTTTGGTGGCATGGTTTAGCTCTGGCATCTTGGCTATTTGGTCAGTGTTGAATTCATGCGGAAACAGGTGCTGATAATCTTGAACAGTTTGATGACTTGCAAGTACCGAAAAGATTCAAGGCGATTGGGATTTAGAAGCAATAAATTAGTGGAGGGAGCTCGGAATCGGAACTATCGATTCCGATTCCAGAATTGGAATCGGGTCCAGAGTCGCAATCGGTTTCGGAATTTGAATCGGATCCGGGATCGAAATCGGAATCGGAGTCGGCTCCAGAATCGGAATCGGCACCGGAATCGAAACTGGAATCGGCTTCGGAATTGGAATCGGCTCCAGAATTGGAATCGGCTCCAGAATCGGAGTCGGCTCTGGAATCGGAATCGACTCCGGTATCGGAATCAGCCGCGGAATCGGAATCGACTCCGGTATCTGAATTGGCTCCGGGATCAAAATCGACTACGGAGTCGGAATCGGCTCTGGAATCGGAGTCAGTTCCGGAATCGATTCCAAACACGAAATTGGGTAGGTCCGATTCCGAACTTCCACCAGTATATTGAATGCTGCGACCCCTATTCAACACTTTGACTGGCGCATCACCCGTATCTGGGTGACGGGTTTTATTCCTATGTACTTTAAAACGATCCATTCTCATGGATATCCCGGAACTGATACCCATGTCGGAGTTTATTCTGATTCCGGAGCCGAATCCGATTCCGGAGCTTATTCTGATTCTGGGATCGATTCCAACAGGTTGATTCCCGGACCTATTATCCGGAATTGGTTCCGTACAAATTCGATCTAGTCGGAATCTATGTCAGGCTTGACATAACAGGGATTTCCAGAACAGTTCGTTGAAGTATCTCCTATAGCGGGAAGATGTGGGAAGATATACATAATATGATAAACACGTGGTTGGATGCTTGGGAGCGATGAATAAGTAAGGATGCTTGGGAAATTCACGAATGTATGGAATTGTACATCCAATGATAAACTTAATTAATTGGAATGCTTCAACACCTAAAGTCACCTTCACATGCAGGAAGATAGTCAGTGACACCTTCTTCTAGAACGGTCATGCGATAATAACACTATCTCGGATCGTTGCCATTTATCAAATGTGATAATTGATCCATCAGAAGAAGAAAAAAAAATAGGCACCAAGACACGCTACACACCAACACACGAAAACGGCGTTCTATTTCCCGTCGCCTGAAGGTTGCCGAAATCGCGTGATCAGCTGATGGGGTGATCCCGCGCGCGCCCCCCTCGCCAAGTCATATGATCGATCATCCTCTCGAGGTTCTTCAACAACAACACCACAGAGCTATTTTTTTGACAGACCTTTGTGTCAGTGTGTCTGGTCGGTATGTTTTCATTCACTAGCTCGGCGCAGACCCACAGGGGATGGTGAAGAGATCTATGCTGGCCGTGCGGTGCGTCACCTACACAGTGAAAATCTTTTAAGCCGGTTAGCTTACCGGGTAAGGGCCGGCAGGCAAAGTCTCGCGGATTTGTGTTGTTTCGTGTGAGTGTGTGGTATTATTTTGTGTTGCTTTTTTTTTGCTCGCCACTGGGCACACACATGTTTTGTGTGTGGACCAAACAGCTCAGTCTCAGTTCGACAGTGACCGAAGACGCAGTAGGCCGTACCATACCCTATCAACCGTCTGGCGGAGTTGAGTGCGTTCGAGCGCGTCACATGCAAGGTAAGTCCGCGAGAGGGAAAGGGCTTATTCTATTTTTGTGCGTATGCCTTCGGAGATTATTATTTCATAATCGCGTGCGCGAGCAGACGAGACGATGTTTGCAGTTTTTTGTTGTTGTGTGTGCGCTGCGAAGCGCCGGATGCAAGCTGGGGAAGGGTGTATTGCTCTTATCAGCTCCCTTATCAAGCTTCCTGTCGTTCGCTGCGACTGTTGGGCAGCTCTTGGTCAAGTGTTGGGGATTTTTTGCCTGTATTTTTTTAATAAGAAAAAAAACTGTTTAGTTAACAACAAATCTCTCAAAAGTTTGTCAAACTCTCAAAACTGTTGCAAAGCGACAAAAAGTGACATCATCCACATGCGCGTCGAGTTGCGAAACTCATCCCGCTAAAGTGACCGTGCTAATAAACGACGCTTCATTCTCGTCATTATACAGCACGCGGCAATGGAGAGTGTGAGCGAGAGAGAGAGAGCGCACCAGTAGCGTGCGCGCAGCTTCCCCAGCCGGCGGCGACCTGCGCAGTGGTTTTAAACCCTCGCCGAGATGCGCGAACAGCCGACACAAACGGAACGAACGATCGGCGTCGGAGCGGCGAATTAGCATTTATTGCTCGTTTTCGTTAGTACCCTCCGGTTCTGGTTTGTTGCGTTATCACAATTCCCCGGGCCTGTTGTTTGCGCGATGTTTTTGTTTTCACTCTCTGCTTTTCGTTTCTGTTTCGTAAGTGCGAGATGGTTGTTTGATTTAATCAACGACTTCTAGCGCTTACGGTGAGCTTGTTCTGCCTTTCCGAATAGCGAACGGAGGGGGGGATCTTGTGACGTCAACTATGAGTTTTGCGCGAGAGAAAGAGGGATTTCAACCGGCGATGAAAGTTAAAAGCATGAATCAACAAATTGGACATTACATATTATTAAATTCGCTCCATCTAACCGTCTTCGTCCGCCCATATGATTGTTATGAGCTGAGCGTACATTTGGTTCTGGTAGAAAAGAAGTCTTAACCAAAAAACCAACAAAACACAAAACCACTTCAACAGCCAACTCTCCAATAGCAAGCACACGTACACGTGCCAACACACGTATCTGCGAAGCGAATCATCATCATCATCATCATCATCCCGCTCCTAGAGATCATTTACCCTCCGTTTGCTGTTCCAAAATTTCGTTGAATAATTCAACAGCTGATTCTTTCATCCAGTTTCTTTCGCCAAACCCGCGCAACGCGCGCTTGGTCCACTGCCAACCGTATCGGCTCGCTGCTGCGTCGTAAAGTTAACCATGTTTCCATGGCCCTTCACCAACGCAACAACAACGGCAGCCTCGATTTGGCTAGGGTTGGTGTCGAAAATATTGGCCAAGAAAAACAACGGTGCGAGGAACGTGTCGAGCATTCGGGAAAAACGGGTTTTCCGTGCTTCCGTGCCTGGGCCGCTAACAAATCGGCAGTAAACGGGGATCCGCCCGGTGTGGCCGGCGCGATGTATTGAGTTGTCATAATTTGGCTGCGTTTGATGAAACGGTTTTTAGCTTCAATTCACAATTCACCAATTCGCCGGCTCCTTCCGTTTGAGATAAAAAGGGGTAGCAAATGAAAAAAAAATAATAAACCCACCATTTGATTGGATTGGGCTGTAAAATGAGACCCTTTTGGGCGTGGTGGGAAAGAAAAGTGAATTTTATACTTTTAGTATTCTTCCAACTTCCAATCATTACCCCATTTTGAAGGGTTTAAGTGTTGTATGGTTGACTAGTACAAACAGGCGTAGAGGTTGAGAGAGATACATAGACTGATAAAGAGAGAGAGAGAGAGAGAAAGAGAGAAAGAGAGGACCATCAAAATGTAATATCAACATGTTTTTGCTGCTTAATGTGTTCATTTCGTCGGTTTCGAATTATTCTGCAATTGAGCACCCCTGCTAACTCCTGCCAATGCACCATTTGTACGTATGCATTGCGAACTGATTGAGTGTGTAAGTAAGAGTTTATAGGGCACGGATTAACTGCTGTAGAAGAGAGCAATTAAAGCGCCCGGGGCACTGTAGCCATCAACTACAGCCGCAACTCCCGCCAGCTGAAAATGCAAATTCCAACTTGATACGGGCGGCAAAGGGCGGAAGCGCTTTAAAGTTCTGAACAAGCCGAACCCCACCAAGCTGCTGCGGGAATCTGAAGGATTCAGGCGCCAATGATGAAATCGCCCGGAAGGGTGGTGTAAAGCGGCCTGCGATCTGCGTCCTCCGTTTCACCCTTGCCGTCCTGGGGGCAGAGGCATGTGATTAAAATCAATAATACCAGCCCTCGTCTTTCGTGCCTCGGCGCTCTCGTCAGGCTCTCTCGTATTCTTCCACCGCTGGAGATGGGAAGTTGGGGCGCATGGGGCGAGGAGTGTAGATAAAATTCGCATAAAAATGGAAAATGTAAAGTGAAAACCTACCTGCCAACGAGTGGAAGTTTATATCTAAGAAGCAATAAGGGGGTGGTGGGGAATGGAACTCATCCTCCAGTTCATCCAGATGCGTATCGAAGTGTTCCGATATCATCTGCGGCTGGCAGTTGATAATGGCAATAAAATGTCAATTTCTCGCTTCACTTCGCACTCGCGGCAACGAGGGACAGTTGGAGTGCGGGTGGGGGAGGGTTGTGCGAGTAGTACACCTGTACCCGGGTGGGGTGTAGGGTTTCGAACGCACCGTTCTCTTACCAAACGCAGACGGCTGGCGGAGGAGGACGTGACATTAAAAAAGAATAAAAAACAAAACTTACCCCGAAGGGTCGGTAATTTAAAACCAATATTGTGCCACATTTTAAAGCTCTCACGGCTGGAGGATGGTGAGGGAGGAGGTGAGGAAAAACGGGCATACAGTGGCTCGCTCGAGTGGAAAGGAGCTCACTCAGAACCAGTTAGGGCCTCGGTTGAGTCTATTTGAAGGGTCTAAAAATACAGATAAGATACAAAACGGTGTCCGTTTTGGGGGGGAACTTCGCTTCCGTACGTAAATCCAGGCCCTAATCTATTTGGGTTAATCATCCGTCACCAGGTTCCTGGAGATGTTTCCAACGAGAAAAAGAAAAAAAAAAGACGAAGAAGAAGCATAAAAAGCGAACCCATTTGGCACTTAATTATTGTCAATCTCGGCTGCGCTAACAGTCTCGGAAATCACCAAAGGATTGGTGAGGGGACGTTCGGTCCGCATTGGTTGGGCGGGTTGACTTTACATCAGGTAGGTCGGGCGATTGTCGGCAAGGGAAAAGGCAAGGAGCAGGTTCACATCACAGCCACAACCCATCAGGGTAATATCGATCGAAACTCCTTTCAGATGCTGTGCTTCCTCGGCACAACGGGTTCCGGTTGCGTGCGGCTTGTTTCGCTCGCTTGTGCCTCGTGTGTGTGTGTGTGTGTGTTGCTGAGGTATAGCGTGCGTGTGTTTGCGTGATTGTAGGGTTTAGGCGTGCAGAAGACAGCGCTCTGAGTTAACTCCATCACGCCAGCACCCAAGCCGGGATGCTTGGAACGATAATTAGGCTCGGCGAGACTGCTGTGACCTGCTTCACCTGCCAGTGCGAACGGGGGGGGGGGGGGGGGGGGGGGGGGGGGGGGGGGGGATCAGAGGAATCTATTGACCCAGAAGGATTGATTGAGCAGCTCGGCCAAAGCAGCCAGGGGCCCTTTCTTACATGGGCTCAATCGATCCCAGCGCTGTGTTTTCTGTGCGGACAGGTATCGAACGCGTGGACGAAACACAGGGGAAGGGGGGGATTCTGCTCGTGCACATTGGTGATGGGTACAGTTGTCAAAAATCCGGAGTCGACTCCGATCCGTTCGGAAGTCGTTTGGAATCGTCTGGAGCCGTCCGGAATTACCCGGAATTGTCCAGAGTCGTCGTCCAGCGTCGTCCAGATTAGCCCGGAGTCGCTTGGAGTCGTCCGGAATTCGTTTGGAGTCGCTTGGAGTCGTCCGGAATTGTCCGGAGTCATCAAGAGTCGTCTGGAGTCGTCCGGAGTCGTCCGAAGTCGTTCAGAGTCATCCAGAGTCGTTCGGAGTCGTTCAGAGTCGTTTGAAGTCGGAGTAGTCCGACTTTGATTCCGGTCGACTCCAATCGACTCTGGACGACTCTGAATGACTCAGACTCCAGTCGATTCTGGACGACTCCGGACGACTCCGGACGACTTTGAATCCGGGCGGAACTAGTGGTTCCCATTTTGCCGGGGTCGGTATCGGACTTACAATAGTTGGAGTCGGATCGGAGTCTTGGGTGCGCTCCACAGAGCACATCACTAGTGCACACCTCGTGCAGCTCGGGGAGCGAAAACTTCTGGACACACTTCTTCGGAGCAGTTCGCAGAAGTTCTTGGCTGCGGGTGGGTCACTTGGCTGTTTTGGCAGATTTTTTGTGCAACTTTCTCGTGCGCATTATCATACTATATCGAGCAGTGGTTGAAGTCTGTGTGCTTTCGCTGCTGCTTCAGTGCAGACCTTTTTGGGAAGCGATGAGTGGGAGCCCTTTTTTGTTATTTTTAATTACATACCTTCTTCCGTCACCTCCGAGAGGCGTTTCGAGCTGCTGAGAGGATGTAAAACTCATAATTAAACCCCTGTCTAGTGTGATGACGGGTAAGCTTTCGCAAAACCAACGCAAAGAATACGGAGCGAAAAAATCGATAGTATATTCTCCTGTTTTTCCCGCTCGCTCGCCTACCCACCTTTCGTCTGGCACGCTTAGATGGACCAGTGTCGTCCACGGTGGAATTTGCATTCGCTCAACAACTTTTAATTAGATCTGCATTTAGCTACAAATCCCTTACGGCAAGTTCTCAGGAACTCTCCGGCAACCTTTTTGCGCCGGCTCGTTACAGATAAGCCAATGGCGGGCCCGCTCTATCGTTGCGCTCATTTCGACACCCCCGCACACCGGTGTGCGATTGATTGATTGATCTTTAGTGTTGGCTGGAAGATCCAAGATCCTTCGACCCGGCTAACGATAACACTCGGAGCAAGGCACCTTCTAGGGGAAACGACTTGGGACCTGTTAGCATGGAAGGGCGAAACTGGGGGCGAAACAGATCGCGGCAAAGATTTGCTCATAATTAAATTGTTTGTACCTCGGCAGACGCTTGGTTTGTGCGGGGGCGGTGGGGTTGTTACGTTACTCCCGAAACTTTCCTGTATCCACCGTGAATCCCAGCGAGCAAGCGAAGAAGGGTTCACAGTAATAATAATTCAAATCTTTCGTTGAGGAAAAGGCAAAAGCCCTCGCTTCCTGGGACTTTTGAGTTCGATCGGAAGTCATGATTTAGAGCCGGACTGGACGGACCTGTGAGGAGAGAGGGGTTCCAAGGGGTTTCTTTCGAAGGGAAGGCCACTCCTCGCTGCTTTCATTACCGGCAACTGGATCGTGTATAGTATTGAATATATTAATTCGAAATCAAACTTTAACCATCCATTCTCACCGAGCTCTGGCGCTTCAGGTGCCGCCGCTTTCCAGAATTCTGATAATGCCCGTCTGCTGTAAGGGTTAGGATAGCTGGTTCTACTTCAAGAAAGGAACAAAGAGAGATGAAAACGCGAGCAGAACGCTCCTTCCCCCAAAAGAAACATGTTTGATGTGTCGGCGAACAGAATTTCGGCTATGGCGCTATGGAAGAAAATTCAATTACCTGATAAGGTCAACCCAGCTGTCAGGCCGGCCTAACCGAGGCACGGGCTCGCGGAAATGGGAGCTGGCGTTTGGCTTCTTTTTCAATCCCACGACGACATCTCTTTCCCGCGACCGGGCACCATCGAAACCCCGCTGAATGTACCCAAAAAGTGAGAAAAAAAACCAAACCAAACAAAACACCTCTTTCCACAAAATAATAAACGATAAGCTGTAGCGGCAGAAGCAGCAGCAGCAGCAGCCGGCCAACATCAGCGCGTTGAGTTACGAGGGTGCGAAAATGGGGGAATAAAGGTTGGTGAGGTTTTCCGTGTAATCTTTCCTGTTTAGTGGAGTGGAGCACTTTTTCACTTCACTTTATGGAACAAATGAAAACTGCGGCTTTTGTTTTTGCCTTCTTCGCTACCTTTGCTGTGTCATTTTGTGGTGCCGTGACCAGGAAACTTTCGAAGCGATGGGAGAGTAAAGCAAAAGCAAAACAAAAAAACTTCAAACGAAGCGTTGTTTTCGTTCGAGAAGAAAGAAAAATCCCCCAACCCAATTGATCCGTTAGCGAAGTTTAGTAGGTAAAAAATCACAATGAAAATGCATCACGTTCTTCTTTCTCTTTTCTCAGTAGTTTTTCTTGTCCATTTTCTCTCGCACGATAGCTTAGATTTCAAGTTTCATCGCCGTCCTTTTAAAAAGGTTGCCAAAATTTGCATGATTAATGAGTGTGCAAATATCTCATTGCTTAGCGCGATTTCGTTGATCGGTGCAGAGCAGCAGAGAGAGAGAGAGAGAGAGGAGGGACAAAATTTGCGTCGCAAAGGCGAAAAATCGAATCTCACCCTCGATCTTACTGCTCGCTGAATATTAAAAAAGTGCCGGCTGAAAGTGAGGATAATTTTGATTTGTGCGTGGTGTATATATTATTCCACGATCCTTCTCGCCTTCTCTCTTTTGTGTGGGTTCTCTTTTTATTTCTCTCTCCATTTTTTTGCTCCTTTTAAGCACAGCCAATCTGAAACGTGCGTGTGTGTGTGTGTGTGTGTGCGCAATTTGGAGGGTTAGTCGCTGGAGAGTCATTTTTCATTTTCGCCCCTATTCACAGCAAGCCAGCAACAGTTGGTGAAAATGATTGCTAATTTGCCATCGCGACACCGCCACGGCCTTCCGATGACAGGGCAGGACCGGATGGCTGCTGTGCGGAGGGTTTCAATTTTTGTTATTCCTCTTGTATCGATTAGTCGCGCACGTCCCCTTTTCGCTCCACTTTTTGTTTGGTTTCGTCTACTGTGGCTGTGCGAAACATTGCAGGCAAGATACTTTGTGGCACTCTACCGACGAAAGGGCAAGCAAGTAGGAAAATATCGATCGAAACATCGAGAGCAGCTCAAAAATAGATTTAAAAGCTGCAAAAAAACAATCACTTTAACGATCCAAACCATCACCCTCCCCCCCCTCCCCCCCTCCCTGTCATTTTGTGAC
>KB667689.1:927165-954386 GCA_000349065.1 Anopheles quadriannulatus
CCTCGTAGCTGCCGACGAAATCAGTAGCAAGGGGCGAAAGTCTACAGAAGAGTATTCGGGACAGGACCTTGTAGGCAGCATTGAGGACTGTGATGGCTCGGAAGTTGGCACAGTCGAGCCTGTCGCCCTTTTTGTAGATTGGGTGTATGACACCCAATATCCACTCGTCCGGCAGTTCTTCCTGTTCCCAAATCCTCACAATCAGCCGATGAATGATGACGGCAAGCCGCTCCGGACTTATCTTGAAGAGTTCGGCCACTAGACCATCGCTGCCAGTATTTTAAATACCCTTAACCCGAATTCTAAGCAGCAGGTAAACTAGACTTGCTTGGGCTGAACTCGTGTCTTAAAAGACCTTTCCCATGAAATAAAGCTGATCTAGTTGATAATATGAATATACAAAAATTAAAGTTAGTTTCTCTGTAGCGTTCAAAGCTAGAATCAATCTGGCTTATTCTATTCTCGCAATCGAGATGGTCCGACGTCGACTTGAGTATTGCTTAGGAAATCTGGTCTACTTTGTAACTAAATTATACCGCTACCGTTCAAGAGACTATAAGTTCATGGAATGTCAAGATTTTTAAGGATATCGGCCTGATGTTTTTGCAAAAACATAGTTAAAGAGAACCCTCAACAATGAAGTGAAGAAAGTAGTATTTCGATAGGTATTTCCACAAAATCATAAGAAGGGTGAAAATATGAGGTAGTCAACTTTAAGGTGCTACCACTAAACAACTACTACAACACGTGTTACATGCCATCTTTGCCGTTACCTAACCAAAGAAGCCCATATGAGTAACTGTGGAGTGGAGTACTCTTCGTTAATCGAACAACTAAGACTGAATGTTGAAGCCCTCTTCCTAAGCGGATCATAATTAGCATTCCCGCTGTTCTTGTCTTATAATCTACATTCTCTGCTTCTGTCAAATAACTGCCAATGTTCTTCGAGGGCCTCGTTAAGCGAAACTGTTAGTTGCGTGAATAGTCTGAAACAATATAGCAACTACGAAGAGCCTTGCCGCCTAATGAGGCATGATGGAAGTAGCAACGCTTAAAGAACGCTTGAGACTGTTATTTTTAAACACTCCTTTACAAAAGCAAAGCAGCTTCTTGAGCTGCTGCCTGCGGCAGAAGCGAACCGGCTCTTAACTACACCAGAATCGATCATCGATGGCCATAAAATGCGACATCGAAGATGCGTCCGATCGGCACACTGTTATTGATTGTTCTACCGCCCTGGCTTCCCTTCGGGCGACTTGGGACAAATTCCTATGACCTTGGTCGCTTTCCGTTCCCCGCTCAATGGTGCGAGAGAGCGAGGAGCGATAGAAGGCAAGCGGTAGGAAGAGAGTTCATTTATCAGCAGCCGCCGATTGCGATTGAAAAATTACCATCGATAATGGAGGATGGGAAGAACATAGAGCACTCGAGCACCGAATCGATCAGCCCGAAGTCCCGGAACCCCCCCCCCCCCCACACACACACACACACACACACACAGAGCCATTTTCTCATTCTGATTGCCACTCCTTGCTTTCCCTTCCCGCACCGGAATGGTAATTTGTTCTGGAAATGCGGGAGAAGCGGACGGAAGCGCCGTTTGACCGAACGGGCGGACATTGCTTTCGCACGCTTGCCGTTGCGTTTCGTCCGCTCCGTTTAACAGGGGTTTGATGTCGCTCGGGCGATTGTTTTTTTGTTGTTGTTGTTATCGTTTGTAAGTTGGGTGTCACTGTGTGTGCGCTAGTGTGTGGAAGTTAGTAGACGGAAGACTTATTTATGAGGCGAGAAAAAGTTATTTACATATACGACATCCACTTCTGCACCTTGATGTAGTGCTTTCCGGGGGGGGGGGGAGGGATGAAGAGGATCAGTTCCTCTCCCGCTCCTCAGCACTCTCCTACCTGTATCGTTTCTCTTGGGGAATGTTGTTTGCTTTCTTGTTGCTTGCTTTTTAAAAGAAGGAAAGGTTCATCTATTGGAGTTTTTTGGTTATTATGTGAACACCAAATAAACCAAAGAAAGAATAAACACACACATCGCTAACGCTTTTTAGGGTGATGGTGGTTTTTAGTGCCTTTACCCGTAACTAGTGACAAAGAAAAAGAGAGAGAGAAAGAGAGAGTGAAAGAACGAGTGAGAGGAAAACCACGTTTGCACTATGCTCGCTTGCAATCTCGCCTGTTCCCCACCAAACTCGCCCGCCCGGTTTCGTTCTTGTTGCGTTCGGGCCGCATGGGTCAACATTATTTATGTCGAGCCCCATTTCCCGGATTTCTGGGTTGCGCGCCACTTTCACCCAAATGTGTCGATCAGGGAAAGAGACTGGAGGGGAGGGTTGGTCGTGGGCTGTAAATGGAATTATCTACCCCACGATACTCGAACGTTGGGCGGGCACGCGCCCGGGAGTGATGACGAGCTTCGACAGGGATCTCTCGTTTGCACCCGCCGCTCCCCATACCCTCCTGCCATCCCCCTTCCCCGGACTCAATGCAATTAACTATCCTTTTGATGATGCTGATATAGATCCGATGTGTGTGTGTGTGTGTGTGGAGGGAAAGGAAGAGAAAAGAAGTGTTACGAGGGCGAGGAGGGGGAGATATAGGAAAGGGTGTGTGTGTGTGTGTGTGTTTGTGTGTGCGTGTGTGTTTATGGAGCCAAAAATGTCCCCACGATATAAGCGAATTTTGTAGGAAAACGGAACGAAATGAAGGTGTACAGTGTGTGCCATAACAATAGCAGTAAGTGCACTTTTTTCAGTCATCTCATTATTTTAATCAATTAATTGATTAATATTTTGAAGTTTGAAGCTACGTCGAGAAGTGGTTTTGATAGAAACTTTTGTACCTTTTTGTTTTCTAAATTATGTTTTTCCTACCTCATAGGTGCACACACACACTGTGTCTTTAATTTGGTTTCCGAAAAGCAAAATAATGGCCGCCGGTGAATCGAGACAGGGGGGGGGGTGGTTGAATCCAATAAATTGGATCCATTTCGTTCTCGTGCAGATAAATATTTAATTTCCTATTAACTGTGTATTGGTTATGCATCCGTTTTCGCCCGTCCTTGCTCCTTGATGTGTCCTTGCCGTCCCGATCCTGGAGCGCTTGCTTGACCTGTCATTTATCTTCCTATCTAGGTACTGGTTTTAAGCTAGCAGCGGCACTATGCCCTCCCCATACGCATTATAGATGAAGGATGCAACAGAAAAGCTACCTTTGAGCGTGAGCGTTGTTGGGAAAGGTAGGGTAAAGATTAAAGAGGAGCGACAACAACAAGTTTGAGCCCAGACCGTAGTAAACGTTTAATCCTTACCCGTTCGCTAGTAGATCGATGCACTTGTTTGAACGAGCGAAACAAATGGCGGTAAGAGGATTTTGTGTGTGTGTGCGTGCAAGGAGGGTGGTGGCAGCTTGAGTTGAGTTTTGCTTGAAAGTTTCAAAGCTTATTAACACCCGCCGAAAACTTATACTTACTTGGAACTGGGATCTAGCGGGTGCTGAAACAGTTTTACATCGAATTCGTGAAGGGAGCAAGCCACTGTTTGCATACGGACATTGTTTCGTGATTACTGATGGTTAGAGAAAGGCCTCCCTAAGGAAGAAGAAGAGCCAGAGGGCACGGGAAACAGTTCGAGTACTATATCGTGAGGGATGATTTTATAGCTCTGTTTCATTTGCTGTTGCGTAGCAACGAAAGCAATGAAAGTGTTTAAAAAATGCACCATCGTCATGCAGGTTGCATAACGAAAGGCGTTTAGTTACGCGGAGTGCATATTACTTAGCAAAAATAATCCCCTGACTGTATGCCGTTAGCATTAGCAAGCCTGAGCGTTAAGACGAGTGTTGGAAAATGTCATGAGCTTCACGTGATGATCACCTAGAAAAACAATGAAAGTTTATACCACAGATATACGAACGATGTTCTTTGCTGATAGTGAAAGTGCGTCATGGCATGCCCAACATGCAAATGCTTGAGTCCATCGCGATATTCTGACTAACAAGCTGAGCTTAATACCGTCGAAAGCATAATCATGACTTTTTCTGGTTGTTGCAGTGTGCAGTGCAGTTGCAGCCGGTCTGGTCTGGCAGTGTTGGTCTGATAGTACAGTCGTCAACTCGCACGATTTACCAAACTTGCCCGCCATGGGTTCAAGTCTCGAATGAACCGTGTCCCGATACGTAGGACTGACTATCCTGCTATGCGTAATCAGTAAAGCCATGTAAAGCCAATCCAACTAGAGGTACAGGCAGGCTTTGACCGACAACGGTTGTTGTGCCAACGAAGCAGAAGAAGACCAGTGCAGCCAAATGCTACTGTTTCAGTAACAGCTCATGACCTAAACGAAGTTCAAGTCAGCACACGTACACAACTGAGATGATCAGAGGTGAGACTCAAACAGATGGTGGACCAATAATATGCTTGGTGACATGACATTTTCTCCCTATGATAATCACGACGTTTTTGGGACTGTCTGTTTGGTTTGATGGGTAGAGTGATAAAGTATTTGAGCGAAAAAAGGTCATTTTGTTGCTTGGGATCAATCGCATGCACCGCATATCTCCCATGACTATCGTGATGATCACCAACAGAAGATAGCGCGACCAAGTGACTGACCAAGAGTTGGTTGTACACAATGTCACCGAGCATGTGATGGTCGCACCAACTGTTTGAGTCTCTCCTCTGATTATCACAGCAGAGCTGGTGACGCTGACATGATTTTGGTTTGATCGGAATTTGTCATGACTCGTCACGTCAGTGACATTTTACAGAACTGATCACAGTAAAAAAAGTCATGAAAAAAAGTCAAAGTGACTGACCAAGCGCTGGTTGCTAAAATGTCACCAAGCACGTCTCGGACACACCAATCGTTCTGAGTAACACCTCTGGTCATCACAATTGTGTACGTGACGCTGACATGGATTTGGTTTCAGTCAGCTTTATGTATGACATTTTCAGTGACATTTAGCTGGTTACGACTCCTATCGTGATCGCCTAAATATATGCAATTAGTGTTACAAAATCTCCTTTTGTTGGGTTTTTCATAAGGTTCATTCATGCAAGCTTTCTCCCAACACAACTTTTTGAGCATTGAGTGAAATCGAGCCGCTCATAAAATAGCGATACCAATCAAAAGGATCGATACATATTTGCTCACTGTCGATGGTTCGTGCTGCTGCTACTGCCCGCAATCCGGCTAGCAGTGTTACTGATGGGATAAACGTTTGCAGTTGACGTGCGTGCCTTGTCAATATTACCCAACCTCATTAGTCTATCAAATATCTCCAGCGCAATCCCACCCCATTAGCAGCCCCGGCCCGGCGGTTACGAAATTGCTGATCGATGCTGGCTGTTTTACTCTTCGATAGATTCCGCTGTACCGAGCACTCGTCTGCGTTTGGTCGACCTTTTTGGTAGGGAATGAGCGGACATAGTTGAAAGTGCGAAATAAATCCCCAGCCATCAATTCAATGACAGCAAGTGTATCTGTGGACGATAGCAAAGGAGTGTGAGAGTGAGAGAGAGAAAGAGAAGAGAACTAAACGGCAACACCAAGCGCATCGGTCGGGTCGGTAAGCAACAATTAGCTTTCGTATGGGCAATCGAATCGTCGGCGCCGTTCAGCGGCAAGCATCGAGAAGCAAGCCGGCGGGCAACAGCACGTATCGCTGACCGTTTGTGATATATTGGAAAGCAGAGCGAGCGAATTTTCCACTCAACAGGAGGTTTGGATTTGGTTTAAAGTGCTTTGGTTTACGTATTTCCATCCCCACACACACACATACACATACATACACAGGCGCACACAACGTCCCTTCAATGTTTTGCTTTTTACTAATCTACCAATTACAAAACAACTCCGTGCGGTCGTGTTTCCTCCCGAGCACTCCCCAGCGGCAAGCGTGTGGCATTGTCAGCAGCAAAGTTGTCAGCCGCTCGTCACCTATCGCACACGCACACATCGCACCTCCTTCTCCCTCCCCTCCCGATCCTGCTGGCTCCATTCTCAGTGGCCCTTTGTTGTAAATTATCGCCATCATCGTCACCTCATCGTCAGCCGTGTCATCGCCGGTTGCGTCGCCCAGATCAGTGTGCTGTAGAACACGAACCCCCCCCCCCCCCCCCCCTGCCACCCCGTGGGAGTTAGCAGGCGAGTTGGAAGTGGTGCCTGCTTCTGCTGTGCTTGTGCCTACATTTAGGCGCAGGCTTACGGAGGGCCGGTGCGACCCGGAAATGCGCTTTCGGGAAGCGCACGGCTTCGCCTGCCTTACGGTATACGGCTGTTGTTGTTGTTGTTGTTGTCTTATGTTCTTCTTCTACTGGTTCTTCTTGCTATTCAACATCATCATCTTCTTCTTCTGGTCGCACACACAATCTCTCGCAGCAAGAGCGCAACAGAGCCTCACAGCGGATTGTGCGTTGTTGCATTTGCATTTCTGTCATTCCGTCTCCGCTTTGTCATCATCATAACAAGTAAAACATTCGTGCCCGTGCAACCACGCTTCGCACCCTTCCCTGCCTCGCTTCGACCTCCCCCCCCCGGGTCGGTAAGGGTGGGAGCAAACAAAACAGAAACCGTTAAACCATTTCTCCAACGGAAATAGGAATGGAGTGGGCGGGAACGGGGTACGTCTTGTTCTCTTGGGTGGTGTTAGCCGAGCCGACCGAACCTGCGAGCGAACGACGGGATGGGGGTGTTGGCGGCTGTGTTTGTGTTTTAATAAAATTTCCAATTACAATGAAAATTAATTTTGCATGAAGTCATTTGCACGTGCCCGGGGAGAGCTGGGGAGAAAAAGCCGCGGATACGTGCATAAACCTTCGTGAAAATGGGTTTATGCTTCACGTGTTTACGTGTGTGTGTGTGTTGTTAACAGTACATCAACAGTTAAAACCCGATGGCAGCAAGGAGGTTTGGAGGTTTGCAGCTCTGACAGTGGTGTACTAATTGTAATAATATGCATGCCAAGTGCTTCTCGGTGGTTGGATTTACAGCGACACACACACACATGCACACACACACATGCACACACACACCATTATGCATGGTGACTGTATTAACGGGGCCGGGATTTAAATATCTATTGTTGCCCGTTAATTCAAAGCCCTGTAGGAACGCCGTTTGCAAAACCAGTCCAATAAATTCTTGTTGGAATCAAATGTACAATTCTGATCCGATCCTTCCATCCTGTCTACGGGGCTGTGCTGGAAAGCTGTACAATGTTTCATCAAGTTTTTATTCCTCATACTCACACATGCACACACACAGACACACATGCAGATACGGTTTATATGGTCGTTTGTTGGGAAAGTTTTTCGTGTCCTCCATGCTTCCGTGTCTGTGTCCGTACGTACAGCGAGGATATGCGGTAGGAAGGCGGTGTTATCGGTGGACGAGCAACGGGGCCCTGACAGACCGTGCTTGAAACAAAGGCATATCTGCTCACTCTAAAACACGCACACACACACACACACACACAAACACTCTCATCCACATAGAGCGGCAGGTTTGCAACCACTGCGCTGAGGCTGAAATCTCAATGAGCGCGGAAAAATAATTGGAGCGTAACAAATATGACAGCTCTATTTTTGCGTTTGCGGGCCTGTCTGTGTACGTTAATGTGGTACTCTTCATTCTCGCTCTCTCGCTCTCTCTTTCTTGCTCTCTTGCTCGCTTGCGCAATGCTGCTGCTGCTCACTCGAAAAGGCTTGAAAGCCATCTGTGCCCACCAAGAACTCCCACGTGATCAGCACGAACTAGTACATGACACACACACAAACGTAGCCTTTTTGTTTGCAGAATGTGCCTAGCTTTTGGAGGGTCGAAATTCCCAACCGTCCCCTTGCAAGCCCAAATGAACGAAGTGTCATCTAGGTTGATAAGCGATGAGCTTCACTGAAAAAAAAAAAAACGCCCCCTCATGGACATCATTAAAACCAATTTCTTTCACTCCGCGTGCGTGTGCCTCCGGTGCTGTAGCGGGCCGGTGATCTGTTGCTATGATGGGAAGATGCCAAAGATTGATTGTGCTGGTGCTTCCAGTTTATTTGCCTACCCTGCGAGAGGCGAAACCCCGCTTAAGGGCTACTTGCGGCGCTTCTTTATCTCCCGTATCATGATGCGGGTACGCTTCAGCCCCTGCAGATGGAGCCAGTCGAGCCAGTAGGCGAACCGCACGCCCGACTCGTTCCCGTACAGCCCGTTCAGGTTGATGCGGGTGCAGCTCCGGTGCCACCAGCCGGCCGCCGTCCGGTGCGCACAGTTCACATCGCCGTACTGGTCGTGGTCCTGGTCGTACGTCGAGAACTGCATGCCGAGATTGTACGTGAACTCGTCGCCGAGCGTGCCGGAGTAGACGCCGAGCTTCTGCAGCCGGTACCGGTCCGTTTCGCCGCCGATCTCGAACAGGCTGTAGCGGGCCCAGCGCCGCTCGCCCTTGAACGATTCGGCCACGAACGCGATCTCGTGCGGCACCGCCACGGTGAGCCGGTGGATCTCGTCCAGCCCGAGCCAGTACTCGGTGCCGATGTCGCCGAACCCGTCGCGGTACTTCTCCCAGCTCCGGTTGAAGTTGACGAACCCGTCGAACCGGTTCTGGATCACGATCCAGCCGCCGTCCTCGAAGTCCTGGTCGCAGTACACCTCGAGCGGTTCGCCCGGGCCGGCCGGGCCGGCCGACGGGTAGATCAGCTCCTCGCCCGACATGCCGTCCGGGATTTCGCGGCAGCTGCGCGGGTGCGTGCCGGCCGGGTGCGCTTCCTGGCGGTAGGCAGCGGTCGAGGGCGCGGTAGCGTTGCCCGCAGGCTGCAGCGATCCAGGATGGAGCGAGTTGGTGAACGAGTGGTCACGGGTGCAGGGGCGCGTCGGTTGCGCTGGTGGTTGCTGCTGCTGTGTGCCGTCCGTTGCGCAGAACACTTTGGGCGTGTCTGGCTGGAGAAGGCGGAGTATTTCGCGCTGATTGGTGAGCAGCAGCTGCAGCATCTTGGCGAGCTCCTCGTCCCGGGACGTTATGCTGGGTGTGCGAAGAGGGAGTCGCGCGTTGAGGTTTTGATTGAGCTGGGGTTACCGAACCGATAGCCGCCTCACTACTTACGTGCTCTCGAGCGCCGCCAAGCGCTCGTGCAGGGAGGTGTTGTCGCGCGTGCTGGGCGCCAACGCTGCCGCCGATGGGCCCACCAACACGGCCAACAGTATTAGCAGCAGCATCTGGTGGCTTTTCGTGCTATCGTCCATGGCTGGTTGCGGGTACTTTTTTCGCTCAAACTAATCGTCTCGATACACAGCCGACCATGCTGGTTGCGGCACTCGAGATTCACAACAGCCACCACCTAATGGTGCGACGGCTCACTACTGACGACTCTTGCCGTGGACGATGGTAGCCAACAAAACAGCAAACAGCCCGCCTGGTGCTCGGTGGTAACCGATTCTGCTTCGGCACACAGTTGATTTAGCAAACGAGATTACGAGTCTCGGAAGGTTAGAGCTGTTATTGTTCCAGTAAAAACCAACCCTGTCTGACTGCTCCACAACACGAAAAACAACCCCGACGAGTGTGTGTGTGTGTGTGTGTGTGTGTGTGTGTTTGTGTTTGTGGAAGTGTAGAAGCGCAATACTTACTTCCGTTGTTTGTCGTGGTGACTGCCGTCAATTGCGTTGTATTGACCAAAGAAATTAAACTTAGAGGTCTTAACCTCTAAGGGGCCATCCACAAATTACGTTATGCTCACTGGAGATGCATTATGGGTTCGAAATATTGTTATGCGATACAAAACATGATGTACCAGAAATTCTATTTTGCATTCCTATTCGATTCGAGTTTCGTGTCATTTTTAGTATCGAATTAGATATTTAACTGCTGAAATTATGTGAATAATTGAAAAATTGGTCATCTAGAAATTCACAAAATGCTTAAGAAGTATGTAGAAAAGTTTTGTTTTTCCGATGGAATTTTGCGTTGATTACAAAGCTCTAGCTGACAATCGTATGAATTCAAATACCGTGTGTAACGACCCACTTTACACCAAAATTACTTAAATCAGATTAAGTGAAACCAATTTAAGATCCATTTAACTTGAAGCTGTCGGCGGAAAAGCAACAAGTCAAATTTTAGCAAAATGAACAAAATAAACGTTCAAGTAAATTTTCTTGAATGCCAAACGCAACATGACTGTTCTTGAATTGTATAAATTTAAAAGTGAAAAACAATTTTTTGTATAAAATATTGAATAATTCACCAAGGGCTACAAAGCTAAATCCAACGGTATCCTTTGCATGCATGCTTTTTGGCCCAAACACGAAAACCTGAAAGCTCTTATGGAGATTCGTGCATACAATTAAAACGCGATTAAAAACATCTCTAATTTTGCCGTTACGCTACTTATGGTTGATGCCTTATCGAAAACTGAGAACACTGGAAATAACAGAGTGTTTGATAGCGGGACATTGGTCAACAGGCATGATCTCTCCAAGGGGTTTAATCCTCTCTCTCTCTCTCTCGCACTCTCCCCGCGTTCTTATCTGCCAGCGACTCCAGCGCTAAGGTTTATTTCCATGCGTACGACCACACATTCTCACTGCCGAACGCCACTCAGCATCATCTCATGGGTGCTGTCACATTTCGGCCAGCTCTCCACCACAATCTAAGTAGCGTATTGACGTTCTGGCGCGCTAAAGACCGCCGCTGGGCTGCGCCGCTTCGCTTGTTGATCGATACGACGGCCAGCAACGGCACGGCGGGAACGTGTTGCTCGCAGCAGCGAACAAGACAAAATGCCATCGTCATCGTGCTGCGTCGGTGCCGCAAAGAATGCTCGCCGCCCTCGGGAGGTGTACTGCTACATCCTCATCATCATCATCATCAACATCATCATAATCATCATCGTCAACATCGCGCTCTCGTTCGTTGCTGGCGCGGTGAACGCTAGTGCTCTTAGTGTAACGAATTTCAGCTTCACGCCAGCGGCGGGCAGCCAGATCGGGAAAAAGCCAGCGCAAACAAGTCTTCATCATGGCTGGGTTTCCGCTTTCCTCGCACTGTTTTCGAGCGGGAGCAAACACACACACACACACACAGAGAGACACACACTTGGCAATGTGTGGTGAATCGATACGGCCGTGCTGCTATCTGGAACACAGGTGTATCGCTCCCTGCAGCACGCGGCTGAGAATCGGGAAAATTGTATTTTCACAATCATCGACCCGGGCACCCTTGTTACGGGCACTGCTCAAACACACACAGACACACAGGGCGATGCACCAGGGACTGTGCGCTGTCAAAATTGAATTCGCACTCCATCATAATCACGATCGATAGGATGGCAAAGTGGATGGTTTGGAAGTAGTGTTTTTTTTTCTCTCTCTGAATTTAAAGCCTCCCACCAGCTTCACAGTGGGACAGTGCCAGTGTGAAGTGGTAGGTAGAGATAGTTTGCACCACGCCACGCCAGCGGGTCCTGTGGGAAGTTGAAATGTGCGGCCCTGTCTGTGTGCTCGGGTGTGGTTTTTCGCTCATGTGTGAGCGGTTTGCTTGCATTTCAAGCACGCTGGTGCATGCAGGAAACAATGCCATCAGCATGCAGATGACACTCGACACTGTTGACCACAAGCTGTGACCACTTCAACAGTCGGCTGCAGTAAAGCTTGCTGCCGAATGGTTTTTGTGCCAGAGGAACCGTTGGCAAACAGTGTAAAACGAGCCTCTTTCTCTCTCTCTCTCTCTCTCTCTCTCTCTCTTTTTGTCTGCTCAACCCGTACCTTTTGTTGTCGGCACTTTGTCAATTGTGTCAATCTCATCGGGCTTTGCGAAGGTACTTTCAAAATTCCACTGAGTCTTCGTCCTTTTTTTGTTTGAAAACTAAAACAAAACTATTCTTTATTAGACTCTCTCTCTGTCTCCCTCCCTTTCCGTTGCTGATGAGCTTCTGATGGGGTACGACACAGCACACGCAAGTCGTTTGATATATTGCACCCGTGTGGTTGTGTGTTCATGTGTTCCGGACATTTTGATTCGACAGCTTGCTCATTTCCATGCAAATTGAGAAGATGTCCGGTTTGTGTGACGGGCGTCTGGCGTTGTGTGAAGCATTGCGGGGGTACAACTTGGCACGCAGGGGCCGGCGGCGTCAGCGGCAACGTGTTGATGATGCGAAACGAACTTCTAGCCAGGCTCAGCAAGGGCTCCAATGCTTTTTTGCGCCTTTTTTTTGTGTGTGTGTGTGCATATCAGGAGTTGAAGGCAATCAGTTTGTGCGGTGATGACTTTTGCCAACCTGGCTCCCGCTTGTCCTGTGTGTACTTGTCGTTCGGGCGGATCTCCCATTCCACTGACCTGGGGTTAGGATTTGTGGAAGGTTAGGTGCTCTTTTTTACCCCACAAAATCACACACACACACACGCATGCAAAATCCTAGAAAGCGAACCGAACTCAAGTAAAGGCTGTCATGCGGCTAGAATTGCTTCGAATCCACTCCACGGAGAAGTAGCTTTGCGGCGAGTCTGTTCTTGACACGCCGACCCACACACAGTGAGACAAAGCGGTGGAGTGGATCCCCCCCCCCCCCCCCCGAAACCCAGGGACAAGCTAGCTGACACGGGCTGTCTAGGGTTTGGCGGGACATTATCGTGATTAATGAGCTGCGTATATGCTGGCCGGTGGTGCGCAATAAGTGGGAGATGCTGTTTTCGGAGAGTTTCGCAGGGCGCGCGCGAACGAGTTCACCGCCACTACCGCCAGTGGAAGGCAAGGGCGCAAAGGAGATATACTTTCGGATGTTTCGACCTGCATGCAAATGTGCGAAAGCAAAACCAGTTGTGTTGGGTTTTCCTTAGGTTTTTTGTTGTTGTTTTGTTTTGTTTGGCTTTTATTATGACGCACTTGCTCTCTTCCTCTCTCTCTCTCTCTCTCTCTCTCTCTCTCTCTCTCTCTGTCTTTCTTCCTAGCAAACCGTCAGACGTTTCACGTTCAATCGTTATGCTTTCCATTTTCCTGCGTCTGCCCCATCCTGTGGGTGGTTCATTCGCGTGGTCACTGGCCCCACTTTCCTCACCAGCAAGAACAATCCCTCTACCCGTCCAGTGGTAGGTTACTCGCCTGCGCTAATTAATCGCTCGATTTCAACACTGATTTTTTTTTTAAAGGATGTTCTCCTGATGTTCTTGTTGTGTTCCCCATATCCCTTGTTTTTTTCATTTCTCTCACCACGATCCGCCTAATTTTCTCGCCTGTTTCCTCAATTTCTGCTCCACGTCATGTGATTTGATGCTCATGTCTAGGGTTTCTTGGCTCGTCACTTAACTTAACTTTGGTTGAAGATATATTGTATTGTGTATATCAATGATCCATTTCTGGGTTTGGGAGTGTGTCGGTGTTGCGGTTTGCGCACTTTTGTGTGCGTGTTTCGGGTGTGTGGGCGTGTGTATGTGTGTGTGTGTGTGTATCTGGGTTCATTTTCTTGTGTTCGGTTTGCATTAATTATAATTACTTTCAATATATTTTCTTTTCTTTATATTATTCATATTATTATTATTATTATTTCTGCATTTTTTTGCGGTTTCTCACTACTAAGTTCTGCATTTTGTGTCTGCTGGGATGTTTTCATTCATTGCGCTCGCTCGCACTCCCCATCGGTCGCTCGCTTTATCTTATCAATTAAAGTATTTTATTTTTTCATTGCAATGTTGTGTGTTTGCTGCTAGTTTTCTCCGTCCTTGGTTTGGGTGTGTAAGTTTTGTGTTTTTGTTTTTCGTCATTCTTTCACCATTGTCTCAGTTGTTTTTTTTTATTGTTTAATAGTATAGTTCTTTTTTTTCTTGTTACCATTACGATGAATAGTAGTTGTTAGTTAGTTAGTAGTAGTTGTAATATGTTTGAAGTATTATCGCTCTCCCATTACTGCTCTCGTTACGCATTATTAATTAAAGAGATATCTGGTTGGCTGTTTTCCTCTTTCCCGCATATAACTTTTCTTGATAAATTCTACCATTCCCCAACATGCATGTGGAGCTATGTGCGGTGTGAATTGCTTCAAAATCGGCACACACACACACACACACTCATACCCACACACGTTCGTCTATCCTAACAAACACTCTTAAACATGCTGCTTGAGTATCTGTCCTGTGAAGGGGAGGAAGGAAGGTTTGAAGCTTAAAAAAGGGGGAAAAAACAGATGACCTGGTCACTAATGTGGGTGAGGGTGGCAATTGAATTGCCGCATGACCGTCAGACATAAGCGTAAACAAGATTCTAGGATGGCACAAAGCCACCCTGCAGATGAAACGATTCGCCAAAGATCAAAGACCGGCCTCCACATCATCACGTAATGAGGACATTCCGTAAACATGCAATGGTTCCGTTTGCGGTAAAGTTGAGCTAGAAGCAGGTACCGTCGTAGGATCGGCACCGCTGTCCAACCACGGAGAGATGAAGTGAAAGAAAAAGATAAAGAAGCAATGTCCATAGTTCATATAACGGCACGGAAGCACGGTAAACACATGAACCAGTACAGTGCTACAGCCGGAATCACAGTCCGAACTGATCCACCGAGTAGCATGAAGCGAAATAAACAGATGGAACTATTTTTATCCCCGCAAAACGATGCGTTGCGTTGCTGCTTTACATCAAAATTCAATAACTTCCCGTCCCTCGCATCCCCCCTTCATGTCCGCTCGGATCGTTTCGCTTTGACGCGTCCGTTCAATCCGCTTAACCGTGCTCTGCTCGTACCCAGATTTCCGCACACCGTGCCGTGTTGCCGTGTGGTGGTTTAAATATAATCGTACAATTACAGCTTCTGCTCGTTCTGCCGCTCTATTATCTCGCTTATGTTTCATCTACCTCCTCCGTTGCTATTTGTATTATTTCACTATTGTTATCATTTTGCAATTACTACGTTATGGTTGTTTTTTGTTTCTATCTCACTTTTCTTTTTCTGCTTAAAGTTTATTTCTTGTGCTCCCACTGGTAGGTATTATTTTATTTTATCTTTTTTTTGTTTGTTTTGTTCTTGCTTAATTTCTTACTTTCTCTCATCGCTGCTGCCCGTTCTCGGCCGCTCAAAAACGTTTTGCTCACTAGTAAAGTATCGATCGAGAGTCTTTCGACTCTTTTAGTTATGCTTCTAAACACCGTACACTTAGACTGCATGTTTGCTGCATCGTCAGTTTCTTGTTCGCATTTGTTTGCTGCTTGCTACCCGCTTCTACCCGCTTCAAGTTGTTGTGTTGGTTTTGTTTTTTTCTTACTTCACTTAACTCGCTTAAATACTTGTAAATCTTTTGACGTTGTGAATGTGTGTGTGTGTGTGTGTTGTTTTTTTTATATCCTTGCGTTATGTGTGAACGCTGTGAACGCTTT
The DNA here is from genome assembly GCA_000349065.1 of Anopheles quadriannulatus. Lineage (NCBI taxonomy): Eukaryota > Metazoa > Arthropoda > Insecta > Diptera > Culicidae > Anopheles > Anopheles quadriannulatus. Next base: position 942,522 of record KB667689.1, read on the forward strand.
CAATTGTTGTGTGGATGTATGTGTGTGTGTGTATATTTGTTGTTGCTGTGTGTGCGGCGTTTAGTGTCTATTGAGCAGATGCATTTGACACATTTACGTGGTTTGGATAAAGCGTTCCATTTTTGTTTTGCTCTTCATTTTCACCCGAATTATCCACAACAACCCCCGCTTGGCGATATTTGTGTGTGTGTGTGTTTGTGTGTGAGTATTTTTTTTTGCTTCTTTGTCCCAGACTGTTCGCAACACTCGACCGCGTTTATCTGAAACAAATGCAACGCCCTGTTTATGCCACACGCTGTGTTTCCTTGCGCTTCCCGTACCATTTTCCGAACACACATACACACGCTGGCTGGGGGCCTTCTGCTCGCATTCTGCTCCCAGTAGTCGGGGGGGAGCGTGGTGGGTCTTGGTTTTTGTTAATTAATAATAAAACCTAGCTCGGTAGAAAATAACCTCAGCTGGAACAGGGAGATTTGTTGCTGTTGTTGTTGTTGTCTGGTACGGCCAAAGCCACGGGAAAGAAAAAAAACGGCTAATGGGAGATTGTTTGCGTGAGTGTGTGCTGTGCTCGTATGTGAGCATTTTATGGCGTTTTCTGTGCAGCTTAGCTACAACCGGCTGGGAAAAACTCTTGCAATTTCGATGGAGCGGAAAATGGCAAAAGTTGTTCTCAGATTTCTTTTCTGTATGTGTGTGTGTGTGTACGTGTGCTTTATACTTCTTTACCACACTCACACATACCAACACAGCATCTTTGCACAATTGTACTCACTTTAAAAAAAAAACAAAAAAACTACATAAAACTGGATCTATAAGATTGTTCAGCTTCAAACTACAAAGTTCGATTTCTCTATTACACTACTCCTCTACCGAAGTGGTCGGACAAATGCTACTTAGATTCCATTCCGCCCTGTGGGGAGGGGTGTACCACAACCCTTTCAGCCGAGACACCGAGATCATTCCTTGCCATGCAGAGAATGGTGGTTAGACACAATTCCATTCTGCGGCCGTTCCGGCGCTGCCCATTTGCTTCGGTGGGTTTTGTTTTGTTGTTCTGATTTACTGCTCCCTTCCCCAGCACTGTCGCTCGGGGAAGATGTGCCAGGGCTACGACCATTTGACACTATTGCCAGAATCACATTACCTACTATTACTACTGTGTGGTTGAGTTGTTGAGTTGTGAAAATGGGGGGAGGAAAGAACGATTGAGCTATACTATCAAAAAATTACCACGTTTGTTACATTGGTGGGAAGTTAGGGTTGCGCCTTGTGCCCTGTGCCCGGTGGATTGTGATTGATTGGTTTTTCCGGAAGCTGCCATATCATATTGTTGTCGCATCTCAGCCACTCCTGTCCACTATCTCTTTTGCTCGCTCACCTGCACTCTGTTGCTGTGGTAAAAGCGGTGGCTGGATTTTGATTGCTGCACACTATCGCAGTTGCTGTACTTCGCGCAACCGGAGCGATCGAAATCAATTCAAGGGGCCGAACTTTAAGGGGCTGCAAAAGTTCGAGTTGTCGAATTTAAGTCGCTCGGCTCGGGTTCGCCTGCCGCCGTTGTGCGGTTGTGCGATGTGTGTTGCAAATGATTGTTTTATAGCTGTTGCGCGTTGTTGTGGTGCGCTCTGGCCGCGCGGTTGCATCGCCGATGTCATCGTCCAGCCTCATCGCGCATCTGGGGAGTAGACATTTAGGCGCAAAAAAAAAAAACGGAAAGCAAAATTGAAACATTTCAGCTCTATCCCTGCAAAACGGTAGCTTGGCAGTAAGGTAGTGGCAGTGAGGAGTAGTGAAGGCGGTAGAGGAAAAAATCGAGCCTAAGGGGCGACCGAAAAAAAAGGAAAGAGAAAGCAGAGAAAATGAAAAGTTGACCGCAAAGCGTAATTGATTTTTGTCATGTAGAAAGCATACTTTTAGGCGCTCTTGCAAGAAACAACGTACACACCGAGATCTGCTCTGCCTTGCCGACAGTGACCTTAATTTTAAGCTATAAAGTACCAAAAAAAAAAAAAACACACACACACACGTAGATAGCTTTGTTCTTGCTGTTTATTTTTCCGAGTTCTGGCGGAAACTTTTTACGATCGGAAGAGCGAGGCAAGTAACTTTTGTTGGAGACACAGTTTTAAGTTGGTCTATTAATAGATAGAAGTTGGGGCTTAGCTACGAGAAAACACTTACAAGGATTGCAACAGCGACACACACACACACACACATACAGTCTACCAAATACAGTTATTGTTTGGTACGTTGCAGGAAAACCCGGTCGCTTGCGAGCATCGCGAGGAAACTGCAAGAATTTTCTGCAAGATCTGTTTGCAGCTTGAGGTTAGGAAAAATGTGTATTCTTTTGCAGGGGAGCTTGCACCGTACAGCATGCCGGATCAAATCCGGATCATTGAAGCAAGTAAATCGTGTGCTCGCTTGCTCGAACCGTGGTCAAACGCACGCTCGAGGAAATAGCGCCTCGAGCTGGAAACAATGTACGAACGGGAAAAGGCGTGAAAGTCGTGTTCCAGCGCGAGAGGCATTCGCATTCGTTTCGGTTACAGATTTTCTCAAAAAAAAAGAAAGAAGAAAAACAGTAAACACCAAACGCCTGCCCGTGAGGGGACCACTTGCGGAGAAGTTCTCCGCACCGTACTTGGTGTACTTGGTGGCACATCATGCCAACCCGATAACGTCCCGAAAGGAAGAGAAAACATGACACCCTGGACGAACGGGAATCTCGCTTCCTCTAACGCGCTGCCAGAAAATACTGTGAAAATCGATTTCACTCCCCCGAGCTGCCCCACCTCGATGTACATGTTAGGTTTCAAGAGAGAGAGAGAAGGGGATAGGGAGGCCGAGGGAGGATTGAGCAGCACTCTCTCCTCGGCGGATGTGGCGCGAGCTGGAAGATTTCACTTGGGCTCGTTTTGCTTTCCTGTTTCGGGGCCGGCCACAACGCGGGTCGGTTGGCCAAAGCGGCGGATGCCAGCATCCGCCAGCCAAACCGGGTGGCCACCCCGGGTGAAAATGAAGTGTTGGTGGTGGGGCTGAAAGAGGCAGCGCAGGGCTGAGAGACCCAGAAACGAAGGGTGGAATTATTTCCGGGCAACTTTCCCATTACATTACCCGGTCGCTTTCTCTTTGCCTCTTTGCCCCTGCGTAATCGCTGCAGCCTACGTCAAGGGTTAAATGTTTCGTCAACCTCCCTCGAGGGGCAGCGCAAGGGAGCGGCCCCGATGGGTTTCGCCAGCACACTTCACATTCTTTTCCATTATTCATGCATTCGGATTCGGAAAAGGAGCGACGGAGGGGAGATTCAGAGATTCGGAGGCGCATCAAATTCGCATTTGAGATAAGGGTCAGGGAGAAGAAGAAAGAAAAAAAAATCCGGCGATAGAAAGAATACGCCAAGCGTCAAAGCGTAGGGTCTCGGCACAGGCAAAAACATACACACACACACACACACACAAACACGTATCAAAAGCACTGAACGAGAGATAGGAAAAAGTCAAACTGAAATCTCTGTCCCTCGGTACCATCGTAGGCCATCCCCATTACCACCCCTCTTACCACTCCGCACGGTGGATTGTGGCTTTTCAGCGGCAGCTTCGCCTGTGCGCTGTGGGGGATGAGTTGTAAAATTCAATTTCAGGGCCTGCCCCTCCTCTTCCCCACCCCTCCCCCCCCTTCGCTCAGGCTTGCCCGGGCATGGCCAAAAAGTTTTACATTTCACATTAAACCGTTTGCGTGAGTGTGCGGAGCCAGCGCAGCGCTCTAATTGTGAAAGCTGCTGTGTCAGGATGGGATTTCTTTCTCAGCGCGCGCGCGCGCGCGTGTGTGTGTGTGTGTGTGTCCCTGGAGGGAGCGAGGCTCCACACCGTTTTGGAAAGGGCAACTGTTGCTTAAGCATGACAAAGTTCGGGTGGGAAAATTCTTCTGGCAAGCTTCAGTCTTCCCTGCCACAGTCTCCTGGGTGAGATGATGCTTTTCTTCTTTTTTTTTTTGGGCGAGGAAGAAGCGAATTGATGGCTCTATAATTTGGGCTCCCGCTCCTTCGGGGTTTTGATTTTCAATATAGACTGTAGACTGTGTAGACGATTTTGTGCCAAGGGTCCGTCAGGATTTTTTTTTTTTCATGCCAGGCAGGAAACGGAACGGATGTGCAAACACGGCAGCTAATGAAGCATTTCCGCTGAGTCTATCGAAAAGATCTGAGCGTGTGAGTATGGGTGTGTGTGTGTGATATTTTTCTTTAAGAAAATTGATAAAATATTACAGACCGTTGCATACATGTAGGCGCCTATCAGAATGCTTCCCAACAGTAATGCATACAGACACGCGGTACGTACTTTACAACGGATTTTTCGAGCGGCACTTTTAACTTCAAGGTAAATTCAGCCCAGAAGTAGGCAATTCGCATAGCAAAATGTTAACCTTATCAACAGCACTTTGAATGCTTTAATACGGGGCATTACGGTTAAAATAAAGGTTGAAATTAGCAAAGAGCTATATACCGTTGAAGAGAGAAATGGTTGAGATTTTTTTGGTCGCTTTGCTGATATTTTGAGCGATTTTTTACAAGAGCTTACAACACAGACATGACATAACGATTGCATACTTAAGGGCTTTTGCATCGATTTCAAGCAAAAACGAAATGTGCCAAAATGTATGCAATGCGCAATGCAGAAACCCTGTTGCTATTCGTTGCTCGTATACTATCGAGCGGCTAATGTCTACAATTGAAACTTTACAACAAGTTTGAGATCAACATAGGCTGGGGAGGCTAGGATGTGTTGGTACAGAAATCACAAAATTGTTTAGTTTTGAAATGAAAGAGAGGAAGAACGTCAAAATGGGTTCGATTTGCTTAACTCTATTTGCACTCACCTCATGTCAAGTCTGCTCCATTCACGGGTGTGTGTTGCTTGCTGTCTGCCAGGCTGTGTGTCAGTTTGTGTATTGTGCGTGTCTGTGTGTGTGCGTGTGTGTGTCAAAAGTGGCCCTGCGCTGTCGCGCTTAGTCGCGCACGAAGACAAACTCGTTGTAGTGGTTCCAGCGGTTTTCCTCCGTGTCGACGCCCGGCTTCAGGTTTTCCGAGACGGAACCGGCCGTACCGGAGCCGCAGCTGGCCACCAGCCGGAAGCCCTGCTCCTGCAGCATGTCGAACGCCTGCTCGATGAACACGTGCTTCAGGAAGAACCGGGCCGTGTATCGGTCCGAGCCGCCGTGGTCCGGGTCGCGCGACTCGTTCAGCGTGTCGCCGAACACCTCCCGGCAGAGGGCGACCCGCCCGTGCACCAGCAGGCGCGTGATCTTGCGGAACTTCACGTCGGCCAGCCCGTCCCGCCCGAACTGGAAGCTGCCCCGGTAGCCGACGGTGATGCAGCCCGGCGCCTGCTTGCCCAGCAGCTCGATCAGCCCGGGCAGCCGGTAGTGTTCGGCCTCGCGGCGCAACCGGTCGCGCTCGAGGAACCCGATCGGCACGGCGTACCGTGCCGGATCGCGCAGATAGTCCAGCACGTGCCGGAACAGGCCGCCATCGCGGTCGATGAAGTAGTGGCCGCGGGCGTCGACGGGCAGGTCGGGCGGTGGGCTGCCCCCACCGAACGTGTCCTGCAGCCAGGAGCCGTCCTCGGCGAGCAGCGTCTTCAGGCTGACGGCGTACGCGGTACCGCCGACGTTCAGCTCGACCACCTCCGGGAACGCGCTCATCGTTTAGCAAGCGGTGCGCGCGACGGTTTGCGCCTGAATGGTAGACTCACACGCGTTGCACTCGATGCGGCGGGCGGCCAGCAGCACAGCAAGCACGGGCTCTCGCGCAGCTACTGCTCGGGGCTTTTGACAGGGGGCGCGTTCGGACTCAGCGATTGCGGACGGGTTGATTGCCGGACACGATCGTTGATTGCATGGAAGGCTCGAGCGTCGGGGGTCGTTTGGTTGGGGAGGTGCAGCTCACTTGTAAGCACTAAAATCACACGCGCGCGTGCTGTTTTTCTTTTCTTCTTCAACTATTAACACACACACTTCTGCTCACGGGTCACTTGGATTTTCTGGCGGGAAAAAAATAATCGTTGCAAAATAAACCACTCGCTTTTCACAGCAGCCAAAATCACAAAATCACGATCGAGCGTAGCTGTCGTAGCAATTGTTCTCCCGCACCCCACCTGTCCGGAGGCTTAGAGAGCAAATGTGTAAGAGGGAGGGGAGTAGACGAGCGGGGAAGTAAAGGAAGCACGTTGGAAGAACAGGTCCGTTCCGGAGACGAGCCCGGAGACGAGCTTTGCGGATGCACTTGGCCGCGGCTGCACTCCACCTCGTGGGTGGCGGTCGAGGGCCGGGGAGCGGACAGATGGACAGTGGGTGTGTATGTGTGTGTGTGTGTGTGTGCGCGGTGAAGATGTAGCGCGTGCCTGCACCGATCTCTGCTCCTGTGCCTGGTTTGGGCGGTAATGTTACGAGAAAGACACACGTCCAGACTCGCACCCGTACGCGACTGAAATGAGATCGGGATGTGCACGAACGTTCGCCACGACCAGCGAGCGGACGCGTTCAGTCGGTTTTGCCTTGCTTGGGAAAAGGATGGCGAAGATGCTAGGGATTGGTGAGGGTGTGGGGAGAGAGGCAGAGGGTGATTTGGAGAGAAAGAGAAGGAAAAAGACAAAGAGAGAGGGAGAGAGAGAAAAAGATAGAGAGAGAGGGAGAGAGAGAGAGAGAATGAAAGAAGGCGAGAAGAGAGATGGAGGGGTGTAGTTCACCGTGCTGCTGGAGCGCACCAGCCGTTACCGTTGCACAGTGTAAGCTTTATCCGTACCAAGTAGGATAAATTAAAATCTTATACGAAAAAAATACGAAAAATTCGAACAAATTCCATTGAAGGCTGAAAAGAGTGCTGAAACGTGAGATTGCTATTATAAATCGTACATGAATCTATTATTTAAAAACAAATATTATTATTATTTTTGGCCGGTCTCGTAGTACAGTCGTCAACTCGTACGACGTAACAACATGCCCGTCATGGGTTCAAGTCCCGAATATACCGTGCTCCCATACGTAGGACTGACTATCCTGCTATGGTAACAATAAGTCACTGAAAGCCAAGCTAAACTCACTTCACTAGTGGGTACAGGCAGGCCTTGACCGACATCAGTTGTTGAGCCAAAGAAGAAGAAGAAGACTATTATTATTATTATTATTATTATTATTATTATTATTATTATTATTATTTTCTTGAATCATATTTAATGGATCAAGTTTGAAAGATTAGTTTTCCTTCAGAAATATAGACTCTTTTGATGGATATACTGTGAAATCCCTTATACCGAGCACTCTTTATAACGAGTTTTTCGCATAGCGGGCAAATCTAAATGCTCAACCTCTCATAGCGAGTCAAATCTCGCATAACAAGCAATATCATTTTTTTGGTTCCAATATGAAATCAAGATCGGTAAACATTAAGCATTGATTTGATTTTGATTATCGTTCAGGCAAGTAAAACCTTCGACGCTTGTTTAATTAAAAACTATTGCCAGGAGGAAAAAGTGTCGCATAATTGCATGTGGCACAAGTGTGTAGTTTTTGATGACGAGTGTTTCTAGCTCGTTTTTCTGGATCTATTTTCTCATGGAGGTTAATGTTTCCACTGCCAATTGTTGGCACTTGTATGGATTTCATATGACTACTTATGTGGTTTGCAAGCGTGTTGTAGATTTGATGCCATTGTATAGGCATCGACATCTTTAATGACTTTATTTGCGCTGAATAGTATTTACCATAGACACTATTCATTTTTTCAGACGCGTATATGCCTTTTATATTAGTGTATTTTCACTTTTCCTACAAATCATGCAAAAAAGCCTCCCGCGTGAAGAGTTTGCGTGAGTCACTGGAACGGATTAAAATCGTGATGAGTAGTTGGAAAGTCGACTTGTCAACCAGTGTCAAACAAAATATTTATCAATCGGATTGTGTTTTCCATTTCAAATTGACAATTGCGTTCCAGCGTATTGGATATTGAAACATGTGTACAAAAAATAATGCAAGTTACTATAAAATGGATTGGTTGAAAACATTGGACTACTCTAGCGCGTTTTGTATAGAGTGTTGACAAAATTTCAACCCAAAATTTCAAATTATCAAACTCTATGTTAAAAAAAAAAACAAAAAAAATTTTTTTTGCAATATGATCTTAGCAGTACCCACTGTGCGTCGGGGAGCAAGCGGGTTGCCTAGATTCAGGGGAGTGAGAATGGGTGGCGGGGTACAAGAGCGGAAAAAAAACACACACGGATGCTTCCGTGTTGAAGAGATGAAACGTGAGAAAACGGTATTATTTCCCTTGCCTTTTCCCTGCCACCGTTCAGTACCGATCTCTCTCTCTCTCTCTCTCTCTCTCTCTTTCCTGCTCTCGTACAAGGCTTTCGCAGCCTGAAAAAAAGCGCCCGCCAGTATGCAATCCGCCCGCGTGCTTGATGCTGTTGCTGTTGCGGGATCTTTTCGCCTGGCCGTGTGGAGAGTTGTTCCGCGTCCTGCGCCCTGTTGCGCGCGTGCTCTGACTCTCTCTATCGCTCATCGTGCGCTCTCTTGCGCACTCTCTCTCTCTCGCTCTCTGTTCTGCCTTTTCCGCAAAGGCCACCGAGAAGTGCAATTGAATTTTCCCAGCCTCCCCATTACATGGTTTTGGATTTTTTTTTTTGCACTGCGAGCAGAAAGAGAACGTTAATGACAGAGAGAAAGAGAAAGAGAGAGATATACAGATAGGGAAAGAGAGAGAGAGAATAACGAAGAAAGAAAGACAAGAGTGTCTGCAACACATCGTGCGAAACAAATTGAGAACCATTCGTTTGCTCTCCTTCGCTCTCTCTCTCTCTCTCTTCCCTTTTCTGTATTGCGCGACCCACCATCGTCACGGGTTCGCATACAAAGTAAGAGTATGGATGGTGATGGTGCGCGAGAGGGGGACGGGGGAAGTGTGGAAAAGAAATCGAAACCGAGGTCGTACGCATGAACGCAGCACGCTGTTCGGCCAGTTTTCTATTTCATTCCGTGCGCTATCGACTGCGTTTCGCTAAGGTAGTTTCGGTAAGGCTTTCCCTTTGTTTTCCCATTTTTTCCCCTTTCTCGATGCTGCGAAGCTGCGAGCGGATGGAGTTGCCAGCGGGGATTGGGCGTGAGAATAGACTGCGCATTACGGGGGGGAGGACGTGCACGGCTCGTCCTTGTTGCTCAGCTGGTCGGCTGTAATGTAATGTACTACGATGTCAATTTTAAAACCCTGCTGCCCCGATCACACACATTTCTTGGTGTAACAATTATCTGAAACAATTATTGAAAAATTGTTAAAATAGTAACAACGGCTTACGCTACAGCAAACAGCGTGCTGTTCTATTTTTGCTAATGTTTGTACATCCCGAACATTACTGCATTTGGTCTTTGGTCCCCACATGGCCATTTCCCATGCCTGTTCCGCTTCGTGATCGGTGATTAGTTTTTCACGCGCACTGGCTTTAACACGCGCCAGCTCACAGTTGTGTTTTTTGTTTAGTATTCTCGTTCCGATGTACTCTAGCCGACCAGCTACGTTTCGCGCATCAGCAAAAGACACACACACACACATGCACTCTTGCACACATTCAGCTACTAATATAGATACATAAAGCGCGTGCCAAAAAAAGTGAAAGTGTGATTCTCTTACTGCAATCTGCGTGTTGTGCACGAAATGGTGATAGAGAGAGAGAGAGAGAGAGAGCGAAAGAGAATGTCAAGGGTGTGATTTACACTGTCATGCAGAGAAGCAAATCTCTCCACACACATACACACACACACGCGCTCGCACAATACACACAATTGCACACAAAGTAATGGCTGCAGCACAGTGCCGGGACGGGCTCGAGAACGCTTTTTTCCGCTGGTGGTATCGCGTTTGCGTGCGCCCTGTGGAGAGTGAAGGCCTTCCAATCTCTCCACAAACGGATTTAGCTGCTCGCGCTCTCTTTCCCGGCTCCTCTGACCGCTTCAGCAAAGATGTTGCTGACATTGACTTGCCCATTTCGCTGTGTGTGTGTGTAAAGTTAGGCACACGAAGGACACCAAGCCCTGCTGGAGGCTGCAAAACTCTCCACAAAACCGATCCAGCCGGGGCTGGCATACCTTTGCACCGTACACATGCTCACACATCCACACACACACACACACGTATTTGTTTTGTGCTTGCGCGCCATATTGAAGGGAAAACGGAGCGAGCTTGATTGAAGGGCTGCAGCGGTAGTGCCCGTTCAGTGCCCTTTGTGAGTGCGTTCGTGCGTGCCGAGCTTCGTATAGATTTCGGCGGCGGCAGGCAGGCAGGTTCGCTTTCGCTTCGTGGTGGCTGTGTGTGAGTGGTTGTGTGTTTTTTTGTTGTTTCTTTCTTCTCACAATTACTCTCCGCCCTCCGCCCTCCGGTAAGCGGTGCGATTTTGAGGCACGTTTTCGACGAAATACGGCAACAAGCTGGAAGTATATTTAAGCGTCATTTGCTCTACGGCGCGGGAACGGGTGCACTGTTGTTTTTGTTGTTGTATTTTTTGTTTGTAGCTTTTGTCTGCTGCTGAGGTCTTGTAACTGGTTTTATTGTATCGTTCCCTAAAAGGGAGCCTTTTGAATGTTTGAGACCTAGGGGGAACAAAATATGTTTTTTCTTTAAAGAAATTACAGTATATAAAGCAGATTTGTTTTCAAGATCCATGTAACAAAAAGCATGCACCAAGTACACAATGAAAACACACAAAAACACAAACTGCTCAAAAGTAATGCAACTACTGAAATCAGCTTCAAATCGTAACCCATCCGTCGTAACTGTAAAATCCCATCTTCCATTCGAATAATTGATGGACATTCGTCGCCTTCCGGTATGCAATGCGGTAGATGAGTCTGGAAAATGATTAAATTATTGTGCCAATGGTGCAATTTTCTGGAAATCAATTATGTCCTTCATCGATTATCCGATTGTCAGTTCGTATTATCGTTCCAATCGTAGCTTTTCTGGGCAGGGCTAAAGCGACCGTCTACGGATGCTATCGGCCGATTACGAATAGAGCGGGCGTGTAGACGAGGTAAGGATCTAGGAATGTGAATCTATTAAAAAGGCTCAACCGATGCGAGCCCTTGAGCATTCTCGTCCTGTCCTTGATGGCGCCCTCTGTATGATGGCACTTTGTTTGCTGAGTAATCGCATTGCCTACTTTTAGGCGATCTCAACGACTCGGAATTGCATCATTCGATAAGCGCCTGAAGGTATGCAATATAATGGTTTTGCTTAGGTTGGTGCAGTTTTCTCCCATTCGGATTCACTCATTTACTTCTCATCAAAGGCTTTTCCAAGCGTTATGAAGCGTTACTACAAAATATCACCTTTTTGAAGAGCATTTTTGTGCAACGATTTCAAATCATTCTTGCCAGTTATGATCCTTCCAATGATTTTCATTTCATTTTATGGTGAAAGCGTTCCAGCGATTGATCCCTCCCTGCCCACACCCCCTTTTAGACCCCTTGTTGGCTCTTCACCCTTGTGCATGTGTTTCCGTTTTTTCTTGCCCCTCCCCAGGGGTTAGAATCATCAACCCAGCTGAGATCGGCCGGGCTGGAACATTTGTTCCTTCACGTCTCGGCGTGTTTGTTGTTCGGCTTGGAGCACCATTTGCACGATTGCACCCAGGAGATTGCACACACGAGCGCGAGCGAGCGGCAGCACGGCAGCTGCTGCATTTTCCACCCAAAACCTTCGCCTGCCCGCCGCAACCCGCTGCAGCAAATTGCACACCCTCGCCACGGTCGATTCCATGGAACCCGAATCGCAGTAACGTTCCTTTGGGGGATACTTTACGAACCCCCCCCCTCCCC
>KB667689.1:977005-987413 GCA_000349065.1 Anopheles quadriannulatus
GTTTTTTCTCATGAAAATGGATGCAATGCGTGCAGGACATGTGCATCTACCTTTTACAAAACTTTTCTCGTCCGAATGAAGTAAAAAACATGGAAAAATAACATATTTCCTGAAGCGGCTTCAAATTGTATGGCAAAATGCTTTTGTCAGCCGCCGCCAGATGCGCTAGTGAAAATTTAAATTACACTAGCGAGTACGGACAATGTCCCCCGGCTTTTAGCCAGGTTTAAGTGTAACAAACATAAGAAATGTTTCTTGACAGGTGAAGGATGGCAGTGCCTTGGAGAGCGTCACGTACACCAACGCGCACCACTTACTTGAACATAAGAAACGGCGCACCGATGCGGGACGCGACGATGAACGTTTTGTTCTGCAGCGATTCCACGATCTGCGAGTACACCTCGCCCTGGCTGCGGGTGTAGTTGACGCCGTGCGTCGGATCCCAGGTCGCAATCTTCTTGAAGCCCTCGTCCTTGCTCAGCTCGATGATGTCCAGGTGGAAGTGGGCGCGCCGGCCAAAATCATCGAAGATGATGGGCCCGGTAATGCCGTGCTCGGTTTTCTGTCCCCAGGCGGTACACAAACAGGCGTTTATCGTGATATGCAAACCCTTGCGTATGTGTGCTTCCTATACCCACCACCTTCATGTAGTTGACGATGCGCAGCCCGAACGGCCACTGGCGCAGGTTTTTGCTGCCACAGGACAGCCGGGCCGGGGTGATCTCCTCCGTCGCGTCCAGCTCCCGTATCGCGGTCGCGTATATCTTCACCGCATCGTTGTACAGCGCCGACTCGGTGTGCACGTGCTCGGGCGACACACGGAACGGGCGCTTCATGCGCGCCTCGCCCTGCTCCCAGTCGTGCACCGCATTCTTGATGTCGAAGCTCTTCGTGTCCATCAGCCGGAGCGCAGTAATGTTGGAGCGCGAGTACCGCAGCTCCTCGAAGTCGATCGTGTGCGCATCGAGCGACGTAATGATGTAGCTCTGGTACTCCTCCAGCATCTTCACCTCCTTCGCCTGGCGCAGCAGCTCGAGTATGCGGTCCGGCCGTACCTCCAGTATGATGTGCGACTCGCCCGACGACTGGATGTCCTTCAGCAGCGGCCGGTAGTCGGGATCGTCGTCGATCTGCCGCACCGTGATCGGCGCATCGGCCGGCCCGTGGATCTGCAGTATGTCCTTCAGCCGCATCAGCCCCGCGTCCGAGTCGTAGATGATGGTGAAGCTCTTCCAGCTGTAGTCGACGATCAGGTCGGCGAGCGCCCGGGACAGTACGTCCGCCTCCGGGTACAGGTTGATCGTCATCGCCCGCAGCTCCGCCTCGATGCCGCCGAGCGGCTCCGGATCCCAGTGCGTGATGATGTGCGGGATCTCGAGCGTTTTGCAGACCGAGCCGACGATGCCGGCCGTCAGCAGGGAGGACGGGCCGAAGACGGCCGTGACGCCCTCCGCCGCCAGCTCGCACACCTTGCGCTCCGTCCGGAAGCTGTCCTCGGGCGACACGTAGCGCACGATCGGCACCAGCTCGAAGTGCTTTTCGTGCATGTTGACGCGCTCGACTGCGTACCGGAACGCGATCTCCGACTCGTAGCTGTGATCCGGGACCTGATGAAAGATGGCACCTGGGTTGGTGCGCGGGGATATACCGGAGAACATATTAAAACAAAAAGAAAACGGAGGTGTCATCATCCGGGGTACATTGGGACATTGGAACATTGATTGTTTGGCTTGATTGGGGGAGTTGTTTGAAGGTATTTTATTTATTTGTAGACACGATTAGATTCGCGTGAAGATGCAGTACACTTACACAAACACACAGGTGTTTGGGCACACTCACCGACGGGAATTTCACGCTTGCCGTCGACAGATCCGCAAAGGGCGTGCACTAGCAGCAGTATCGCGGGTAGATAGTGGACGCTCACTACACGACCCGTGCCCTGCATCATGCAGCGATGCTCCTCCCACCCACACACCACACAATTGCCACAAACTACACACAAAAGGAAAACTGATGAATCCTTTTCTGCACTCACTGCTTCTTCTGCACTGGCGCTTCAAACGGAAATTGCCTGCACGAAGGTTCGATGACAGTTGGCGCGACAAAATACCAACCGAAGACACGCACACGCTGTACGATTAAACAAAAGATCACACACACACACAGTCCAACCGGTCTGGCACGCGGTCACGAGCACAAAGGTACAGCACGCTACGCCGTCGCGTGCAAGATCGCTCGCTCGGCAGTCGGGACGGGCGTTTGTCGTGCAACTGGTGTGGTGTCGCACGCTGCAACGATTGCCCAAGCCAAGCATCATCTGCATCCACCCTTCGCGCACGGACAACGATGAGGAAGAGACAGCTGCTGCAGCGGGCCGGCAAAAATAGCTCGACGGAGGGCGCGCTGGCAACTGGCCGGCGGCTGGAGCGGGTGGTTAGCCGGCGCAACGGATTGTTTCCAATGCAAACAAAAATGCCAAAACCAGACAGACACGAGGCAACTCACACACGTGTTTTTTTTCTGTATGGGTGTATGGTTGCTATTTTTAACCGAGCCGAAAAGGGGGAAATTGAGGCGGTGGAAATTATAAGGAAGCGGTATGGAAAAGGAGGCGGGGGATAGGGGAGGAAATTTCATGAGAATATTATTTAACGTTTTGGCCGTGCGGGTCGTGCTTGTTAGTAAAGCAAATAGTCGTTAAATGTTCATTCGGGACAGGGTTTCTCAATGCCGAGTTGCAATTATTATTGAAAGAAAAAAACTGATAATTATTGTTTTTCAGGTAGTCGTGGCATTTTGCTATGGATGCGGTATGCTTATTTGAAACAGTTTTCAATTCCCTTATCTTTCTTTTTACTAACAGGTGTGTTGAGGACAACTGACCGCATGATGACATCGTTGTCGAATGGGATTCCCGGTGGTCTATTCTTGCTCGGTGATCTATCCCTGCTAGCGTGCACCGTCAGCTGTCCGTGGCACAAATGCATACGGGGCAGTGGATGACGCTCTCCATTAACCGAGTTTTGAGTGTGTTAACTTCGAACATGGCAGCGAACATGCGTGTATGCGAGTGTGCGGACGAGTCATTTCCTGTGGCTCTGAGGTGCAGATAATTCATTTACACAAGGAAAATTGTGCCCCTGGGCAGCTAGGCCAGCAGGGCCGGTGCAATTTCCGGGGGATGGTGACCGTGCAGGGTAGCTTTATGGTTTTGGAGGTTAAGGGAATGGTAGCAGAATGGCAAAGGGAGGGCAGCGCTACTGCACTACATCAATTAGCTTGACGATGTTCTGCCTGCTAAAGGTTTACTGTTGAAGCAGAATTAAACCATGCCAGCAAAGCAGTATGACAGTTTACAGCTGCTTGGTATACAGGGGAGTGCAAAGTATTTTTTAGAGGAAGTATTTATTTATTTTTTTGAAATTTATTAAACGAACCATTCCAAGCCACTAAATGGTGCTTTTTATTTTAACAAATTTGGAAAACAACAAAAAAAACATAAAAATTGGGAATTAAGTGTTAAAAAGGATCCGCTAACCCTGCAATCGAGCAAGCGTTTTTGATCTATTGTGGGAAGAGTTGTTTTGACCTACTGTCACGTTTTGGGAATATTATTCAATTTATTATTTTATTTTTGCTTTTTTATTTATTTATTTAATCGTTTTTTCTTTTATATTTATTTGGTTGTGATATGTTTCATTCTTTAGTATGTAATGTATTAGACAGTATTTTATTTTTATAACTATTTTTATAAATGTATTGATATATCACTGGATTGTTCAACACTTTCAAAACTTGTATGTTTTAAAGTATTTTATTTATATTTGTTTTTTTTTTTTATGAATGTATTTATATATATCTGGTTTGTTCGATACTTTATCCCTCTATGCACCTCAACCTAAGCCCATTTTAAACCAATACACATCAGGTTATTTGATTTGTTGATCGTTCAAATATATTTTATTTTCGTTTATATTGTTGATGAATAAACACAAGTTTATTTTCAAAGTTTAACGCAGCGTTGAAAGCTTGATTGATTTCTCCGACCAAGCACATTTAGCTAATCTTTCCGTTCAACAGGCATTATCAGCTTGGGATAGAAACTGAAACGGTGCTAGAAATAGTGTTTGTCAGACCGCACATGGGAAGCTTCTGAACGCGAGCTTCGGTTGTACAGCTTTCCTGAAACGCAAGCAAGCTTTATAAAAGTTTTCCCTGTCTGGCTTGGTAGTCCTGGTTGCTGCTGCAAAAATAAGAAGAAATATTTCCTGTTTTTTTTCTCTTCTTGTGAGCAACACAAAAAGGTGACGTGAAACATTAAAAACGAAACATAACAGAAACGTTACAGCCATCCATCATACCGCTTGGCTGGAGCTTTCACTTCGTGCTCGCCAAATTTCGCCACAGGACAAGGGGTGGTACTGCTGTGTGGAGTTGTGTGTGTGTGTGTGTGTGTGTGTGTGTGTGTGCTTTGAGCAATAATTAATGACTCCGATTCTTGAACTGACCGGGACGTACAGCAGACGGTCCCGGGGCAAGTGCACGTACTTGTGCAGTCGATTGGCTCGGATCGTGAGATGCAGGGCTGCAGTAAGCAAGATTGATGTTCATAGCGAAGAAATGGAACCCGACGGGTGCACTGGCAAAAGCAATACAGACGAGCATGGCCAAAAAAATATTAATGTATTCCGGTGGTGATGCTGGAAAGGATTTTTATGTTTTGGGTGAAGAAATAGGAATGAGGGAATTAGCTTCAATTGCACTGGCACCATTAATCATGCTTTCGTTCGCTACAATCCATGTCCATTGACGCAATCGCTATTGCGAAACATTTCATTCTGACGAGTTTATTTTCGTAGAATATTTCAAAATGTCATAGAAACATTTCACCGGCAAGCTCTGTACAAGCGAAACAACTTTAACCGCACTTTTTTTTTAATGAAAGCACATCGACTGATAAGCCATGCTCAGCCGCTGAGTGCCTGTCCAGCATCCACACCGGGTATGGGATGAGTTCCGAACGCGCCGAACCCACAGCACACCGCCACACGTTATCAGCCGCTTCGGGTGCCCGAGTGGCCTCGCGTGAGTGCTTTCGTGTTTTGCGTGGCAGTGCGCATGTGAAGCACAAATAAATCGCCGGGTGCGCTTCGAACCACCCAGAAAGGCACCCACGAAAGCTTCGATCATATACGAAAGCTTTCGACACTCACGGTGAGCGCCGCAGCATCCAGCAGCCAGCAGCCACGCATCTTCGAGCACGCGTCGTCAGTACGGTCGCATCCTTTGCAGCCGCTAGGGTAATAGCGCACGGCTTACTGTCCGACCTGCTGGCCGGCCCGAAAAGAGATCCTTTAAAAGCTGAGGGCAGCGAGCGACCAAGTGTCAGTTAGCAGCTAGTTGCCCGCCGCTTCCGTTCTCGCTTGCGACCGTGGGAGTGCCGCGGCCCAGTTATTTCCCCCAGACACACTGACACAGCACCAGCACCTGCCTCCCTGCCCCAAAGCCCCTTCCCTGCGCCATCGGGACTGTTGCTTGTGATGCGTGTGTGAATTCTGTGCGTGCGTGTATGGGTGTGTGAGTGTGTGTGTGTGTGTATATGGGTGGGAGAAATAAGTGAAGAAGGACGCTGTACACGCACGATTCCGAAACACACACAATAGGGTGCTTGGTCCGCGTGTCGCTTCCGGTGCTGGTGCGGTTTGCATCCGGTGCCCGTGACGTACGTGAGCGATTTGCCACTCTTCTCACCTCCTGTCCACCGCAGCGGCACATTGTTTTTGGTGCAAACCTCGGTGGAAGAATTTTGACAGATCGTGTGCGTGCGTGTGTGTGTGTACTAGTGTTGCAAGAGCGCTAGTGTTCGTTACGCTGGCTCAGGTAGCACAGCCTCATCTGTTTGTTGACTGCTCCAAGCTCCTGGTTGTGTGTGTGTGCGTGGTGAAAGTACGGGTTGAGTGTGTTGTTAATTTGTCTCTTCCATTCTTTCCTTTTCATCAATCTCAAAGCGCTCCAATCAACCATTATATCAGATAAACAATAGCGAAAAAGGTAGAAAAAGAAACGAAACAGACGAGAAACCTAAAAAAAGAAAGAGAAACAACAAATCATTATTGTCGCAGCGAGCGAAAGCATGGCCCATGCTGGTCCTTCGAACACGAACTGACGTTGCGCAGTGAGCGTGTGTGCGTGTGTTTTGTTTTTCTTGTATCCAGAACCGTGCAAAGTGCGTGTGTGTGTGTGTATGTTTTTTTTTTGGTTTGAACTTCACACCACAGCAGGGGAGGTTTCCCACGTTTTGACAACCGACGGTGACAGTTGCGAGAAAGACAATCCGAATAATAAGCGCATATCTCCCCATCGCAGCCTCCCATTTGCTACCCTGCAAACAGGAAAACGGGGGAAACGGCGTCACCCAAAACCAAAACATTAGCACACCAACACTAACGGGCGCACCTACCACCAATACCACAGCAAGCGTCCATCAACCACTACTGGCAGCAGAAAAGGAAGGAGCAGCAGCATCATTCAACCAACTCGTGAGCCACTGGCGTAGTGCATAAATAACGCAAAAGCGTGTTCCTCGTCGCTGCCCTTTCCCTGCCTCGATTCACATTTCCTTCCCTATACCGAGTGCGTGTGTGTGTGTGTGTGTCTGTGCGTGCGTGCGGCTGTGTGAGTGAGTGAAGAGAGCTTTCGCCAAGCGGGGCTCGACGGAGGAAACGAACGCGCAAGGGCGCAACCGACGCACCGAGCTGTCGCAGTGAGACGTGAGACTCTCGCACACCGGCATCTCTACCCCTTTTCCTCCCCCGGCCAGCTCCGTGCCACTTTGTTGAGCGTCTGAGAGCCCTGAGCTCGCACTGAGTGGCGGCAGCCGAGTGCTCACCTCAAGACCATGACGGGTCGGTGGGCTCACCCGTGCTGGTGGGCCGCTTGCCTACTAGCGCTTCTGCTACACGGTCCCGCTCCTGCCCGCGCCCTCCCGGACGCCATTCGAATCGGTGAGTACAGCTTGTGAATCGGGGGGAGGGGATTCCAGAAGCAGTGGATGATGCGGGATGCAGGGTGCAAACGCAAATAATAACGGATCCGAGTTTGTTGTTTAAAAGTTTGAACGATGCAGGAGCGCTCGGGAAAACGCAAGACCGAAATGGTAGAGCATAGCAGATTTGGTGTACCATCGGTGTACCCAGCGGTAGCAAAGAGAAGTACAGCAGACTACCTGTACAGTTGCACAGCGTGACCGGGTCCCAGATGTTGCCAGTGGGAGGCACAAAACATATAAAAAAATTGCGTGCCGAAGAGTTTCTACCCACTTGAAAGCTACCCCTTTTTGTCAGCTCGATGATAGCATAGTTGATGTGCATAGTTTAATGAGTCTCCGCTCATCATCTCCGTCCCGTTCGGTGTGGCAAGTATTGTGGAGCGCGCTGCGTTGGTTTCACAAGTTAACAAGGAAAACACATCTCCACACGCGGGGCTATTTCGGGGGACGATTGGAGGGGCGCTTAATTATGATGTGCAGTTGTGACGCACTAATCGCCCGCGCGACGTCTTTCGCCATCGTTCGGTCAAGCGATATGCCCGTCGTCGCCGCCGTCGGTCCAGCGCAATCGATGCCGTTTTGTTTGTTTATTGCCCGCTTAAAACTGCTTTGTTGTGATGAGTTGCATATACCGATTGGGCCGAAAAATTGGTCCCCGGTCCACAATCGACAGCACAGTGCACAAAGGCTATCGGGGATAGAGTGTTGTTGTGTAGTTTTTGTTGCGTGTTTCTCTGTAAGTTTATGTTTGGAATTTGCTTATCGGTAGTCGATAAGAAGGAAGAAACAGATTAGGATTAAATCGTTTTCTTTGCAAGCCAAAAAACATAGTCTCTTTGTTATTCCGTCTTTAGAGCGTAAGAGATTACTTTATTACCATGTCTTTTTGACACAAATATTGACCTGAGAAGTCTCACGGCGAAAAGAGACGGATTGTATCAATGCTCAGATTAGTCTTGAACCCATGACCTCTGTTGCATATGCTTGAGCGCTTGTTACGACGCTACGGGAGCACTGTCTGCTATCAGCGCTTCAATTACCTATAAAAGCGACGGCACAGACACAAATGTCTCAGTTCGCTTTCAAATAGGTTTTTTCGTTATAGAATCTTGTAGTGAAATTGACATTGTCAATGGTTTTTGATACAATTGATATAATTAACGTGTATATTCTCTTACAAAATCAACACACTAGAATATAAAATCATTCAATATCAGGTTTCTTACTCTCCAACTTCCCTTGGAGTGCGCCAGCTGCAAGAAATAACACACATACACAAACGCCCATTCTTACACAGTGTTCTTCCATAATCGCTCGTTATTTATTTTGGATTTGCTTTGCACCGCGGTGTATTAGTTGCGCTCATAACGTCTCAATTCGTTTGACTTGGGTGGGCGGGAGTTGGATTGGGCGTAGAATATCGCTTGCATGAAAGCTGCTCCAGCTACGACCTTCCTTGTTACCGCAGGTGGTCGCCCTGTTGATACACCTTGGGAGTATTACTTTCCACCTGGTTCCTTTCCTCTCTCGCGCTCTCTCCACCCCTTGGACGGTTAGCTGTAAACGTTCGTCCAGTGGGAATAAAGATCGGGGAACGGAGGAGTCAGGAAGCAAAGGGGACGCTAACCGTACGTGACGCTGAAGGGAACGAAGGCTCATCGAGGGAGAGCGAGAGAGAAACGAAAAAAAAACATCGAAAATGAAACCACAGCATGTGCGCCTACGGGCGTTGGGCGCCTTTCCTCCTGTCCAGTAACATCCAGCTGGGTTGGAATTATAATTTATCTTCCAATAACATTACTGCCCCTCCCTTCTCCCCCATTACCAACTGTTTCCACCCTCCTGTAATGTTTGTACCTCTCGGAGGACTTCCCTGGAAGATATCGATTCCGTTGGAGGGGGAGGCAGGAGGATTGGCCCAGAAAATCCGGAAAAGTCATGATTTGCCCAGCACCAACCCAAGCCCCTTCCCCCTAACCCTGCCGTTCTCAGTGTCCTTGCCGTTTGATGAAGGCGGAAGCGCCACTCGCCATCTTTGCTGTGGATGATTGTCTGTGTCTGCTGACGGGGCACAAAATGTTGCTGCTGGTCGTTGTTGTACCTCGTTGGTGGATGGCAAGTCAAAAGGAACTGTGTCACACACACACATACACACACTCACACGTGCAAGTTCATTGAAACCAGATAAGGACATCACCTTTTGAACCGCAACGGGCGAGGTAGAAAAAAACAACAACATCTCTCTTTCGCAGTGTTGTATCTTGAACGTAAGGGAAAGGCATATAGTGTGATTTTATGATTAGTAACGTTGCCACTTGCCGTTCTATCCATTTTACCCAGCGTGCAAAAAATAAGCTAAGGCTGAACCTATTTTCATGTTTGCCATCAGTATTTCTACTTTTTTTTCATATTTGCCATTAACACGCATAACAATCGATTGGAAAAAAGAACAAAATAGTGCCCTTAAGTCAACGGTTTTAGCTCGTTCTAATTACTGTTTGTATCTCTGAGGCATCAATTTTTGGCTGTAAGTACATCGATTACTCAAGTTGCTATGTCTGTGGGTCCCAAAATGCGTCAATTGCAGTGACATAATCAATTACTTTATAATATCACAATGTTACGGGAAGGTAGGTTACGACGGGCACTACGGGTAAGATGGACACACTCTTGTTATGCTATTACTTGCTCCACGCTGATGAGGCGTTTCGCGAACACCAATATTTTGCCTCGATTTGGACCTTTTGTGTTTAATGAACAAGAAGAGGTATTAGCATGGCATTATTCAGTAGCAGATGACTTATTTCATGGGATTTCCAGGATCTTAATTATGAATTTAGACTTGATGGCAAAAATACCATGAAGGACCTATTTATTAATGAGTCTACTAAACATGTTGGAGTCAAGGGCTCTTTTATAAGCTGTGCCCGATACTTCAATAATCGGCACTTACAATTCCTAAAGTTACGGCTGGATGAACCGTCCTTTCAATTGACCAAGATATTTTTATCGAACGTTCCGGTGGAAAGCAATAAGATATGTTAAAATAATTCTTCAATTCCCTTGATGGTGTCCCTCTTTCCCATATCATATGTCCATCTTACCTGTATATTTGAAAACTGTACAAAAAATGTTTTAATTCATGATAAAAACATAAACAACGATAGAAACTTTAAAGTTTCAGCACACTTTCTGAACCTTTTCCTTAATGCGTCCTTCTTAATGGTCCTTCGCCTACTATTGTTGGGACAATTTTGAAGGTTTCAAAAAAGACTTCTAATGAATGCCGCTATGGAAGGACTTACAGAAAAAGAATATGCGCAGCAGGGACAAAAATAGATCCAACATTTGGTAGCTCAG
>KB667689.1:1071441-1102335 GCA_000349065.1 Anopheles quadriannulatus
TTGCTGTTGGATTCTTATTGCAGCTCAAATGGAAATAGCCGATGGATAACTGTTAGGATTGGATTTTAGGGATCCAACTAGTGCCTGGGCTGTTTACTGCAGCATTGTACGGTCGCGTGGCGGAGTGTGCCTGTGTTGTCTGAAGGCCTTTATCGCAGCACCTTTTAGACCGCACCGAATCCATGCAACGCAGACTCATCCGTGTATTACATGACTCGGATGCAGACTCATCCATATTATGAAGCACGATTAAAGTGGCTTGAACTGCAGAAACTAATCGATAGGCACCGCGTAGCGCAGCAAATGTTCGTCGGAGGAAACATCGACTGCTCATGCCAATGCTTATAATAATAATAAAATGCCAAAATACCCATCCATCCGCAAAGTGAAAATCTTAGTAAAACATCTATAATGTTGTGCACTGTAGAAGTCGATTGAACAGCGCGATAAGCTCCCGTTGGTGTCAAGTGCGTTTATTGTATAATGATTGCCTTTTCCGGTGAGCGCATCACTGAATTAATCAGCTTTTTTTTCTACGAAATGTTTCATTGTAATTAATGCCATTCATCTGACTCGCCTGATGTCAACGTTCGGAAGTGAAAAATCAATACTTTAACCGAGGGAAGGTCCTCCGAGTAATGGCGCTGGTTGCACTGCAGGTAGCACTGCAGGTGTACTTCACGCTTACAATCGTCCGACACAAAAAAACAGCAACCTTCTCGTTCTTCTTGTCCACCAATAAGTGATTCCCGGTTTGTTGGTGTATGTGTGTCTGCATGTGTGTGTGTGTGTGTGTGTGTGTGCATCTTTTCGAATTCTTAGTGTCTGCAGCTCGCAGACATTTGCATATCAATAAATATGTGCTCCCGCCCTTCCACACCTGCCTGTCTGTAAGGTGCAGGAACGAAGGCGTGCGAGACTTTCATATAAACAGCGCCATCTGTCGAAGCCGCGCGACCTGCAAGGTCCTGCGGGTCCCCCGGGGAAGGGTGTTCGAAATTTCTTTCCCCTCCCAGCACACCCCTGGGACAGAGCCATGTCGCATGAAGTGTTGCCCGCCAGCAGCTTCACGTCCAATAGTGTGGCCAACGCCAAGGAGGGCACATCAGCTTGCACAGTCGGAATTGAATCATCTCGTTCTTGCCCCACCTGTCTCCTTCCCCTCAAGGGGAATGCACCAGGGCCGGGGGCCGGTAAGTTAAAGTTGAGCATCGGACCCAGCTGTCGGTCCGACCGGGCCGTGGCAATCATAATCGGCTTACCGCAGCACAGTCACACCCAACAGCCGCACGGTCGCACGGTCGAACCGGGCACACTGCAATCAGTCCTTCCTTCGGCGATGCCGTTGCTGCTGCTGTTCTTGCTTCCGTCACTCGGTAACTGCTTCTCGGTTTTATGAGTTTGTGTGTGTGTGTGTGTGTGCGAGAGAGAAGGAAAGAGTGGGATATAAAGAACGAAAAAAGAGAGAGAGAATGCATTGATCGGGTTCCTCGCTTGCTCATCGTGCACCAAGAATTTTCCCATCGTCTGCCTGTTGTCTTCCAAGCGGCAAGCTGGACTGAACGGCGGAACGGGCGAGACAAATGATTTTCACTGGATATAAATTTACCCTCCCAACTCTTTCGACTTGCGTTTGTGACAGACGTCAGCAGAAACGGGAGGGGACAGTAAATTAGCCATGAAATTAGGTCCTCTGCGCCGTCCCATCGCGTACCAAGACACACAGCCCGTTGGCATCTCCGGCTGGTTCGCCCGTGATGCAACTCCCAACCCCTCTGGGAGGGGGGGGGGGGGGTGTGGGGCGCTACTTTTAAGCGTAGCTGATAAGAAAACTCCCTCCGGAATGCGAAAGCGAAGGGAGTAAAAGGACACCAACCAACCAGCCAGGCTAAGATTAATGAAGTCCTAAATGGAGAATCGTGTGAAATGCTTCATGCTGGTGTCTTTCTTCGCCAAACCCTTCGCCCGCGCCCGCCCGCCCTTTGCTCGCGTGGGAACGGAAGCATCGGGATAAAGAAAACCCCCTCCCGACCGAATGATTAGCACACAAACAGCAAACACCAGCCAACTAGCCCACACACCCACATACACATTTCTACACACAAGAGCGCCGCGTGCAGTGCTTTCGCTTCCCAACTGCTGGGAGCTGGTTTGAAAGTCGGCAAACCAAAAATGGGGGAAAAGCGCAAAGCGAAACTAAACCAACAGAACACTCGGGCCCGGAATGGTGTGCCAAGAAGAGATCGGGTTGAGGTTTTTGTTTTCCCGCCCTCACCACCCGACAGCTCACTTTCCCCACATTACTCACAGCGGCATGCCGAAGGACACAGGCGGCGTGTTCCGGCTTTCCGGCTCGGCATGAATAATTAACTAATCAAAAAAAGGGGAAAGCAACACCATAAAATAGCCAGAAGAAAAAAAGCGGAATACGAGGAAGAAAACAAAATGATAACAAAAAAAAAAAAACAGCGCAAAGGACCAAAAATACAAGCGAAACGGTAAAGCTAAACCGTGGAGCGTGGAGTTTGGGAAATCTGGCAAATAACCTCAAAGCCCTCGCGAAAGCCGGTCGGGTGTGCGCTGTTGGGAAGAGAGCGGCGAATGGAGGAACGAACGGTGTGCAACTTTTGTCGAGCTGTTTGATTTCATCGCTGCGTTCGTTGCGGCGCTCCACCTGCGGAACTGGTGCTGCGGAATCGGAATATTTCCTTCCAGTTTACCACACAGAAAACAACCGAAAGCGAACAACAACAACAAAAGTCCAAACATACACACACACACAGTGAACGTGAAGCCAACAGTGAGCTCGCAGTACTAGGCAGACTTTTTAATTAGTTTCGACTGCTTTCGACTGGGCCGGTAAAGGTGATGACGTGCGTGCGCTTTTCGGGCTCGCCTTACTGTTGGCTTTAAACATCAACCAAATGTCATGCGGATAGACTAATCTGGGGCGTATTAGCCGCTTGTGGGTTTTTGCTAGCGAATGTCATAAAGAAGCAAAAATACAAAAAATCAGTACGTTGTAATACAGCTGGGAAGATAATTTCTCCTAAAAAAGCATCCGACGCTACCGCTCTCTTATTTGTCATCATTATAAATGGTAATTTCGTCTTCCCTCTGCCGCAAGTGTTCATCAGCTTACTCCTTGCTTACCCTTGCGTCCTCGCTCTTTGGGTTAGGCGGATGTATTGGCGGAGCGTTCCGTGCGGGGGGAAGCTTTTGAATTCATACTTTCTTAGCATTTTTACCGTCCTCCACTGGTAGTTCGGACCTAGAAACTAACTTTATGTTACGCTTCACAAAACCGGTTGCCCGTTGTTCGGTTGTGGTTGCTTAAAAAACAGGCGAATTGACAGTTATTTAAATGAAGAGTTTTGCTAACCGAACCATCGATAGCCTTTCAGCTAGCTGGTAGTGGTATTTTGAGACCGTTTTTTTGTTTTGTTTACTCCCCTTGCTCAAAGGGACGGGATGTAGAGCTCACAGCTGCCCAGCCTTAATGCGAGACAGTTCCGAGGAAGAACTTGTTGGGCGAACTGTCGCTAAATCCTGCCACTAGCAAGCAAAAATCCAGTGCACGTCTTAATACTTTCGTCCGAAAATCGACACTCTTAGCCGGGCGAAGGAGGTGCTAATCTGACCGCCCGGGCGTTGGGCGGTAGCCGCCTTCGACAGCTAAACCGCATCCGCTACATGGATCCAGCATAAGATCGTCGCCCGCAGGCTGTAGGGAGGAGAGGGGAGGAAAGGGGGCAAATAAAAACATCGAAAAGTAAGCCAACAAAGCCACACCGACCTACGGCGCTACCGGGGGCGCTACATGCTGGCACTAGCAAAATCGGTCGCTCCCTGTCGCACGCTCTCGGGCTTCCTGCGTTGCGGTAACACGGCAAATCGGACCTGATCCTGATCCACTATCTGTTTTGGGCCGACAGCGCTCGCAAGCATGCTCTGGTTTGGGGTCGGGTTTGGTGTTACTTCCCTGCTTCTACACTACATCGCGACCGTTTTTTTTTTGTTGTTAACATTTACGTACCCGTATCCTGAGAGGAGCTTACAACCACAACCCCCCCCCCCCATCAGCACACAGCTCGCACCGGTCTGTGCCGTTTCAATGTGAGCAGCTAACGATATCCTTCCTGGAGTCGACAGATCCAATCGGAGGCTGTTTTTTGGGGGGTGTGTACCTTTGTGTGTGTGTGTGTTCTATGAAAAGGCATAGGCACATTTGGGCATGTTTCCTGTTCCTGGCTAGTATTTTTTGTTGTTACTGATGAGGGATTCTATGTGTGTATATGTCAGTGTGTGTGTGTGTATGTGTGTGTGTGTGGTTGGCTAATCCATGAGCTTAGTTACACCCTGACGGTTCGAGTTTTCGGGCTCGGCCAGCGTGTTGTTCATCGGGCTTCCCTTTGCTGGTACGTTCCGATATCCAAGTGTCGCACAAAAAAAACACAAAAAAAAGCAACAATAGCATGAACTAGGATTGTCCTGGATAGAATGAAAACCTTAAAGTGAAGTTTTGTAGAACTCAAAGGCAAAGGTAGTCTGATAACGAATTTAAAACCTCAAGGCCAATTATTTCGCCCTTTTGCTGAACAAATTGCATACATTTAGGCGTTGGCGCTGGCTGAAGGCATTATTTTTGCGTCACTTTGCAGAAAAACGCCTTAACCTTACTTAAGATACAATCACCGGTGTGATTGCATAATGTCGTGCTTATACGACAGCGTAATAAAAATGTAAGTGTATAGAAAAATAGAAAACCACATACTGGGACAAAAGAAATGCATTAAAAAGTTATGAAGCGAATTATAAAATACTCAAACCCAAACGGAAAGAAAGATTAAAAGTGCAGCAACAAAAAATCATCCATGGCCGCTCAATTTCCTTTTCTAGCTGGCACATTTTCTCCCACTGTTTTTTTTTATTATTCTTGTACCCAATGAAATGGAAATGCGGCAATGGGGCGAATTAACTTTACCCCAACCCCCCCCCCCCCCCCCTCCCATTCAACCATACGGACGGTGGCATCACTAATTGAACCCATTAGCGAAGTCTCGTGGTGCACTTTTTATGTGTACGCGCGTGCCTGAGCGATCGAGCAACTGGCCTTTACCGAGGGTTTTTGGAAACACATTTGCTGACCCTTTCCTTTACTCATTCTCTCTTTCTGTCTCTCTCTCGCTCTCTCCTGCTCGATTCAAAGCAAACCCCACCGGGCCCGATCATATTTCACATTCCTCACAGCGTGAGGAGGGTGGTGTAACGCACTTTCATGACTTCATGTCAACTCGTGGATGCAAAGTTCGGCTCATTCGCGGTGGCAAGGGCAACGGCAAATGAGAAACTCTCCCATAAAGTGGTTAAGTGGTGCCTGTAACGGATCGGGTGATGTTTTTCGAAGCTGGCGGGCCGGTTCGGTGGAGCCAGTGCGCGGTGTGCTTGAAGTGTTGGTGCCTTGTTTGTGACAGTGATTGCGAAAAATGTGTGTTTTGTACGTTACGCAGGGAAGTTTTTTTTCCATTGCAACTCCTCCCACGAGTTTTGAGCCATCAGTAATGAAAAACATTGCTAAACCAGTGGACAAATTGTGGAGTGCATGTTGGTGCAGTTACAGTTTCAACTATTCGTTACGAGTGCGGAATGTTTGCTTCTCTGTACTGTAAGCAAAGTACTTTGCTAGAATTTGCTGCTCTTAACGAGCTTAAAAAGTGGCATATTTTGGCATATTTAACGAGCTTAAAAAGTGGCGGCTTTGATGACCGTCAGGATATCAGCACCGCCAAACAGCTCAGCTAGCTCGTGGTTCATCCTCCTTCTCACGCCCTGCTCGTATACACCGCCTAAGATAGTGCTCCGCCAGCATAGTCCAAGACTCGTACCCGTAGAGGACCACCGGGCGAATCAGTGTGCGATATATGGCGCATTTCGTGTGTTGCTGGAGTCTTCTGGATGGCAGGAGGTTGTGGAGCCCGTAGTAGGCACGACTTCCCTGAACAATGCGCCTTCGGATTTCACTGGTTACGTTGTTGTCCTAAGTTACGATCGTACCAAGGTAGCAGAACTCCTCTACCACCTCGAGATCGTCGCCGTCAACTGATACTCTGCCTCCGAGTCGGGCTCTATCACGTACAGAGCCCCCGGCAAGCAGGTATTTTGTCTTCGTCGCATTGATCCTCAATCCAATCCTCTCGGCCTCGCGTTTCAGTCGGGTGTACGCTCCGCACACCACCGCAGTTGTACGTCGGATGATGTTGATGTCATCAACAGGCGAAGCCAAGGAATTGGAGAGATCGGGTGAGAATCGTGCCCCGGATGTGGAAGCCCGCGCTTTGCATGACATCTTCCAGAGCGATGTTGAACAGCAAACAGGAGAGTCCGTCCCCTTGCCTCAGACCACGGTGAGATTCGAACGATTCCGAAAGCATGTTCGTCACTCTCACCTTGCACTGCACCCCGTCCATAGTGGCCCTCAAACAGCCGTATCAGCTTTCCAGGGATTCTGTACTGCCGCATGGTGTTCCATAGCTCATTCTGGTGCTCTCGGCATTTCTGGAGGATCTGCCGTAGAGTAAAGATTTGGTCTGTTGTCGATTTGCCTCCAACAAATCCAGCTTCGTAGCTGCCGACGAAATCAGTAGCAAGGAGCGAAAGTCTACAGAAGAGTATTCGGGACAGGATCTTGTAGGCAGCATTCAAGACTGTGATGGCTCGTAAGTTGGCACAGTGCAGCCTGTCGCCCTTTTTGTAGACTGGGTGTATGAAACCCAATTTCCACTCGTCCGGTAGTTCTTCCATTTTCCCAAATTCTCACAATCAGCCGATGAATGAGGACGGCAAGCCGCTCCGGACCCTTCTTGAACAGTTCGGCCACTAGACCATCGCTGCCAGCTGACTTGTAACACTTCTGCTGTTTGATGGCACCAATGACTTCGTCCAAAGATGGCGGGGGCACTTCGTCATCGTCATGCTGGCTGTCGTAGGACTGCTCTCCTCTGCTTCCTGCTTCTGCTCCGGTATCTGCTCCATTCAGGTGTCCGTCGAAGTAGCA
This sequence comes from Anopheles quadriannulatus, assembly GCA_000349065.1. Classification (NCBI taxonomy): domain Eukaryota; kingdom Metazoa; phylum Arthropoda; class Insecta; order Diptera; family Culicidae; genus Anopheles; species Anopheles quadriannulatus. The sequence goes on from KB667689.1 coordinate 1,078,496, forward strand.
CTTCCACCTGTCGATCACCTCTCGCTCGTCCGACAGGATATCTCCCTCCTCGTTGCGGCAAACGGCGATCATGGGAGTAAAACCGCTTCGTGCCGCATTTAGCATCCTGTAGAACTTGCGAGTTTCCCCCGACTGGGATAGCTGCTGCATGAGTTGCTCATCCGACTCTTCGAAACTGCGCTTCTTGTCCTGGAAGAGCCGGGTCTGCTGCCTCCTCAGTCGTCTGTAGTCTTTCACGTTCTGTCGGGTCTCGCGCTGGAGCATGCGGGTACGCGCGGCGTTCTTCTCGGATAGTGCTCGTCTGCACTCATCATCAAACCATTCCTTCTTCTGGTTACGGGTCACGCGGCCAATGGTTCGCTCGGCCGTGCTGCTGATGGCTTGCTCCACCATACGCCAGTGGTCATTGAGAGACATCGCCTCGGTAGTGGTGTCCTCCGGCAGCGCTTCCCCAAGCGCGATTGCGAAGTCCCTCGCCACATCAGCTTGTCTCAGCCGGTCTGTGTTGAGCCTTGGGGTAGGCTGGTAGCGCAGTTTATTAGCCACGCATAGTTTTTGGCGTAACTTAACCATAACCAGGAAATGGTCTGAGTCGACGTTTGCTCCTCTGTAGGTCCTTATGTCGATTACACCCGAGAAGGGCCTTCCATCGATGAGAACGTGGTCGATCTGGGATAATGTCTGCTGCGGTGATCTCCAGGTGTAGCTGAAGCGAGGTGCGTGCTGGAAGGTATCGTTTAGTTCGGTTCGATATCTCTTGGTTACCTTTCGTTGCATTCGGGGTTTTTTAGGGGTGGCCTGCAGCTGTATAATGGAATGTTGGAAAAAATCGATACGTTACATACATTTAGGCGTTAATGATGGTCCACTTTTTAATTATTTTTTTTTAAACAAGACATTCCAATCACATACAAAAACAGTTTATTAAAAAAAACCCTTAAACGTATTGCCTATCAGCGGTTCTACTTCAATAGTGAAATGGTTTCGATGTAATGGACATTACACTGTAGCCCACCAAAAAATTAAAAGCAACAGTAAGTACTGGCCGCAGCACTGTCAGTAATGGGTACGCAAATGCACCCACCGGTTGTCTGGGTTTAAGCGCATCAAGTGATGCTCTTGCTTACTTGCACACCCACTCCAAACCCCTTTCCCCGTCGTGCACGCAAGGCTGGGGGGATCGCATACACTGCAAGGCTCGAATTGCAAAGCTTCCACCCACCGCACCTTAATTGCTTAACAGCTCGTCACAACATTTTAATTAGCGCAAGCTACGCTCAGAGCCCCCCCCCCCCCTGTGTCCAGTGGAATGGTTGGTTTTGATGAGTTTTTTTTCAATCCCTCCGGACTCCGGTGCTTGCTATTTTGAGTGCCGCACTGTAAACACTGTTTGGCTTTTGCATTTATTTATCGCACTTTACTTGATGTACCAGACCGAAAAGCGGACAGCAGGCTGGCTACGTTCAATCGAAAATACGTGCACTTTACGTGGTGTATGTGTGTGAATGTGTGTGTGTGTGTGTGTGTGTGTTTTAATGAGTCCAAAATGTGCTGCTCAAACAGAAGAAGCCAATTATCGCATGGTAAACTATTTTTAACCTTATAATTAGCAGATGTTCATTCGGTGCAGGTTTTTGCACCACCTCACCGGAAAACGGCCCACCACTGAAACTCTCCGCATCTGGGCCAGGTAACTTGAGTAGCCTTTTTCCTTATGGTAAAAAAAAACCACTCTTCCATCCTAGCGCTACATTTGCATCTCATTTGAAGTCTGCTTCCTGTAAGAACCCAACTGGAAAACTGGAGAAGGAAGCATGATTTTTTGCGTTTGTTTTTACGTTGCTTCAGTGCCGTGATTCGGAGAAGCAAGCAACGCAAGTTTTCCGTCGGGCTAAGGAAAAAGTAGGAGAATGCGTGGGTGGAGTGCGTCGGAGGTAGAGAAAGACTAATATTTAAAAAAAATCCCATCCCTTACCGTGATGCCGGCAAACAGAGGCACGAAAACCGAGCATTCGCCAACTCATCGCTCCACGCTGCCGGACGCCGCAGCGAGATGGCTCCGGCTACAGATTGCCGTCTTAGAGGCGCATCCGTTACCGGGAACCGGCGAAGTGCGAAATAGACTTTACCCGCCTTTCCGCTGCAGCCGTCCCCCCCCCCCATGTCCAACAAAGGGCCGAGGTGGAGCGGAGTTTTGTGTGATGAGTGTGCCTGGCGCTGCCGCCCGGTTGAGGATGATTTTTTAATAAGCCTTGTTTTGGAGTGCATCATGCACGGGCTCTTGCACACGCTTATGTATCGTTAATTCCCGTGCCAACATGCTTGGGAGTAAAAAACAAAAAAAAAATAACCCTGTGCGCCCGTAAATGTATGCAATAGTTAAGCGACCGTTCAAAGCATAAATCGTTCATTCGAAAACTGAAATTTGAAATCGCTTCGCCACAATAACCCCCAGCCAGGGTATCGAAATGGCCGGCGCTGTATGAACGCCAGCAAAAACAAAAACGACGCCAAAGTGTGTTGCATAAATTTGGGCGCTTCCGAGCCCGCGTGCGACGGAAAGCAGTGCGCTTTGTTTCGATTATATCTCGTCCCTGCCACCCCACCGTGTGCTCCTCGGCCACTCGTTTGCAATCTACACGGCGATCAATTGCGAGGGGGAAAAAAACAAGGGGATGAAAAGGTTCCCTCCTGTGTGTTTTCTTTCTCGTTTCTTTTTTGATCCAGATTTTCCAGCATTGGCGGCAAACATACACACACACATCTGCTGTCCGGGCACCACTGTCTACCTTTTTTTTTTATTTCAGAGCGAGCAGTTAAAGCTCACGGCGCGTGGTAGTAAAAAGGGAAAAACAAAAAAAAAACAAGCGTGTAAGCCTTCCTACGCTCAGAGCGGCCGGAGCCCAAGATGAGTTGTTACAGCAGCATGGTGGCCGCGCGATGGGTTCTTCCTCCGAAGCGTGCGGAAACACTCTGCAACTATCTTTTTGCGTGAGCCGTTCCTTTTTGTTGCGATGCTGTGTTGCGTTGCCGCCAGCTGACCAAACTGGCCAACGGTGTGTTGTAGCTTCTGGAATGGTTGAAGTTCGGCTTAATGAAGCTTGTTGTTGCCTGCCGCTCTCCGCTCGCCCATTCGGGCCCGCCTTTCCACGGAAAAGCTTTACGCAACGCTGCCAACATATCATTCCGTATCATGGTGATTTGGTTTTACGTTTCGTGCTCGTGCCGGCCTCCCTTCCCGGCCTCCCTTTGGGTGCGCTTTTGCGAATCTCGAACGCATTCGGGATGGTGTTTCAAATTTCTACGAAACGTTGCTGAGCGTGTGTATCTTTATTTCTTTGCGTTTTTCTTGTGTTTTTTTTTTGTTGCTTTGTTTTGGCTGCTTGCATGCGTTGTGCGTCGGAGCGAGCGAAAATGTATCAGAATTCTGGCAGGAAAGTTAATAATAGCCACCGCGTTGGCATGATGACGCTGTTCGCCTTACTTTGTCACCGGGGCCCCGTTGCTGAGACGGTTGGAATTTGGTCCACCGTAACAGGAGCGAACAAGGCAAGCCTCGGTGGCCAGGAAGAAGTTTTGTCCTGGTTTGGTTGTGTTTGCTTTCGCTTCACAGTGTAAAAATGGAATTTTTAAACCAATCCTGCTGCGGAGCCGTGTGGGTTCGAGCATCCAAATGGCACATCATCCCTTGGCCCTAACTGTTGTGACGAACGTTGATGGGGAATGTTGATTGTGAAAACTCTTCAATGCAATGCATTTTTTGTCTTTTTTTTTTCATTTGATTTGGGTCCCATGGAGTGAACGACGTCGTGCCCACGAATGAGAAGCTGTCGATATCAGCAAGCGTAGTAGTGTTTTGTAATGAAGCGCTCCCTGCCGCTTTGCACTGTGCGCATTGTGCGCTAAGTCATTATCCGTTTTTTGATTGTTCTTCCCCTTCCTTTGGCGTGAGGAGGTGGATGGTGTGAAAATAAAACCATCGTATAAATACTGCATGCAACGGAGAGATGGGATGGAGGATATGGTAAAGAACGTTCCGGTTTTACGAGGGCACACGTTGTCAGCAGCAACAGGAGCAACCTCAACATTGCGATTGGTGCCTTGTCATCCATCAGTGGGGTTACCTCGTTGTGGTCAGTAGAAGAAGATGCATGAAGGAGAGAGAGAGAGAGAGAGAGAGAGAGAGAGAGAAAGGGAGAAAGAAACAGGAAGATAAATTATTGCGGGCAAGGAATAAAACAAGTCACCGCATCGCAGTTTAAGTGGATATCAGTGCGCCTCCCCAACCGTTAATCAAGCTGCATTATAAAACAGAATAGCTTTCCCTTTTGTTTCACCTTCCGACACTGGGCGGAAGCGCAAACACTGAGCGCAAGGGGGGGGGGGGGGCGAGTGATAATGATTACCATCTTGGGATTTAATCGCCAGCCATCGCACGGTTCGCAGCAACGGTTCGTGGGCTGCTCGTACGTAATGCGATGGACGGCGATGGTGTCGGGGCAGATCAGTACAGGTCGTAAATCTTCAGTCGCAGTGTGACCGTCCGCCGCTGGAAGGCATATAAAAGTGAATTAATCAGATCGAAACCCACCCTACCTTTGGGGTGAAGGATTTTTTTTTCTTTCCGCGCAACAAGGACTATGTGCGAGAGTGTTATTTGCCGTCACTGCTTTGGTTTGCCCATTTGGAACGATTCTGTGCTCATTAAGCATTGCTTAATTTCCTGCTAAGCTCACCCTGCCAGTAACTAAGCAGTAAGTTGCGTGCTGGATTTGGTTAATCCTTATGGAGTGCTTTTATTTTGCAATTTACCTGTTTAAATTATTATGGTTTTTCTCCCATTTTATTTCACTTTTCAAACCAAAACCCGGAAATCATTTTCAAGGGCTCGCTTATGCCGTATCCATTTTCTTCTATGCGAGAAACTTGAGCGCGCAAACCTAAAATCAATTACAATCACTGCCCAATGTCGCGTGCTCTGATGGCACCAGAACCAACTCCCGGAACGGTTCGTGATGATACTAAAAACCATAACGTATCACTTCCCATGAAGCTTGATCCTCACGCAAACGGATGGTTTTGGAAATTTTTGAAAAAAAAAAACATAATAAATTATCCTGAGCGCAGTCAGCGTGAGCAGAGTGTAGTACACATACACACAAAACAGGCCCGGAAATTTGGGACGTAAAACGTTTTTACGGTGACCGGATTGTAAACAGTATAAATTACCAGCCAACGAATAATGTCGAACCTTTCCGGGGTCCCGGATCGATGCCAGCAAGCAGCGGAAGAATGCAATGGGATACACACAACCTCGCACACCAGCACATCAATACAAATCGCTTTAGATGGAGAGGGAATCGCAACCGAAAGGAGGGCCGTACAAGATATGATGCAAAATAAACAAAAAAATCATCGACAGACGCAAGAACTCACTTTTAAATATATGCAAATGGTTGTTTGAATCGTTTGTTGGTTTGTGCTGATGAAGCCTCCTGTTTTTGTATTTGTTTTTAAAATGTTGACTGAGCAAAGCTTGAGCTTGCCGAGCTGATAGGCAAGACAAATGGAGGAGCAATTGATTGTATTTACAACAAATTAAATAAAAACAACTTAACTCGAATATCATTTACTCCGGAATCGGAATCGGCTCTGGAATCGGAATCGGCTCCGGAATCGAATTTGGCTCCGGAATCGAATATGGCTCCGGAATCAGAATCAGCTCCGAAATTGGCTCCGGAAGCAAAATCGGCTCCGACATCGAAATTGACTGCCAAATCAGAATTGGCTTCGAAACGGAGTGGGTTTCGGCATCTTCATAGGAATAGGCGTTTGGGTCCAATGATGCTACGTGTTGGTAGCGACAAAGAATCCAAATTTACTTGTAAATGAATTCAAAAGGAGATTCCCGGACCTATTTCGCTTCCCACACTTATTATTTCAATTCAAAAGCAAATTCTTATTCCAGAGCAAACTCCATTTCTGGAGTCAAGCCATACTGATTCCGTTACCGGAGCAAATTGCGATTCCCAGGTCAATTCCGGTTCCGGAGACGATTCTGATTTCGGAGCCAATTCCGATCCTGGAATAGATTCCATAGCCGATCCCGGAATTGATTACGAGCCTGAAATCGATTCCGGAGCCGATCCCGGAAACGATTCTGGAGTCGACTCAGGAATCGGTTCCAGATTCAACTCCGCAATCGGCTCCAGAACCAACTCCGGAATCAGCTCCAGAGTCGACTCCGGAATCGGCTCCGGAATTGATTACGAAAACGGAATCGGAGTCGGGTAGGTCCGATTCCGAGCTCCCACCACTAATCAACATACAATTCACAGTGAATTAAAATATCCAGCACGGCGGCACTAAGTTTATATTGCTGCTGAAACACCCACTGTCGGAGCCACCTTGGTGGTGTAGTGGTAAGCAAACAGGTTAACAACTCAATCAGCCTTGGTTCAAACCTCCAAACACGTCACTTGAAAATGGTTTTGCTGTAATCAATGTTATCGGTGCGGTTTTATTCAGGGGATTGAAGAAGTTGTTTACATCATATTGGGCGTTGGGCGTTGGGCGGGTTTGATGTATAAAAAGGAAAGAAAAAAATGGCGTTACTTACTTGAAAGCATATGTCCTCCAAATCGCTTTTAAATTGCCCAAGCCACACTCCCGTGTGTTTTTTTTACAATGTACAATGCACTCTTGTCTAGCTTCTCCACTTTGTTTCTCCTCTCACTTTACTCTATAAGGCTTAAAGAAAACAAAATGGACGGCTAGACACCCGGTCGTCGTCGGCGGCGTCCTGTAAGCGTTGTGTCAAACTTAATCAGCTTTTCGTCGCCGCCGCCAAGGTAAAACCGCTCCTCGTTCGGTCGTTCGCGACGGTCCAATGGATTATGACGCGAGCATATCTATGACCTGCACACTCACACACATACACACACACACACATACCTTAATGTATTCCTTTTTGTGTATGTGTGTTTGTGTGTGTGTGCATTTTATGAATGTTTGCATACAGAATAACAATAGAAGCATTCAGTCGCTGGCCCCACCAAGGCAATGCTCAACCTACCCACAGAAGCCTTTGTACCACTGTGTGTGAGTGTATGAGAAATTGTACGCTCATTTTTCTACCTCTCATGAATAAAACCGCGTCAAGCTGGGTGACGAAATAAAACAGTAACAAAAAAAGAAAATGCCGAAAATGATGCTTTCGATCTTCCCGTCAGCTTTGCACCGTTTCGCACCGATTAAGTGTGGCTGTGTGTTAGAAGGTACGAATGTGCGCTTGTGTGTGTGTATGTGTGTGCGCATATGTGATGTACACTATTCTTTATCTTCCGTTGATAGCGGTTTCACTGGCGGAGAAAGCACCAAAAAGAAGAAACGGTATGCACACTTTAAGCGCAAAGCAAGGGCAAACGATAATAGCACGGCGGGTACGCCACAGGAATGAGGTTTGTCGCTTTGGCAAAGAGCGAAAAGAGGGGAGGAGGTTTAGTCATTTTCTCACACCGCTCGCCAGCCACTTGAACTTGGCGTTGCCGAAAGGTTGCCACGCTCGGTCGTCTTCTGCGTCACTGCAGCTGCCACTATCTGCTCGGTTGCTTTGGCCGTTGGGCGGGTGTGGCGTTTGTTTGTTTTTTTTCGCTCTGCACCGTTATTGTGCGCTTGCAATTTCCACCCCATTCACCTTTCCCTGCGCGATAAAGCGAGCAGCCTTCAGACGCTCAAGACCAGCACCGACCCTCCCCCATTTTCGTTGTGTGGGAAATGGCGCCGCTGCATTGACAGTCAATTTCGATGCATATACATATACATATTGCATCGGGCACAAGTGTGCACCGCTGGATGAAGTCATTTCACTGCTGCCGACCGTTCGAGGCATTCGCTCACAAAAGATCGACACACACACACCGTGCTAGATTAATTAAAGAACAACATATTGCAACACCTCTCGGCTCGTAAAAACAATCAAAAGCATCCAAAGTGATGAAAATTCGGTACGCTTTAAAAAAACACAACACATTGAACCAAAGAAAAAAGAAAACTAAAAAGGCTCATCGTCAAGAAAACATTGCGCAATGAGCATAAAACCAGAAACAAAACAGAAACTGAGTTTGGTACTATTTCCCGCATTTTATATCGCCCTTTTTCCACGTAGGCAAGCAACAACAGCACAAAGCAGTACGGTTTGACTTTAGTTACGGCTCGACTGATGGCGCTTTTTTTCCGGGGGTTTTGAAAGCAATTTCGATTCGATGTTAAAAGGGCACAGTTGCTGAGCAGAAAAGCTCATCATCCGCTTTCTATTTCCACTGCTTCCTCCCCCCCCCCCCCCGGAATGGTGGTTTCTTTTGTTCTCGTATTGTTATTGTGACTATTTTTTTTTTCTTCTTTCGTTTGCTGCACGCTGCAGCACGGAATGCAGCTGTTTCTCTAATGCGCCCGCCGTCCCGATCATCAGCTGCAGTTTCGCAGAATCCAATTTAATGGCAACCGAACGGGCGAACGGGTGCGCTGCGGTGCAGGAGCAGGAAAGCAAGAGAGAGCGGCACAGCACCCAGCAGGACGCCACTCCTTGCGCCGATGCCGCCGATAATGGTGCGGAATTTTTGTGTGGTTTTATTGTTCCGCTGCATTTCGTTGTCTTGCGGACCCTAACCGAGGGGGGGGGGGGGGATGGAAAAAGTTTTGAGCTGTCGTTTCGAAATGTCCACGGTCTGCGGTGGTTTTCTTTCTCCCTCTTTCTCTCCCGAGAACGCTGCAAGTAATTCCAAACCCGGGGATGATTGAACGTCTCCTTTTTGGTTTTATGTTTTAGAAAAAGGCACCTTTATTACTGCTTGTTAAAAGATCGAACGGGTATTGCGCCCTGGTTGTACGTTCGCTTACCTTCTAGCGCTCTGTCCACAGTAATGGAGTGGTTTGCACTCCGGGTTCTTGGAGAACGCTTCAGCGCCACAGTACCTGTCGGTTGATAATTACTTTGTGTAAACTCGCCCTCTCGCTCTTGACAATTACGGCCACGCAGCCTCCGCAGCCGCAAACCGTTGACATAATTTCCCACCGAAGGGACACCCGTTTACTTAAGGGAGCAGATTAAAAAAGGGACACCATTTTTCATCGGCAACCTTTCTTACTTTCTTACTCAGAAAAGAAAAAAAACACGTACTCATCTATTGGTCCTATTAGGACACGAACCACTGTGGAGATTTCCACTTCAAACGAAGCGCAACAGGCGGAAAAGGCGGACTTGCTCGCAGTGAAGCGCTCACACTTCCAAAGAAATCCTTTTCTCAAGCGAAACGGGGTGGCCGAAATGAGGTGTTTTTTGTTGTTGTTGTTGTTGTTGTTGCGTCTACTTTCTTCCTTCGAGAAAATAAAAATCAGGCCAGCTTGTTTGATCCCGCTCCTTAAAAGAAAACCTTCCACCCCCATCTACGCAGCACTTCGAAAAGGGTCCTTGCTAGGGAGAAGTACAAATAGGAGATCTTTTATCTTTTTGTTTTATTTTCTGCGCTTCGTTAAAGGCTCTTTTCGATCGAAATTTGTTCGTTTCAAACAAGTTCTTTAATGTCTGTCGATTGCTGTCGATTTCTTCACGGTTTTTAAATGCGACTTGAACACCGATTGTGTGAATATTGCAGGGTAGTTACATTCAGTGAGTATTACAGGATTAAGGAAACATTCAGAGAAAACGCCACAGACTGGGAGCGGTTCCATGGTACAGTCGTCGACTCGTGAAACTTGAAAAAAAAATGCCCATCATGGATTCAAGCCTCAGATGTACTGTTACCCCATAGCAAGACTTCGCCATAGCGGCTTCGTGGTACTTATTACGTCTACATACCCTGTGTATAGGCCGATATGACTATGTAGAACGTTACGCCAAACATATTACGCCATTAAAGAGTTTTCCATGGGTACTCATAGTTGTGGGACACTTCCTAGACTCTTTCCCATTGGAAGTGAACTTCATATAATTGGAAATTGGATCTATGCACCCCTATTGGATTAGTCTAACAAGGGTGCCAGAGAGTCCAATTCCCGTTTCAATAAGTTCATTTCATGTAAGAAAGAGTCAATAAAGTGTCTCACAGCTATGAGAACTCCTGGAAACCCTGTATAAAGGCTTTATGTACTTATTAGTATCAAAGAACATGATCAATCACATCAGATTTTAAAGGAGCTCGCAAGCCCACGTATCCTGTGTTTCCGCCATAGCGTCGTTCGTCGTAATACCTTTCACTATAAAGTTGCCTGTTCAAATGTCCCGGTAGTTGATCATATCCCGATTCTTGCACCAATTTAGTAAAGATAAGATCTAGTAATTTCAGACTAGGTTTTGGGGTATAGGCTTTATAGATAGCCCTCTCACTATACATCTGGGGTAACAGTGACTGGCCTTGGCCGCTAATAGCTTAGGCTATTCGCTACCATATTGATGTGCCCGATCCATACGGGACTTGAACCTATAACCGTCATGTTGTTAAATGTTACCACAGGACTGGCCCAAAATCAACCAACCAACTGAAATTAATGAGTTGAATTGATTACTATCAATGTATGGGTATGAAATCCAGTTGGACTAAAATCATTTAATCTAGTTAGTGTAAACTTAGGGTTACAAAATCAAATGTTTTGATTGGTGCAAATGTATGATTTCCTTACACCGAATTGTGCAGAATTGTAGGAAGAATATGATGTTTCACCATAGCAACGGAGAAATGGAAAAGGAAAAAAGGAAGTTTACAAACTTTGAAGATGTAGTCCATAGCAACCACGCCCTCGATGCCAAGCGCGTTTCTATGCAATTGCTATGTTTTCCCACGGTGTTTCTGCTGAAGCGTAACGCTCCTTTTCGCGTTAGAAAGTTTATATACCAGATAGATACAATTTTATCCTATTATTTTCTATTCAATCATAATACATATAATTCATTTGGTTGTTTTGTTTATTTCGTTCATTATTAATCATGAATGTGTTTTCGATAATAATTTATTAAATGAATTATAATTTTTGCATGTGTCATAAACTATATCGTTGTTTAGACTAATAATAAGATTGGTCTTATTTAATAAAAGCATTAAATGATCCTCAAGAATAACATGATGCATCATTAGTCATTTATTTCTGGCGACGATAGTTTCTGTTGCTTTGCAGTAATCTATGTTTTTAGATACAACTGTTTGTAATAATAAACATCTTAAATACTTTTCAACTCGTGCAATGTATATTTTTAAAGTGCTAGCATCTAGGAAAAGGTTTTGCACTCGATTGAATGCTTCCGATTGTTATCCTAATACAATATTTCCCTCCGCTTTTCTGAAGCCATTTGTGGAGAATTATTTCCCAAAGCCAACATTTTCCTCCCAGCAAAATGTGCTGTATTTTTATGTGTGTGTGTGTGTATTGCAAGGGGCGTAGCAAGGTCTCGGGCCTAGTGGCAGGTACACCTTTACCTTTACCGAAATCCACCGGGCTTTTCTTTGCTTGCGATTTTGATTTGATTGTCCTGCAAGCACCGCCGCCTACCATCACGATTCGATTGATCCATTTTGCTTTAGGCCTTGCTCGGGCTAAGGTGACAGGTAAGCCAGGGCTTTGCTTTTCGGCCTGCTATTGAAAGGGATTTTGTGTTACAATGACAGCGAAAGGCAAAAAGCAAACAGTAGAAAAAAAGAAGTAAATCTCGATCGCTATCGCAGTGGAAGGCAAAGGTACATCCAGAAAGTTCGGTAGACCCTTTCAGCGCAACAGGTTCGTGGGTAACGAACGATAAATACACACACAAACACTCACAAGTGCAAGATTTTCCGAGATGGATTTGACACTTGATTGTGCTGTTCAATGTGAAGCCATTATAAAATGCTGATAATTAACAACAACAAGCTATTTGGATCGCTTTAGCGTAGTGAAAATAATGACCGAAGTAAACACACGGACATGTGCTGAAAAAAGGTTTCTTCATTTGCAGTACTGTGCTGTGCTTTTTTAATGACTGTAATAACACGTTCATTAAGTTTCTGGTTAGTGTTCTGCCCCTTTCCAGGTGGACGAGCAGAAATGCAAAAAAGGATAAAAGCTTAGTGGAGAAACTGTTGCACTGCAAAAACTACGCGAGGGGTATGCAATCTGTTGAACGTTACCTCGCCGCGCTCATAATACAGGGGTTTTCAGGGGTTATCATAGTAGTGGGACACTGCTTTGACACTTTCTTATTGGAAGTGAACTTCATTTGTTGGAAATTGGACTCTATGGTATCCTTTTTGGACAGGTTCCTTCTGAATTCCTATTGCATTTGTCCAACAAGGGTGCTATAGAGTCCAATTCCCGTTACATTAAGTTCATTTCACATAGCAAAGAGTCAATAAAGTGTCCCACAGTTATGAGAACTCCTGGAAAACCCTGTAAAAAACGCACTTGCTGACGGTGAAAATAAAAGAATTAGTTCGCAGTAACAGTGTGTCAACTCGCTGTTGCTACTTCGAACCTCCACTCCAGTACTTACACGAGCGAAGCGTTCCAGCAATCGAGCACTGATTGGTCCAGCATTTCTCCCGCCCGGTTTAGCGCGCAACCTGATGTCCGCCAAACGACCGCAACCCCGGGGCGACTGTCGGGACAGTGGGCCGGGTAGAGAGAGAGACGGAGAGGAAATGAGCCAGCAAATGGGGCGAGCTGGCTGCCCGTGCCATATCGAATAACTGTTCGGGCCACGGTGAGCAGCTGATCGGGACGCTGATAATTAGCGAGACAGCGAGCGCTGGCAGGTGAAAAATTCCCGTCACTCGGCGCATAGCCGCCGAGGTCGGAAAATTGTTCCACCCGGCTGCACCCGGCTGCTACTGCCGCTGCAGGATGAAAGATGAGCCACACATACATCGCACATTCACGCTCCAGTTGCCAGCTGCCGCTCCGGTTCGCCGGCGCCCTGCGCAGTTCCAGGAGCACTGCCTTCCTGCGCCATCGCGCGAAGCAGTGTCAGAGGGGCGGGCAAACCTTTTCCGTCAATCCTGGAACGAAAACGGAAAAAGCAGAAATGAAACCACAACGCTTCCCTTGGCCGTTTTTCCGCCCGAGTGCCGAGATGAAACGGTCGAGCGCAGGGATAAATGACACATGAAGGCAAAAGTTTTGCTTAATGCTTCCCACGGCGACAATTGCCGCACAGGAACGGACAGATTACAGTGGGCACAGTGGTGGCCAGAAAAGTACGATCGGTTTCGTGCAGTTCAATATCATTCCAGCAAGGATTTTTCTAAATGCAATGCAGCTACTTGAGTTGTTTATTTTTTGTTTTAATTATAATTTAATTTTCATCTTTTCTTTCTGAAACGTGTCCTCTTTCTGTCACGCAACATCTTTCCTTTACTTAGACGTATATTATTATTATTATTATTAATTTTCACACACTGTGATCATCTGCGTCTTGTGCTGTATTTTGCGTCAGCTTACTGTTTCCTGTGGCAGCTTAATCTTCATTTTCCTGTACCAGCCGGGCGGGGGTTTATCACCTTCTCGGCTCGCCCTTTTATGACACAAAACTGGCACGGGAAAGAGAGAACGAGAGGCGAGCGGGGTTCTCGGTGGGTGGAGCAGTTCTGACAAAAAAAGATCACAAACACACACGCACACGCACGCACCCTTCGAGGACTAATCTGGCCTTTTATCTTCATTACAAATGAAAGCATTTAACGGGCTTACCGTACGCGCCCCTGTGCGGGCAAGCTGGTAGCACTTTCACGCTGATAGCGCACACTTTTCATTAGAGCTTTTCCCACCACCGAACCTCCCTTTCCCGTCCCTATCTGCCGTGCAGCTTGGATGCGCGTGAGAAATACGATCCACACTATGTCTTTCTTGCAAAGTTTGCTGCGTAAAAACAACAAAAAGCCCAGCGAATACGAAATCCCACGCAGCGCAAAAAGGTATTTTATTTAAGAAACAGTTCCCCAATGCTCACCCCCTTACTTCCCTGCAGCAGCAAGATTTTACTTTATGATTATGAAAAGCAACCACACCAACGGGGGCTGCCGACACTCCATCCTCCAAGGCAAACGAAACACCCTTTGCTCGATGTTTTTTGCCCATTGTTTTGTGTTGTGTGGAGCTTTCGCGCGATTTTTCGGTCTGTGACGGCGCGCGAAAGGCGTGGCTGAGCCTTGTCACAACATCAAAAGCCCTGTGCTTGGTCTACCGCGGGCGCTCTAGGTCCGGTTTGTGCTGATTGGCAACCGGGCCAACCGTGCAGGGGACGAGCACACCTCTTTCGGGAAATGTTTTACACGAGCCCATAAAACGTTATAATTTACCGCGAGCTCGCTGAAGTGGCGCTCGCACTTTGCTTTGCGAGAGTTTTAACCCTCCACGCATAATTTGTTCACCGTTTGCTTGCTCGCCTGGCCTGGTATGTGTTGGTTTCGTACTAAATTATAGTTTATAGCTGCTCGCGCAGCAACAATTCCTCGCCCGCTCCACAACTTTCCAGTGATTAAACACTTTCCACTGACGCTTCGGCCACTCGGCCGCTTGTAGAGCTTGAAATTAATCTACCCAAAATGGCTGCTGCTAACGTTCATTCGCACCCAGCGCGGCGCGGGCTTTCCAAGAAAACCTCATCGATAGCGTGATGGCAGGCAGGATTCTCTCTTTTTTTTTTCGATTTGCTTCCGCTCCAAACTTTTCGCATCTTCGCTCCTTCCTTTGGCCGAACCGGCCCGAAGGCGCTGAGCGCCAATTAGTATCAATTAGTTTCCGGGGTTTTCGCTGTGCAAAACTGAGCGGTGGCTGGCGATGCGCTGGCCAGCTGCTGGATGGATGGAGGCGCCCAGCCCTCCGTGACTGTTCACAGCGGGCTGTACCGCTGTACCGAAGATTGTGACGGGCGATCCTTTAACCCATTTTTTGCCATCGTCCCGGTTCCCGATCCACCGCCTGGAGCCCGCCCGGCAAGCTGGGAAAATTATGTCTTCGTTTCCCGGGGCGCACACAAGCGCACGTCCAAGGTACAGTTGTATTCCGAAGGAAAGCACAGTGCACAGTGGAAGCAGACCGGGATGAAAATGATTTTTTAAAATTTTCGATTTCAATGCCCGGAGTATTTTTGCTTTTCAATAGATACTATAACAAACAACACTTGTAAATAGCAAGGAAAAAAATTCAAACATGAACAATGTTTCAAATCTCTCACATTCAGGCAAATGAACGGTGCATCTTTCAACGACAATATTTCGAAAAGTAATGCTTTACTTAACAGTGCTCAGGGTTCACAGTGTTTTAGAAAGGTTATTTAAAAGCCTTTGAAACGAATGCCATGTTTAGAAAACCATTTAATATTAACGAGAGTTATGGCAATAGCTATAGTAAAAATAAAATAAAAATAAATATTAAGTATATCTTTAACGTGGTAAAAACCATTAAGCTTAGTATAGTCACGTTTTCCTCAGAACTACACATTAGTGATGGGTAAAGTTGGCAAAAATCCGGAGTAGACTCCGATCCGACTCCGATAAATTCGGAATCGACTCTGGAAGGTAGGTCCGCACTGCAATATCCGGAGTCGTTCGGAGTCGTCCAGAAAGACCCGGAGTCGCCTGGAATCGCCCGGACTCGCCCGAAGTCGGAGTCGTCCGGATTCGCCCGGAGTCGTCCGGAGTCGCCCGGAGTCGTCTGGAGTCGTCCGGAGTCGTTCGGAGTCGATCGGAGTCGTTCGGAGTCATTCGGAGTCGTCGGAGTCGTTCGGAGTCGTCCGGAGTCGCCCGAGTCGGAGTTGCCCGGAGTCGTTCGGAGTCGTCGGAGTCGCTCGAAGTCGTCGGAGTCGTTCCGAGTCGTCGGAGTCGTTCGGAGTCGTCAGAGTCGTCCAGAGTCGCCCGGAGTCGTTCGGAGTCGCCCGGAGTCGTTCGGAGTCATCAGGAGTCGTCGGAGTCGTCCGGAGTCGGAGTCATTCAGAGTCGTCCGGAGTCGTTCGGAGTCGTTCGGAGTCGTCGGAGTCGTCGGAGTTGCCCGGAGTCGTTCGGAGTCATCCGGAGTCGTCGGAGTCGTTCGGAGTCGTCAGAGTCGCCCGGAGTCGTTCGGAGTCATCCAGAGTCGTCCGGAGTCATCCGGAGTCGGAGTCACCCGGAGTCATTTCGGAGTCGTTCGGAGTCGTTCGGAGTCGTTCGGAGTTATCCGGAGTAGTCAGGAGTTGGCCGGAGTCGGAGTCATCCGGAGTCATCCGAAGTCGTTCGGAGTCATTCGGAGTCGTCGGAGTCGTTCGGAGTCGTTCGGAGTCGGAGTCATCCGGAGTCATTCGGAGTCGTTCGGAGTCGTTCGGAGTCGTCGGAGTCGTTCGGAGTCGTTCGGAGTCGGATTAGAGTCGCTCAGAGTTGTCGGAGTTTTTTGGAGTCGTCCGGAGTCGTCGGAGTCGTTCGAAGTCGTCCGGAGTCGGAGTCGCCCGGAGTCGTTCGGAGTCGTTCGGAGGCGTTCGGAGTTGTCGGAGTCGTTAAACGTTAAACGTTAAATGTTAAAAGCATTCCGGAAGACTTCGGACGATTCCGGAAGACTCCGGACGACTCCGGGCGGATCTAGTGGTTCCATTTTGCCGGAGTCGGAATCGTACTAACAATAGTTGGAGTCAGATCGGAGTCGTGGGTGCACTCCATACAGCACATAGTGATGTAGTGTAGTAGTAGTGACTACACATTGTAAAATGATTTATTATAAAGCTTTTGTCCAAAAATCAAGATGCATTTGGCGCTAATTTAGAAGTGATGTCATATTCCTTAAAAAATCAGTTTGGTCATATTAATTCGTCTCAAAGTGAACTATTTCTGAAAGGATAACAAGAGTTTTTAGAACTACAATCATATTTACAAGAAGGCGAATATGAATGGAGATGAATTCATGACGAAACTTATAGTACGATAAAGCTCATGTAAGACAGAAAATCATGTATTTATCATGTGAATGTAACTGCTCCTACTTTGAGCACGACTGTAGAAACACACCAAAAAGCGTCTCAACTTTTCCCGTTGCCGCTCACGAACAAGCGACGAAGGGAATGGTTTGTAGATGGGAAGAAAGGGGGCTTGAGGGCAGCAAACGCGCTTTGGAGAGTGGGCGATAAGGTACGTCATTGTGGAAGCTTTAAACACGAGTGTTCGTGTTCATTAAATTTCTCCCTTCGCTTTTTCGTTATGGTTTCCCTCACCACCCCCCCCCCCCCCCCCCGCTCGCCGTTCCGCCACGGAACAAACGCAAAACCCTGGACAAAAGCAGCCGGCCGGATCGCTTGCGAAGAAAACCCATAATCGCTCATAAAAGCCCCTCCTTATGCTCGCTGTGCCGAGCCAACCATCCCGCACTTTAAACGCAAAACTACTCCGCTCCAGTTTCGGGGGGCTTTATTAGCTTTCGGTCGGTGGGCGCCAGGTGGCCAGCACCGTGCACTTCCGGTTATTATCAGGCGCGCGGGCAAACCGAGGGCAGCAAAGCGATACCAGGAATTGCTTTTAATAAAGATAAATTGAGGAGAAATTAAGATACGAGACGGGTTGCCAAAGCCGGGAGGAATGGAGGACAAAGACGCTACGGCCCGGGCGCAAGGGTTTCGCTTTCTCGTTTTGCTCCTTAGCACTCCCACCCCCCAGAGTGGGCACGGCACTAGCTTTAACCAGATGCTGTCCAGGTGGTTCGCTTTTTCCGCACAGTCCGGCACAGACGCGTAAGAGTGGGTTTGTTTTCCTTTCCGCTTTTGATTTTGATTGCGGTGCTGTTGTGGTACACTATTCCATCGGGCCTTAGCGGTTCGCAAGGACGCTCAGCACGATAGGCACACAGCCCTACACAGGCGAGATATTGTTGATCCAGTAGTATCGCATCGCGTATGTGACCACTACTGCACGACTGTTGGCTAAGCAGCTTGCCAGCACAGCCCGCCCATCCCGTCCCCCAGCCCCTTCGCCAGAGCTCCGATTGCTAATGATACAAACAAGGATGAGTGTACCCGGCACGCCTCCACCAAAACACACACACACGCACTGTCGTCCTTCCCCGCTCACCACTGTTATGTGTTTTTATCAGAGTTCTTCCGTCCTTGTCTTCCCCCGTACTCCACTCATCCCCGGCCACAGCCCCCCTCAATAACAGCTCAGTTTCGGCTACCGGGCAGCTTATTTACCGGAAACCATTTTCATTATCCAACTAACGCTGCTTCATGAAGCGCAGCGGCAGGACAAACAGCAACGCCCGAGCTGGCCCGGGTGTACGGCACCAGTTTATTATGTTTATGGGAGCCTTTTTTTTCTCTCTCTCTATTCGTCTCTCGCTCTGTCAATCTCTCTCTCTCTCCGTCGGTCTCTTTTCGAAACAGTGGGTCTGTGTGACACGCCATTGGTCGGGTTGTTAGTCAGCTTGGCAGCAAAACAACGCCGTCCCGTCAGGTCGGGCCTGTTTGTTTGGAATGCAATTTTGCCGCTGCTGCTGGGTCCGTGAAACCGGTCCGAGCGCCGATACGTTTAGCGCCTAAATGTAGGCTTCCGGTGGAGCCTTTCCTTTCCTAGCTGGTGGTCGTGGTGCCCAAACACTTGCTGCAATGCGAAGGGTTTGTTATACTCCTTAGTTTAGTTATAAGAATAACGGAACTAAAGGTTTTAAATAGGTATCAATAAGGTACAGGAAGGTATAGGAAGAAAGGCATCACTGAGGTACAATGACACCGCGAGCAACAAACAAAACAAACAACACAAACAACAATATACATAATTCATACATTTACAAAAGGAATAGAGAAAAATAAGATTCTGATAGATTCTGATAAGATTCACAAAAGAAACAGATAGGTAAACGCATGGGATGATCAAACAAATTCTGTATAAGAACAATATCAGTGGGATATATCAGTGAGAAAGATGATGAGTGATGGAGTGATGGTTAGAAGTGAAGCCAAGTGTCAATTAAGTGTATGTGTAATATTACTCCCAACCCATCAATTACAATCACCTCATATACTACATGAAAGTGAACGCAAGTAATCATGCTGCAATGATCTCAACTTGTGCAGTCCCGACCGCATGGCATAATTTAGTCCTTCGAACCGGATCAATCTTGTGCTGGACGTCCAAAGCAAAGAAAGCCTTCATTTCGTTCGTTTGCACCGTGTTTCACTCCTCCTGACTTCAGTCCGAAATTTCAATCACGACCGTGCATCATAAACACAAACCCCGGCACGCTGGCAAGCTGCTCATCGCGTAGGATTGTCCACGGCAAAGTGAAGTTATTCCGGCACACCCTTTCTCCCGGTACAGGGAGATTCCCAGCGTCGGTAATTGAAACTGCTCGCTTGATGGGACGCTCGTAAGTGCACCGGCACTTGCTGAGTGTCTGGGCAGCTAGCGAGCGTCCGTGTACGTCCGGTGTCAGTTTATGGGGCAGTAAAAACTTCGTCCCGTACATTCTGCGCTCGTTTCCCGGCCCTGCCCGGGGAGGGACCGAGTGGACGAAACACTTTCCAGCAGGAACGCTAGTTAAGCAAGGCCAGCAATGGAGTGACAAAATGTCACTCCAGGCCCCGGGACCCGCACTGCCATGGGTGACATTGGGACTGGAGTAATCAAATTAATAACTATACTGCAGCCGCCTGCAGCCCCCTCGCAGGGGCCAGTCCTTCCGGGCACCCGGAAGCAGCAGTTTTGTGAACTTTATTCCGGCGAGCGGTCGGGATCCGTTTGTACTCGTTGGCCCCCACCCAGCACTGATTGGGACCCAGGGCGGTCCGGTAGCGTTTGTACAGCGCAACGGCGTTTTATTATTTAGAATCCTCAAACGAGCACACCGACGAGTCAGCAACGTTTGTGCCGCGCGCGGGAAGCTCTGCTGCATTGGAGCACGAATAAAGCTTCCGTGATCATTCCGGCACAATTATGGAATGGGTAATAAGGGTTGCTGCAGAAGGTTGCTTTGCTTTGCTGGTCCTTGCTGGAAGGTGTACCACCTCTCCTTCGCCGAGCAGAAAGCAGCCCGAACCGGGCTGTATAATATTGTACTAAATCTACCAAGCTCACCTCGTATCTTTGAACATCTTACCTTGAGCACGCTCTTTTCTTTACATCTATTACGTCCCCGCACACTCGCGCAGAATGGATGCTCCACTCCAGTATTCCTGCCGTGCTGAAAGCGCGTGCCTTCAAAAGTTGCGCCACTCCCCAGCATCAGAAGTCATCCGCTCGTGTGCCAACACTGTGGGCCCGCTTGTGCGCCCCGGTACAAGAATGTAACAAATAACGAGCATTTCGCCGCGTTCCGCCTGACCTGACACGCTGTGCTGTGTGCTGAAAAATTCATGTCGCTCGAAGGCGTGTCGATGCATCATGGGAGTTGTTTATTTCTTTTGCGCCCGTAACGAGCGACTCGTCATGATAGCAGCGAAAAAAAAGAAGAAGAAAAAAATCCCCCTCACGGTGCCGAGAACGTAGGGCAGGTGTCGAAATTAAAATGAAATAAAAGCTGATACCCTCCACCTATGCTCCGCATCGCTGCCGGAGAAAAGCTGAACAAACAAATAAAATAAAAGCAGCGCGGATGCTTTATGTTCACGCCACCGCGTTGGTGTGTTTCTTTTTGGGGCAAATTCCAGTTTGATCAGCTCACGCACACACACACACACACACATAGTTATACCAAAAAAAAGAGAAAACTCATTGAACAGAGCCAAAACCTGCACCATAAAACTGTAGTGCATTTATTTTAACTTGAACGGGGGCAAAAAGAAACATGGCTCCCCGCGAACCGGACGAACTTTCTGTCCCGGGGTTTGAGGTGGAAAAGGGCCGGGGACGATAAACCTACTCCATAAACAAGCCCCAAACCTTTCTGCCGAGGGTGGGGCTTGGCCCGGGTGTGGAAAAGCTGTTCTGCTGCAAACCGAAACCAGTTCGACATTGGTTGGCCCGATACGGCGTGGGAAGAGTTGTATCGTCGACTTTCGATTCTCCGCTGCACTGCCACTAGTTTTTGTTGTTGTTTTGTTTCACACTGCCTCAAAATCGGAACTGGAACCAATGCACCGAGCTCGAAAGCGGGCGCCAAATTCTATTACCACGTTTTCAGCTGCAGCGTCGTTTAAGTCCGGTGAGCAAACGACCTGTTCGCGCCCGTGCATTACACACACCACCAGGCGCAAAGGCGTTAATTAGAAGCGCTACGTAATGTCGAAACGCACCAACAGTGGTTTTTTTTTGGTTCTTTGTGTTCCCCCCGGGGAACGTACTTTTCTGTGGGGAAAAACTTAAAACTTTCTTCCAACAAAGGAAAAGGGCTGCGCCCGTAAAAAACTACACCGCGGAAACGCTTGAGCAAAGTCAAACACAGCCGTGGGCGGGAGTGGAGCGCGGGAAGTTCCGATTGGAAATATTCATTACTTACGCGAGCGTTTCGTCCGTGGTTGCTTTATATTTACCTTTTTCCCTGTTCGCTGGCGCGGTGGCGAACTTTTCCGGCTGCGCGCTCGCTCCGCCCTTGCCAGCTGGAACAACTTTCCAGCAGCAAGCATAAAAAAGAAGGAAGTAAAAATAAATAAATAAGCGTTTCAAAAATCAAAAACCCAAGCGGGCAAGACAGCGCAGTGAGATGACAAACGGAACCACCGCGATTAGGTAGGATGTAAGCTGTGATGGGGGGGGGGATGGGGGAACGGTGCAAACAAATAAAGAAGCTGCGGGGTAAAAACACAGCAGCACAACAGCGGACGGTGGCAGCAGGGCGCCAAATTCAGACCGAAAACTTTCCATCAATGAGCTGAAACTGAGATGTGCGACAGGGAACCGTTAATGAAACAACGGAGGAAGAGAATGAAAACACACACACACACACGCGTACATCCACACAAACCATTCCGTCACTAGTACGGAGCGCACCCGAGCAACAGAAGCAAACTAAAATGGAACGGGCGGCTTGGTGGATGAGGCGTGCGCGGGAAGAAAAACAAGCGCGTAAACTTTTACTCGTACTTTCGTGCTGTGCTTATTTACCTAACTGGTAAGCGGATGGGGATGCAGAGCATAGCGCGGGAGGGAAAGGGGTTGGAAATCCTAGTACAAGCGGAGTCGCGGTCGAAGCTCGAAAAACTCCAAAAGCACCGAAAGCAATAAAATGAAAGGAGTGTGTGAATGTGTGAGTGCACACGTACACACACACACACACACACACACACACACACACACACACACACACACACACACACACACACACACACACACACAGAAACGGCTTACACATAAAAAAATTGTGCCACTTGGCCGGGCCAGGATGGCAGAAGGGGGCAGGGAAATAAAATACTTAGCTTAAAACAAACCCTCCTCCCCTCCCCCTTCCAACAATAATAGCCGATGGCTGGTGGTGCTGGTGGTGGTGCATAAGCGTATGTGGAATGATTATGTTTTGGGTGACTTTTTAGTTGCCTTTTTCTCTACACGTGCGTGTGTGTGTACGTTCAGTGAGAATGTTAACATTCGCACGTTCGGCAAACAGAACGTGCACAGTGCTAAAGCGTTCCGCCCGAAAAGCTTTCGGCGTACAGCTGGTCGCAGGGAAGGGGGGGGGGGGGTGACAGTGGAAACGGTGAGGTGAAAAATCGTTCATGACCGAAGGGCGTACGCGAGCGAGCGTAAGTTTACCCCCAGTCAAACATTAATGGGCGCAAATATGTGTCCGGGTGGGACAAGTGTGTGTGTGTGTGTGTGTGCGATTTAGTGTGCGCGTGTGTCGATGTGCGCACACTGGTGCTGGGTTGAACAAATGTGTTTCCGGGTGAGATTATTAATTATGTTTAAAAGACATTATTACCTACTGTTCAATTTGTGTAAAACCAAACTTTAAGACATGTGAAAGGAATTCATTCAACAGTGAACCAGAAAATGCCATGATCGAGCTCTAAAAACTACGAATTAAATATTGAAAAGCATTAGTATTAGAGAATGAAGAAATAGGTAAACAAAACTAAATGCAAGAAAACAAAACATACTAGAAAAAACAGCTCCTAACAAGGATGTCGAGAAGACTGTGGAGTTACGAAAAAGATAACATCTAGGAAGCAGATAAGCAGAAGAAGGTTTTTAAAAAGAAAAAAAGAATAAGAAGAACGAATAAAACAAGAAAGAGAAGAAGAAGAAGAAGAAGAAGAAGAAGAAGTATAAGAAGAAGAAGAAGAAGAAAAAGAAGAAGAAGAAGACGACGACGACGACGACGAGGAAGAAGATGAAGAAGAAGACGAAGAAGAAGAAGAAGACGAATAAGAAAAAGAAGACGAAGAAGAAGACGAAGAAGAATAAGAAGAAGAATAAGTAGAAAGAGAAGAATCAGAACAACGAATAAAGCAAATAGAAGAAGAAAAAGAAGAATAAGAAGAAGAAAAATAAGATGATGTAGTAGAAGAAGAAGAAAGAGAAGAAGAAGAAGAAGAAGAAAAAGAATGAGAAGAAAAATAAGAAGAAAAAGAAGAAAAAGAATGAGAAGAAGAAGAAGAAGAAGAAGAAGAAGAAGAAGAAGAAGAAGAAGAAGAGGAAGAGGAAGAGGAAGAAGAAGAAGAAGAATATACGAAGGGGGGATAGATCGAACTTTCAAATGTTGTGGTGCATTTTGCCCCATAGCAAGACCATTTTACCCCGCACAATACAGTTTCACGTCTTTTGATAGTGAATGTTAATTTTTATTTTTACATTTATATATGCTGTCAAAATGTCTACTTTTTTTCATTTATAAGACATCAAAGTAGTGATGGGTTCAAAGAATCAAAGAAAGTTGGAAAAAATCCGGAGTCGACTCCGATCCGACTCCGATTAATTCGGAATCGACTCCGG
>KB667689.1:1141740-1152463 GCA_000349065.1 Anopheles quadriannulatus
TGATTTGGACAGTGTCCATGTCTCAGAGGCGTATATGAGTACCGTTATAAAGGTGCTATATAGTCCCAGCTTCGTCCGTCGCGACAGGTTCCTTGAGGTGAACTGATTTTTCAGGCTGTAGAATGACCGGTTGGCAGCCAGCATCCTTGCGCGCAACTCAGCTACCATGCTATTGTCGTTGCTGGCCTTTGACCCATGATAGATGAATTCTGGGACGACTTCAAAAGTGCATTCACCTATCAGTACGTCACGCCTACGTAGGATTGGATTATAAAGGTAGGGTAGGGCCGCTGATGTTGCCACCATCAGTTTGGTCTTTGCCTCGTTTATGTGCAATCCGAAGCTCTCTGCCGCCTGCTCGATCCCTTGGTAGGCTTCTGCTACATAGGAGAGCCGCAGACCAATGATGTCTATATCATCAGCGTATGCCAGGATCTGGGTTGACTTATAGAAGATGGTTCCCGTAGTCTCCACCCTCGAGCCGCGGATAGCCCTCTCTAGCGCCAGGTTCAATAGGAGACAGGCAAGCCCGCCCCCCTGGCGCAGACCTTTGGTGGTAGCAAAAGGTCCTTAGAGTTTTCCATCCACCCTCACCTGGCAAGTGACGTTGGTCATAGTCATTCTAACTAGTCTTATCAGTTTGACCGGGATTCCAAAGCTCATAGCGTCGTACAGTTTTACCCTGGCTATGCTATCATATGCGGCTTTGAAGTCTATGAAGAAATGGTATGTGTCGTGTCTGTATTCAGCCATCTTCTCCAAGATCTGCCGCATGGTGAAGAATGTTTACTGAATCATTAAACATAATGTCCGGTAATGTACGGTGCTCACCAAAATGACATATGAAATATCATCTGAATTTTGTATCGGAGTACCTGTATAGCTCGTTACATTTATTTATCCACAATTCAGAATTGAGATTCCATAGTACACCATTTGACTCAAGTATTGCCCATAGCACACATAAAGAGCCTACAGGCAAGTCAGATCATTAACATCTTTAGCGAGTTTCCGGATAAGTCCTAGCATTTTTAAATATTTACTAATGCTTTGTTTGCAATGCAGATTGAAATTTAATTCACCGTCTAACATAACCCCTAAGTCGCATACCTCATTGCTGCGTTGAGCTGTAGAATCTGACAACTTGTAGGAAGAGTCAATATTACTCTCAAACCTATGAAATGTAATGACGCAACACTTTTCGACAGAAATCATCACAGATGTTTTGCAAAGTCAAGCAGCCAGAGGTACGAGGAGACAATTTTAAACAAACGCACATCACAAGCATACTTCAGGCAGGAGACTCCAGGACTCACAAATGTTAGGTTGTTGGCGTACAGAGAAAATAATGGTGGACCCATATTGCTTTCTTGAGAAACATCCAGAGATATTCCCAAATCTGCCTCAAGACCACATTATACAATTTGGCTCACGGATGACTCTGCTAGCATTTGCATCAAATTTGTTTTTGCAAATTTGCATTTGTAAAATTTATATCATCCTAGCATCGCACCATTCTTCAAAAGCTCGCGTGCTCTGAAACAAAAGCAATCAGCCGCTGCTAATCAACCAATAGCGTTCATGTATAGCTTTATTACTACCTGGAATGGTTTCCAATCATCGATTCGCGCAGCGGAGGCTATTGTGAAAGTGAAACTTAATGAAATCATGCAACCAGATGCGCGATGCAACGATGTTACAACAAAGTGCTCGAGCGTTGTCGCCACTGTGGCCAGCACACGACTTCAATTGATCGATAATCAAGCGAAACTTCCCCCCATTTTCGTGAGCCAATAATAACCATCGATTTACACCGTTTCTCGGGGTGGAAATTGGGCGCATTGGATGGATTCGGTACCGTCGACTCTCGATGTTTTGTATAATTTACTGCATAAAACTGGGGTGAGGGTTGCTATGTGGCACATTTGCGCAATGATAAGTCATCTGTGTGGGTGTGTGTGCTTGTGTCACAAACCGTGTCACAGCATTCAAATTCAAGCGAGCGGAAGGTGAAGTGCCTGCCATGTTGTGTGCCCGCTGATCAACATTCACACTCCATTTGCTAGCAGCACCACGCACACCGGCAACAGCAGGAAAACTAATTTTTGTCCGGCAAATGAGCATCGGTTCCATTCGCCCGGAACAAAACGGACACAGTACCGCTTAGCGATGAGCTTGCTGTTTGTTGCTTGGAACGAGCCAGTTTCGGCGAAGCTGTACTGCTCCGCATGAGTTACTTTGTAACGGGAAGAAGATTAAGGGCGCTTCAGTAGCGAAATGAAGTGCTCAGGGGCCGACGTGCTCGTCACCTACCACACTGACAGCTAGTGGGCAGAAGTTTTGCGTGTAAGTACATCGTCCGGAAAAACGTTCCAGGGATCGTTATCTACCGCTCCGTTCGTTCCACGAACGATGCTGTACACGCCTGCTGAGCGACGAGCTGACAACGAGGGTCAACCCGGTGCCAAATAATATTCCGAGCGGGGCGATGCCGAGGCCCGATCCCTGTGCTGCAGCCACCCATGCACCGTGGCGTTCGGACATTCATTAACTCGGTTTTTCAATCGGTTATATCTGCCTTTTTGTGTTTCCCCCCCCCCCCCCCCTTGCAGCCCGCTGCTGAAGCAGATCAAAAACTCGGCCGAATCGCACATCGTGCTCGACTGTTCGACCGAGCGGATCTACGAGGTGCTGAAGCAGGCGCAGCAGATCGGTATGATGAGCGACTACCACAGCTATCTCATCACATCGCTGGTAAGTGTTCATGCTCATCCCACACACACACACACACACACACACACACACACACACACACACACACACACACACACACATACACACACACACACATATGAACATCGTATCTAAACTGTCGCACAAATCTTTTCCCTTTTTTCGCTCACTCAGGATCTGCACACCATCAATCTGGACGAGTTCAAGTACGGTGGCACCAACATTACCGCGTTCCGGCTGGTCGATCCGGAAAACCCGGAGGTGGCGCAGGCCATCCACAACTGGACGATCGGCGAGGCGCGGCTCGGCAAAAAGGTTGACTTCAAAACGGCGGTAAGTGTTCCGGCCAGCATTCCTCACAACCGCAAAGCAAATTCACTTCATAAATCACACCCTGACCATCGTCGGTGGTTCTTCTTTCCCACGCTGCCTTGCGCCCCCTGGGGTTTACCGCAACCAACAACGAAAACACTGGACATTTGGACAACCGGATAATAGGAGAACGTGACCGTGATCAAGGTGAGTGTAGCCCGCACGGCCCGAAAAATGCTGGGCTGTTGAATTATTCTGCCAAAAAGGCTGCCCGGCTCGAGCGTGGAAGATTACGGCTGCGGCAGCGTCAGGTCGGACTTTTCGTGCTGTCCGACAACTGGGCCGAGCCGTCAGCCCGGTTGACATTATTTCAATTTTCCCCGGGCAGTGGCTGTTTTTTTGCCTGGTGCTTTCTGGGGAGGGAGGAGCAATAAAAATGCAAACACTGGGACGTGCTTTTGCTCCCAAGGAAATAAAAACTTCCCTTGGCCAGGAAGGAAGGGCACCCTCTTGACAGGCTTTACGTAGCCGTCGTCGTCGTCGTCGTCATGGTCGTCTTCGTCGTCGTTGTCGTCATCATTTCCGGCTGTCCGGACGTCTGACCGACGGCTCTGCAGCTCCTACCTTTGCTTTATCCAGCAAAACACACACACGCACACGCAGAGCAGGAACTCATTTTTCAACCCGCAATGACTCGGCTACGGTGGCTCACGGAAATTGGAATGAAATTTCCGGCTACGTCCCGAGGTTGTTATATTTACGCGTTGCATTGAAATTCATGTCAATCAACTGACCCGGCGGGTGGCATGAAGAAATTTAATGTAAATATCAATGAAAGATCAGACGATTTGAGCAATGGGCTTGACTTCATTCTATGCCTGCCCTTTGCCGGAATTGGAATGTGGTACAGCCTTTGTCCTCCTTAAATATCTACAGCGGTACAATTACTTGTTGCACTGCTGAGGCGAAATTACATCCAAACAGGGAGGGGGATAATAATTTAAAGCTAACACTTCACGCTGGCTGCTGTACTGGGTGCGAGATAAACGCCAGCATTATTGAAAGCTAACAGCCTCTGCCGCTATCCGCGCGCGTTGGCGACCGGGCCCGTCTGGCCTGCCTTGCACGTGAGTAAATTATTGGAGCGAGAATTTGGCCACATAACCGGCCCGAACCGAAGGTCCATCCATCATTAAGCACGGGGCCCGTCCAGAACGAGACCGATTAAAACCATCCCAAGCACACGTCGCTAAACGGTGCACGTCGGACATTTTGGAACGCGTGTTGACGGTTCATCGCTACAGCCAGGCTCGTGAGCGCATAGCAGGACAACAAGTGGACATATGGCACCCCCTTCTGATACTGGAAAATAGTTCAAATTTCAATTGTAGTATTTCATAAAACTGAGATAAGTGGATATCAATTATAATAGTGATTATTTAATCATTGTTTGCCTTTAAATTAGCTTTAACAGTTCTTGTTTTTTCTTAGTTTTAGAAAACAAAAAACCAACATTTTAAAAAAATCACACAAACAAACAATGATGTTTCACTTCACACTAGCAAGTCCTTAATGTATTTGTGTTTTGTTTGCTTTATATAGTAGTGGTGGGTGCTCAGAATCGAACCGATCCGATTCCGTATTCGGAATCAATTCCAGAGCTGATTCCGATGCTGAAATCGATTCCGATGCTGGAATCGATTCCGATTCCGGACTCGATTCCGATTTCGGACTCGATTCCGGAGCCGATTCCGTAGTCGATTCCGGAGCCGATTCCGGAGCCGATTCCGGAGCCGATTCCGGAGCCGATTCCGGAGCCGATTCTGGAGTTGGTTCCGGAGCCGATTCCAAAGTTGGAACCGAATCCGGAGCCGATTCCGGAGTCGATTCCGGAATCGATTCCGGAATCGGCTCCGGAATCGATTCCAGCATTGGAATCGGCTCCGGGATCAGAATTGTCTCCGGAATCGGAACAGACATGGAAATCGCAATTTGTTCCGGTAACGAAATCAGGCTTGACTTCAGAAATGGAATGGTTTGAATTGAAATAAGTCCGGGAATCTCCATGTGAATTATTTACAAATATTTTTTTTTATTCTTTGCCGCTATCAACACATAGCATCACTGGACCCAAACGCCTATTCCTATGAAGATGCCGAAACTGACTCCGTTTCGAAGCAAATTCTGATTTCGGAGTCAATTCCGATGTCAGAGCCGATTTTGATTCCGGAGCCAATTCCGGAACTGATTCCGATTCCGGAGCTGATTCCGATTCCGGAGACGATGCCGATTCCAGAGCCGATTCCGATTCCGGAGCCAATTCCGAAATCAATTCTGGAGCCGATTCCGGAATCGGCTCCGGAATCGATTCCGGAAACTGATTCCGGACCTACCATCCGGAATCGATTCCAGAAAGCTTCGGAGCT
Organism: Anopheles quadriannulatus; assembly: GCA_000349065.1. Taxonomy (NCBI): domain Eukaryota; kingdom Metazoa; phylum Arthropoda; class Insecta; order Diptera; family Culicidae; genus Anopheles; species Anopheles quadriannulatus. The sequence continues at coordinate 1,147,212 of KB667689.1, forward strand.
AGCCGGAATCGTTTCCGTCGAAATCTTAATTTTTCCCATCACTATTATATAGCTCTCCTCCCTATGAAGATGCCGAAACTGACTCCGTTTCGAAGCAAATTCTGATTTCGGAGTCAATTCCGATGTCAGAGCCGATTTTGATTCCGGAGCCAATTCCGGAACTGATTCCGATTCCGGAGCTGATTCCGATTCCGAAGACGATGCCGATTCCGGAGCCAATTCCGATTCCGGAGCCGATTCCTTAACCAATTCCGGAATCGATTACGGAAACTGATTCCGGACCTACCATCCGGAATCGATTCCAGAAAGCTTCGGAGCTAGCCGGAATCGTTTCCGTCGAAATCTTAATTTTTCCCATCACTATTATATAGCTCTCCTCTTTTCTACATAGTTCAGGTTAAGGTTTGGATAAAGTAGGTAAGGCACAGCCTACAGGAAAGCAGGAAAGTATCGTTTAGCTTGAAGCTAAAATTACAAAAACATGTGCAAAGAGCCATTTGTACATACACAAAAACTCAATGAAAAGTTCAAAGCCAGCATTACTTTTTTGCGTTTGCTACCGAGACATCTTCCTTTTTAAAATACATCTTCTCTAGTCCAGTGAAAACGCGTTTTTGCTTTGTTGTTCTGCTGTTGCAGGAAAAAAGGCGCATCCGGCATGTGCAACTCAGCTATATAATCTCAATAATGGCAGGGGAAAACAGAAAATAAATAAATGAATCCAAATGTCCATTTGATCACCCAACTCTGTCCCACGGTGCGCGGGTCGGAGCGCAATAGCACGCACTGTCAGCAGCTTTGCCGCCGTGTACACGGCTGTGCGGGCAGCCACCCAACGCCTCCCAACGCCACCGCCAGCACCAGCACACCAGGGCTAATGAAATGCCAATAATTGCTTCGTTTACATTTAACCTTCTCGTTTGATGGGACGATGGGAGCCAGCTTATGGCCGAGCTACGGCGGTCGGCCGGCGGAACGGTGCTTCCGGTCGGACGGGTCCGCACAACGCCCAAAGCCCTGGGTGCACTCGTATGAATGTTAATTTAAGTCCTCTCCACCATCCACCCCTACCCCCTTTGGGCCATCATTTTCGTGGCCTTCTCTAGCGCTCTCCCGGTCGAGCTAAATGTGGAGTCGATGTGTGTTGACTTTCCACGCGAGAAGCCGTACGGCTCATGGGTTTCACTTCGTGCGCGCAATTATTCCTCCACCCTTTATTATTTCACTCATCCTTTGGCTCGCTCTCTCTCTCTCTTTCTCTCTCATTGCTGCATTCTAGGCGGAAACGGCGCTGATGTATGACGCGGTGCATCTGTTTGCGAAAGCGCTGCACGATCTGGATACCAGCCAGCAGATTGACATTCATCCGCTGTCATGCGACACCCAGGATACGTGGCCGCACGGATACAGCCTCATAAATTATATGAAAATCGTACGTACCATGCCGCTCGCCCGCTGCTCCTTTTCTGTTTTTCTCGTCGCAATGGAACGTTTTTTTGTTTTTTTTTTTTTGTTTTTTGTTTCGACAGGTGGAGATGCGCGGACTGACCGACGTCATCAAGTTTGACCACCAGGGCTTCCGGAGCGATTTCGTGCTAGACATCGTGGAGCTGGGACCGCAGGGGCTGCGCAAGAGCGGCACCTGGAACTCGACCTCGGGCGTCAACTTCACGCGCACGTACGGCGAGCAGCAGAAGGAGATCGTCGAGATACTGCAGAACAAGACGCTGATCGTGACGACGATCCTGAGCGCGCCGTACTGCATGCGCAAGGATTCGGCCGAGAAGCTGACCGGCAACTCGCAGTTCGAGGGCTACGCGATCGATCTGATACACGAGATTTCGAAGATACTGGGCTTCAACTACACGATACGGCTCGCGCCGGACGGTCGCTACGGCAGCCACAACAAGGAGACGGGGTAGGTGGCAGAAGAGAAAAAAAAAACACGAGCAACTGCGTGGGGGAGGTCTGCCCCCCCATCCATCCCGCAACTCAATATTTCTTTTTCTTTTTTTTCTTCTTTTTACACACTCACACACACACACACACACCAGCGAATGGGACGGCATGATCAAGGAGCTGCTGGAGCAGCGGGCCGACCTAGCCATCGCCGACCTTACCATCACCTTCGACCGCGAGCAGGTGGTCGACTTCACGATGCCGTTCATGAACCTCGGCATCTCGGTGCTGTACCGGAAGCCGGTGAAGCAGCCGCCCAATCTGTTTTCCTTCCTTTCGCCGCTCTCGCTCGACGTCTGGATCTACATGGCGACGGCCTACCTCGGTGTCTCGGTGCTGCTGTTCATACTGGCGCGGTGAGCATGCCTTTTAAGTTTTAACCTCTTTCCTTTTTTTCTTGTCCTTCTGTGTGTTGCCCTTTCCCTCTCAGCAGCTGCTCGACGTTGTTTGCCCGTTCGAGTGTAAGAAGCACTTGAGAGAGTGTGTAAAAATAGAACGAGAATGAAAAAGGCACGACACGCATTCCAGGAAGTTCATGAGTCGCGCTCAAAACGGTGCATCGGTCGCACACGGGAGGCAAACAAAACGACTACAAAAAAAAGCACTAAAAGCGAACGACAAGCGAGCGCTTCAGCAGCCATGTCTGCCCCAGTCTCGGGAACAAGATTGCACCTCATTAGACATCGTCAGCGACAGCTCAGCCGGAAATGACACCGTGTGCGCACGCTAGCAGTGGGCGAAACAAATAGAGGACGAAAAAAAAAACACGCGGAACCAGCGAACAACCAGCATGGGAAGCAGCAAAAGCCACCCCGCACCCGACCCGCAGCAGCCCGTGGCCGTTGCCGAACCCTGTGCAAACGCCCGGTCGGAATTCCCTTGCAATCGTCTTCGCCGACCGACCGGACGAACGGCCGCACAAGTGTGGAGCGTAATTTCGTTTTACGAGTGCAATCTAATTGAAAATTATCCACCATTTATGAGTGCCCATCGTGCAAAACCGTTGCGCTTCCCCCGTTGCGCGGTTGCGGTTGCGTTCCTGTTGCAGCGGTGCGTCCCTCGTTGCTTCGCCCCTTTGTTTCCCACGGTTAGCGGGGGGAGGGGGGGAGGGGGGGGCATCCCCAGCGGTACCATTACTGGCCATTTCGGCGATTTGCCACGCTTGAATGGCGCTTGCCCAAGTCTTGGTAGTTTCTTCCCCTTCTTCTTTGTCTCGCAATCCCCGGTTGCAGCAGGGGCTGCTTCCTGGTCACGGCACCAAGCACTGTTTTTGAGCTTTAAGGGCGCAATCAGATCAGAACGGTGTAAAGAAATCAAACAAAGCTGTTCGCTTTACAAAATGATTCATTTTTTCAATCGAAATCCTGGTCACGGCACCGTATTAATGTCCCCTAGCCGAACGAAAGCCCCTGCCCAGCGCGCTTCAAGTGCGGGCTACTTGTGCAGCATCGTAATCATCGCCACCACAATGGGGAAGCTTTCCCACGCACACAACTGCAAACCTGGGGGATGGGGGCAAAATCAAAATGGTGGAAACCAACAACAAACAAAAAAAAAAAACAAAGCAAAAACTGAAACGCTTCCGCTTCGCGCTATCCCGCCGGGCAAGATTAACGGAGCGCAGCACAGATAACATCCGCACGCCAATGAACATGGGCGAGATGAGCAAACAAGAGGACAACAGCAACAACAAAATAAACAGCGCCATACAACGCCCGCTGTGCGATTATCTGCTCGTCAACCAGTGCGAAGAGGAAGTATTACACACACACACACACACAGGAATGTAAATAATCGACCACAAATTCAATTTGCTTTCGCTCTCTCGCCCTGAGTGTGTGTGTGTGTGTGTGCGCGCCCGGACGTGGAAGTTAATTATCACGAAAAATCACTACCCGCGTGGAGGGGTTGCAGGTGTGAGATGGTGCGCCTAGTTTACTAGCGCAATACAGGGGTTTTCAGGGGTTCTCATAGTTGTGGGACACTTCCTGGACTCTTTCCCATTGGAAGCGAACTTCATACGTTGGAAATTGAACTGTGTGGCACCTTTTTTGAATTCCTATTGCATTTGTCCAACAAGAGTGCTAGAGCGTCCAATTCCCATTAAATTATGGTGATTTCACGTAAGAAAGTGTTTATAGAGTGTCCCACAGCTATGAGAACTCCTGGAAAACCCTGTACCGTTTTCCCCGCCGCGTACTTCACATGTCGCGGGCGGCAGGGAAAATAAATACAACCGTTTCGGTCGCTCGTTGCATCATCGTTAATTTTCCAATCAATATTCAAAATCGCTCCCCCGCTGGCTTCCCTGCCCGCCGGGCAATAAATTCTCATTTCCGTCCATTGTGTCACTCGTCACGGTGGACGGGGAACTTTTTTGTTTGGTTGTTTTGGGGAAAATACAAAAAAAAAGGTTGTTGTTTTTCGTTTTTCTTGCTTTGGTGTTTTTGGTGCAGCTTTTATTTTGCACTTTGAGCCGGCTGAGCTGTTGACTGAGTTTTGTTTTGAATTTTGCTAGTTTTTTCTTCACCGCTCGCCCGTTCCCGACCTTCACAAATGCAACCCGAACAACTCCTCCGCTAATTTTACAGCTTCGTACTAAACGGTCTCTTCCCTCTCCCCCCAAAACTGAACAGCTTCACACCGTACGAGTGGCCCACGCCGAACCCGTGCGATCCGCACCCGGAAAAGCTGCAGACACAGTTCACGCTGATGAACTGCATGTGGTTCGCGATCGGTTCGCTGATGCAGCAGGGGTGCGATTTTCTGCCCAAGTAAGAACCAGCCGAAAGCCCCAAAAGTTTAGCGCCCGCGAACGGGTGAACGGAGTCAGTGCAGAGTGACGGATTTTATCCCTCTTTTCCTTTTGGTTTTGTGGTGTCGGAGGTTTTGACGGATTTTTCTCGCCATTCTCATTGTGTGTAATAGTGTGTGTGTGTGTTTTTTTGCCCTCCTTTTCAATACGCCTGTTTTGTTTTTGTTTTCTATTCGTAGTAGTGATGCCTTGTAGCGCTTGTTTGAAGTTAGTTTGTAGCAGCATTGTAGAACATTTGCGAGCCAGTTGTGATGCGATTTTCCATTGGCTGTAATGCAATCCATCCTGCTGGAGTAACCGATTGCGGACGACAGTTCGAAAGCAGCCAGCGCTCGGTTAAAGGTACGACGCAACGCGGGCAACAAATTAACGTTCAATCTCCAAAAGCTTCTCTACACCTTCCCGCGGCGGGCTTAATTGTGTTGCATTATCGTCTCCACGCACTAATCTCACCGCAGCACGAGCCCGATTGAAGTCC
>KB667689.1:1159459-1181743 GCA_000349065.1 Anopheles quadriannulatus
GGGGGGGGGGGGGCAGGGTGCATAAAATTTAGGCAGCAATCGAGAACGCACCACCCGACGGAACCTTTGCTCGCCCGATTGCTTTATAGCTCTGCCTGGGCAACAATGTTGATGGGTGTATGGGTGTGCATGTGATTGGATTTTTCCTGCGAGCAACTACTGACGAGCAAAAGTAACAAAAAGCACACACACACACACACACATACAGTTTTTCCCGTAACCACAAAAAGTGAAACTATTTTATGCAAGAGTGAGAACATCGGGTGGAATGTTCAAGCCTTCCATAAGGCGTAAGTGATAGGGAAGTGAAGGGGGCTGACGAGTGAGGGGATGTAAAGGAAAGTTTTTGACTCACATTCTTGCAACAAGGAAAAATTGACAGCTAGTTCCAGGGGATGGAAGAGGTTAGCAGCATAATGATCACGGGCTGGGATGAAACGGGGCAGCTGTAGCTACAGTGATCGGCTAAATATAGTGCCCACTACTTACAATTTTACAATTTTTGCCATATTCTTTGCGTGAAAAATGAAGTTATTGTGCTTTATTTTTTGAAACATTGTTCGTTGTATGCTTTTTATATTTTTTTTAAACATAAATAACACCAATCCAATAATTCATATGCATTTCGATGGCATTCCAGACTTGTTTCAGAGAATTTTGGCGTGTTTTTGTCTGTCCTTAGACCTTAGTGAAGACCTTATTCTTCTAGTGAACGGCAAAGTTGACAAAAATTTAGACTTCAGAATGTAGGCCCACCCAGTATTATCCAGAGTCGTTTGGAGCCGTCCAGAGTTGTTTGGAGTCGCCCGGAGTCGTCTGAAGTCATTCGGAGTCATCCGGAGCCGTTGGAAGTTGTTTGGAGTCGTTGAGTGTCCACTACGAATGACTTCGACTCCAGTCGACTCCGGCCGACTAATGATGGGAAAAATGAAGATTTCGTCGGAATCGATTCCGGCTAGCTCCGATTTTTTCTGGAATCGATTCCGGATAGTAGGTCCGGAATCAGTTTCCGGAATCGATTCCAGAATCATCTCCGGAATTGGTTCCGGAATTGGTTCCGCAATCGGCTCCGGAATCGGTTCCGGAATCAGCTCTGGACTCGAATTTGGCTCTGAAATCAGATTCAGCTCCGGAATTGGCTTCGCAAATCACAATTGGCTTCGAAACGGAGTCGGTTTGAAGCCCTACTGATTCCGTTACCGGAGCAAATTGCGATCCCCAGGTTGATTCCGATTCCGGAGACGATTCTGATTCCAGAGCTGATTCTGATCCTGGAATCGATTCCATAGCCGATCCCGGAATCGATTCCGATCCTGAAATCGATTCCGGAACCGATCCCGGAAACGATTCTGGAGTCGACTTCGGAATCGGCTCCGGATTCAACTCCGGAATCGGCTCCGGAACCAACTCCGGAATCGGCTCCGGAGTCGACTCTGGAATCGGAATCGATTCCAGCATCGGAATCGGCTCCGGAATTGATTCCGAACACGGAATCGGGTAGGTCCGGCTTCCACCACTACTCTGGACGACTCCAGGTTGAACGAAGTTATTAGTCTTTGATAAATACGGAGTAAGTAAATGAATAATTGTTCCAACAGGGCGACGACATACTTTTTTTTCAAAACAATCAAAATATTATAAATTTTGCAACCGAATGGAATCACACTTTTTTAATGACTCCCACTTAGTTAAAAATTTGATTCCAATCGAAATTTCGTGGGCGGTTTTCCAGGCTTGTGTGGTGAAAATGGCTCTGAAAGCAATGAAAAGCTCTTAGAAAGCACCAATACCAAATATTTGCAGATAAAACCAACTAAAATATGCCAACGATTCTGAAACAAGCCTGGAATGCCAAAGGAATACATATAAACTATTAGATTGCTGCTATGTTTGTTTAAAAACAATGATTTCTCCAGCACGAATAAAATCGGCAGTGAGGTTTTTTTGTTTAAACAAACTTCGCATTTTTTAATGATTTAGTACTGCCCATTCATAAGAAAATCGTACAATGTTTTATAACATAAAGAAGTGCAATAACTTCATTTTTTACGAAACTTGGTAAAGAAATACCTAAATGTTTAAGTCGTTGGTACTTTATGTTGCTAACCACTGTACATATCCTGTCTCCTCATGCACACACACATACACACTCGCACTTACACGTGGGAAGTCAAGATCGTTTCACCGATTTGTTGGCAACACAAAAGGGCACTCGCTTTTGTCGAGAGGAAATGCCGTGAAGGCGCTCACCGCTTCGGTTTCACTCTCGAACCTTCGCCCTTTTGGTCTGGCTTTCCTTCCTCCTTTACCCCGTGCGCACCGTGTGTGTTTGTGTGCTGTTGAAACAGGGCCCATCCAAGTGGCAAGGTAAACGACACCTCCTTCAGGGCTAATGATGAACCGGGCCCTTGATGCACCGTCCCTTGCTCGATGGTCATCCACGCGCTGCATTGCCGTTGCATCCCGTCGCACGGGGCGGGTGAGGTCTCTTTTTCGCTTTCAGCGCTTGCCCGCCGCCCACGGGTAAACCTTTCCTACAGTGTTGCATCTGAAATCTGGTCCACGTTTTGCGCTGGAAGAATAGCTGTCGTAAAATTATCCAATTTCCTCCTCTCCCCACACATTGTTTCCTCCACATTGTCCACAGCACAGCACTTGAGGGAACATGGCCGGCAAAGGTGGGGCTAGCGGTTGTTGGGGAGGGGAGTATATTTTTACAAACTTCAACCGCAAGCGAACACAATCGCAGCAAGGTGTCGGGATTGTTTTTTGCTCATCCGTCGGGGTTTTTTTTCTTCTTATGTTAACCTCACATTCACCAGCTCCATGGAGGCGCCCAGTACTTTACAAGAAACCCGGAATGCAAGTGCCCTTACGTTGCTTCTTCTTCTTCCTTTTATTGCTCGGCCACTCGCCCCTCCCCATGCGACCTTCCCTCCAACTGGAAGTGTATGCTAAAGTATTTACCTGCCCCTCGCGCGTCCTCCCCACCGGAGTGCCCACTTTTAGCGAGAAACTTTAAATTATGCAAATGGATTCCGTAGCGACACCGCGCCACTGCCGGACTCGTTTCGGAACCAATTGGAGGAGTAGGGGGGAGGGGGAGGGGTTGCAGGGATGGCAAAGCTGGGCTCCGTGGCAAAGGGCAAAACAAGTGTATGGCCGGCTGGAGCGGAAGAAAATGCACCTTTTTGGTGGGCCGAGAGGGCTGCACGAGAACGAGCGGGGAACATTTCTTGCTCAAAACTTAACACGCATCAAACACACACACACACACACACACACACACACACACACTGACCGACCAACTATGCCTTGAACCCTGGCTGCGGCTGCTGACCACCGATGGAAAAACCACTAGAAAATAAAGCGATAGGATGAGAAGGGATGTGCGCGCGGGGAGGAAAGGTAGGCAGGAAGGAAACAGTGCGCCAGCGGGAAATGCTTCCCATTTCGCACGGTAAAACGGTTCACATTACACTAAAAGTTTCCGACCATTTGTGTTTCGTTGCTGGCCGCCGCTGGCCAAGGGTGGCAAACTCGGCATGCGGTTACGGGGGGGGGGGGGGGGTTCCCGTTTTCCCAACCACTGGCAGAAACGGCCTCGCAAACAGGGGAACGATCCGGGCGGGGAGGGGAGGAGTGGGTTGGGGGGGTGAGGAGAGAAAGAGAGGAAGATAGAGTGAGGTAAAGAGAGACATTCACTGCAGAAGTTACAATTTGCAAAACCACTTTTCCTTACCGTCAGAGCGAGATTACTGGCCGGGGGGTGCGGGAGCGCACGGAAAATGCATTCGGTAGTTTTTGACCATCGTTTCGTATTATCCCTTCATGGGTTAGCTTCTGGCTATGTTCGCGCGTGTGTGTGTGTGTGTGCTAGAGCGAAAGAGGATAAGTTAAGTGACGTTGTTTAAATAGTTTCAAGCTTTTCCAGTTGTAGAATGTTTTCAATTACAAATAATTTAGCTTCTATTTAACAAAAACATTTTAAGATGACCAGAAAAAGGGAAAGGTTAGATCTTTCCCAGGTTGTTCTGACCAAGTTCAATTCATGATGTATCTTTCACGATGTTTACTATATCCTCAAAAAATATGATATCGTTCAGTACGGGGTGTTAGTTGGTGATAGTCAAAAAATAATTTTGCACATTATTTTATTATTTTTACCATGCTCTTACAAAATGAATAAATGGGACCCTACACGCGTTAAGACCGAATTCTGAAATTTCAGTCTGTCAGCTGTTTCCATTGTATAGCAGTTTTCGAGCAGCTATCAAAGTAGGATTAATATGAAGGTGGGATTATCCCTAGGTGTATGCATTAAGAAGTCCCCTATGTGTATGCATGTATTCGTCAAGTAACCAGAAAGCCTGTTCGAGCAAAAGTGTTCACCCGTCCTGTCAAAAAGTGACGTTTCAAATTTCTTTCTTTCAGAACATTCGGAAGGGTCAATTTAAGTAATTTATTATTATATTACCTTCTTCTTCTTCTTCTTATCCGGCGCTACAACCGCTTTGCGGTCTTGGCCTGTCTCAGGTGCTCCCGGAATCGCTCATGGTCTCGCGCCTTCCGTGTCTGCCAGTCCGTTATCCCGGCCTTAATGGCGGCCGCCTCCAAGCCATCTTGCCACCTCAATTTGGGCCTACCACGCCTCCTCTGTCCTTGTGGACGGCCTAAAAAGACTTTACGGGCTGGGTCGTCCGTTTCCATGCGTACAACATGGCCAGGCCACCGGAGCCTGGCTAGCTTGATACGCTGCACCACAGTAAGGTCGCCGTACATCTCATATAGCTCTTCGTTATAACGGCTCCTCCATTGTCCTTCCATACATATGGGGCCAAGGATCCTTCTCAACATCTTCCTCTCGCGGCTAAGAGGGTTTCGTCTGATTTGGACAGTGTTCATGTCTCAGAGGCGTATGTGAGTACCGGTACTATATAGGTGCTATATAGTCCCAGCTTCGTCCGTCGCGACAGGCTCTTTGAGGTGAACTGATTTTTCAGGCTGTAGAATGACCGGTTGCCAGCCAGCATCCTTGCGCGCAACTCAGCTTCCATGCTGTTGTCGTTGCTGACCTTTGACCCGAGATAGGTGAATTCTGGAACGACTTCAAAAGTGCGTTCACCTATCTGCACGTCACGCCTACAAAGATTCTGATTATTTATTGGTAAGCCCGCTGATGTTGCCACCATCAGTTTGGTCTTTGCCTCGTTTATCTGCAATCCGAGGTTCTCTGCCGCCTGCTCGATCCCTTGGTAGGCTTCTGCTACATAGGAGAGCCGCAGACCAATGATGTCTATATCATCAGCGTATGCCAGGATCTGGGTTGACTTATAGAAGATGGTTCCCGTAGTCTCCACCCTCGAGTCGCGGATGGCCCTCTCTACCGCCAGGTTAAATAGGAGACAGACAAGCCCGTCCCCCTGACGCAGACCTTTGGTGGTAGAAAAAGGTCCTGAGAGTTTTCCATCCACCCTCACCTGGCATGTGACGTTGGTCATAGTCATTCTAACTAGCCTTATCAGTTTGGCCGGGATTCCAAATGAGCTCATAGCGTCGTACAGTTTTACCCTGGCTATGCTATCATATGCGGCTCTGAAGTCAATGAAGAGATGGTACGTATCATGTCTGTATTCTGTCATCTTCTCCAAGATCTGATCAGTGGTTGATTTTCCGGAATCCGCTTTGATAGTTTCTTCTCTTCAACGTGATGGACAAGACGATACTGAGGAATTCAACACCGTAATACCCCTGTAGTTGTTGCAGTCCAACCTGTCTTCCTTCTTGTATATGGGGTAGATGATACCGAGATTCCAATCACAAGGCATCGATTCGCTATCCCACACCTCAGTAACAATTTGATGAATCTCGTGATCTAGTCGTGCACCTCCATTATTGACCAGTTCAGCTGCAATTCCGTTGGTTCCGGGTGCCATTTTTCAGCCGACGGATAGCCTTCCGTGTTTCTTATATGCTAGTTGGCAGTAGCATGACACTATCTGCTAGTGGCGCTTCTAGCTGTTCGCTAAACTGGTTGTTGAGTAATTCATCAAAGTACTGAGCCCACCGCGAGAGGACCTCTGGCTGGTTACTAACCAGATCTCCATCCTTGTTGCGACAGCAGGTTACCTTAGGTACAACGTTGTTTCGGTGACCTGCTATCGCTTGGTAAAACTTTCGTGTCGGTCCGTACGCCTCTCTGGTTTGCTCGAGTTCCCGCATGTTTTGCTCTTCCAAAGCATGCTTCTTGGAGCGGTGAACTCGTTTCTCTTCGCGTCTGAGCCGTGAATATTCCTCTGCGCATGCCCGCGTTCTATGCCGTTGCTGCATTGCTCGGTATGCAGTATTCTTACGTTCGGTCACTTGTCTGCATTCATCGTCGAACCAGCCAGTGGGAGTATATGTCTTGCACAGTTTATTATTTTTGTTTTTAGAGCGTTCCACCTCTCGCTCGTAGTTTCATATCTTCTTTGTGGTAGTAGAGACTCTTCTAAAGCGGCTTTGAATACCTGTTGGACAGTAATGTTCCTTAGAGAGTCCGTGTTGAGCCGAGGCTGCGTGTTTTCTCCACCCCCATTGGCGCGGGGGCGGGCAATTCTACAACGTATCACTAAGCCAACCAAGTAGTGATCGGAATCGATATGTTCTAACATTTAACAGACTCGACTGTCGTCGGCAGCTTATTAACACGTGGTCGATCTGGTTGAAGGGGTTGGATCCCAAGGGGTTGGATCTGGCCCGTGTACCCAAGCTAGGATATATCGAGGCACATGTTACCACTCTACATGACGAGGACGTGTCGGAATAGGAGTTGGATGGGAGAGCCTGTATTATCCCACGGAGGGCTTCGAATCTCATCCCATTGCAGAGCAACAAATCCAACAAATAATTGAAAATGTACAAAATTCCTTTTTCACAACTACAGGCAAACACCTCATACTGACCGCTATCATATCGTTTGAAGATATAGCAATAATACGTAAACTTGGCATGTGGCTATGGAAGCTAATCGCAGTGAATTAAAGTTGTTCAATCAAAAATAAGATATTCTTCAACATCATTGTCGCATCAATACTCTTGCCAAACAAAGATAGCAGACAGCTGGCAGTAGAAAATTAATCCTTTCCTTTTTATTCTGTTGGTTTTTGAGTGTGTAAGGCCGAGTTTGGAATTAAAATCAAGTTTTGGTGGAAAGTTTCATCTTGCAGTCAATCGTAAATGGATCAAAGGGAAGGCTAAAGTTGGTTTGAAGCGAGCCAGGATTGGAAACCTATTATTCTTTCCAAACAAAAAGAGGATATGAATTCTACGCTTTCCCTCTATCTCCCTCTTCATAGCTCTCCCTCTCTCTCTCGCTATATTTATATTCATTCGTTCATTGCGCACACCAATAACAAGAAGCATCTTTTAGAGAATAAATCTACCCTTCGAGGCTAGTGGACATTTGCCGGTACATTTTTACTTTATTTTCACAGCACAAGCTTCTTGTAGCGCCATCATCAGTTTACATCAAACACGATTTGCCGCTTTTCACCAGCAAACAAACTTTTCCCATTTTCCATTTCAGTTTTCTTTTTCTTCACGTTTTACCCTCGATTTTTTGTTTGCTTGGCTGTAGGTTAAATCCTTCAAATCATCACAACACCCCCGCCTGTCTCTCTGTTTTATCGCCTGCTCTACATTCTGCACAGAACTTTTCATCAAGCTAAAACACACACACACTCACATAGACACACATAATCAAGGTGCGTTGTTGATTTGAAGAGCGAAAGAGAGAGAGAGAGAGAGAGAGAGAAAACACCGGAGCAACCAAAAAGTTTCCCAGAAGTCATTCCGGCGCGCCTAAAGGAAGGAAAATGTGATTTGAACCAAGAACCGCGCGCACTGTCTCGCTGGCCCATACCTTTTCTGATTGCTTTTGCGCGCCCCGTCTGCCCTTCCTGCACGGCCGCGTCATGTTTCATCATCTGGAACAAACAAAAAAATGACGCACCTTCGAACGCGGACTCGCGGAAGCGATAAGACACGCGAAGCGGGACTTAAAACGGCACGAAAAATATGCCCACGACAGCCGAGAGGTTTATTAAAATTCAGAATTGTTTTTTTTTGTTTTGGCCACGAAATTCCGCACCTGTACTGTGTGCCTGTGCGTGATGCTTTGAAGCAGGCGTTTCCTTTGCTCTGACACCTCACCTTCAGCTGACGGGGCATGTTTAGTGTCAATTTATGGATGAGCGTCATCGCGTGGGGGAGATCAAGTCGAGTTTCCATGTTTTGGTTGTTGGTTTTTCTTCTACTAAGTATTTAGATGCCATTCCAGCAAATGGCGGCAGTAATGTACCCACACACATCAATACACACAAATTCACAAGTCCATTGATGTGCTGCTCATGGCATTGGCGGAGGCTGGCGCTTGGCCTAGATCGTGCTTTAATCCGTGCCTTAAAAGCTTGACCGTAGCAAAAAAGGGAGAGGCATTTTCCATCCCAGCTAACGATTCAAACTGCTGAATAAGAAGATGAGCGCCACAACAACAACGCTACCATACTCTAACCCCACACAGAAAGTCTGCAAGACGCCTCCCGCTTACAAAATTGAAATTAATTCCACCAGTTTCGTCAGGGCCGCCCATCCGATGGTGCCACTTTGCGCCGAACGGCCAACCAATACCCTGATGCGCTGCATCCTCCACCCGACCACCCCCCTGAGGAGGGGAGAAGGGAAAAGTTTTCGGGAAACAATGATGGGGCGGTAGAGGAAATTTGAAAAGTTTAGCTTCGACAAAACAGTTTTACGAGCGACTTGACTTTGACCCGGTCAGTTCCAAATTCCATTCAACCAGCCAACCAAACCATCCCCTCCCCGGTCCCAGTGCCCCTCGTTCGACTCGATTGCTTGTCCCGGAAGGAGAATGGAAAAATCGGGCTGGCGGGAAAATACACGCGCGCTTCGTAAGGGGAGAAATCTTGTTTTCGCTTTTTTTTGTTTCCTCCGCGGCCCATAACAATTCTATCTCAACAACAAGAGTAGGAAGAGAAAGAAGAGGGTGGGGGGTGGGGGGGATTGGAAAAGAGGAGATGTGAGAAAATAGTTTTTCCATCCACGCGGGTCCAGGAAGCAATCTCGACCGACTTTTATTCCAAGTTAGAAGATCAAGAGATAAAGAGAGAGAAAGAGATAAAGAGAGAGAAAAAAAAGAGAGAGAGAGAGAGAGAGAGAGATATTGAACAGAAGGCATAAAATCTAGTCAAAAACAAACAGTGGAGAAAAAAAACTATCCCTTGTGCCCTTTCCTATCTCTTCCGATTACTCCAGAGGACCGGTTTGCCCTCCGTCCTATCAATGCAAAAGCTTTTCCCACAAGCGTGTACATAAAATTAGCTTTTTAAGCAAACGGAAACAAAAGAAGCACGTTTCTTCATTTTTTTATTCACAACCTCCAAACCAGTGATGTCAAACTCATTGGATTTAGTACGCAAAAATAATGACAAATGCTGGTTTCTCAAACGTCAATATTAAATGTTTATATTGGTGTCATTTTGACTATCATATAAGTCCTTCGTAACCGTCCCTTAGTAACTTTTTTCAGTGCTGCAAAATGTCACCGCCAATGAAACAAAATCCATGTCAGCGTCACGTACTCAATTGTGATAATCAGTGGTGATACTCAAAACGATTGGTGTGATCAATGTATGCTTCGTGACATTTTTGCGATCATCGCTTGGTCAGTCACTATGTCATGACTTTTTTTACTGTGATCAATTTTGCAAAATGTCACTGACATAGTCATAACAAAGTCCGGGTAAATCAAAATAATGTCTGCGTCACGAGCTCTACTGTGATGATCAGAGGCGAGCCTCAAACAGTTGGTGCGACCATCACATGCTTGGTGACATTTTGTGCAACCAACTCTTGGTCAGTCACTTGGTCGTGACATTTTCAGTCGGTGATCATCCCAATACTCTTGGGATATATGCAGTGAGTGCGAGTGGTTCCATAAAACAAAATGAGCTTGCTTTCTCGCTCTGTTTCACCCGACAGACCATTCAACCAGAAAGAGCGTGAAAGTATGCTCATTTTGCTGCTTGGGACCACACGCCAAGTATATTCCAAGAATGGCGTGATTATCACCGCCAGAAAATGTCGTGACGAAGTGAGTGACCAAGAGTTGGGTGGCCAACAAAATGTCACCAAGCATGTGATTGATCCTCCAACTGCTTGAGTCTCGTCCCTGAGTTGTACATGAGCTGATTTGAGCCTCGTTTTAGTCATGAGTGTAGGAGAAAACACCGACAAGGTTTTATGACAATGCCTGGTCTGACGATTGGGAGAGAAACCTACGAAGAAGAAAATCACTCAATATTTCAGGTGTACAGAATTGACTGACATGTACTGTAGATGCAGATATGCTTATACAAATAAATTGTGTGCTTAAGCGGCCGTGGACCTCCAGTTTGACATCTCTGCTCTAACCTGTCCAAAATACAGTAAAAGAAGCCTGAATAGTATCCGTGCCTGTGTGTGTGTTAGTGAGTCGGTTTTTGATTTGTTTTGCTGCTTTGACCGTAAATCGAACTACAAAAGGCTTATCGATTAGAAGCCTTCAACATGAGCGGCTCACTTCAAACGACCGAAAACTGCATGCTGGATGGACTGACTTGCCTTCACAAGTTTTTTTTTAACCATCACCGTGCGCAAAGCTTTGATTCTTGAGTTCGGGATTTCCCCGGTCGCATGGCCGTTCGAAGAGAGGCGTCTTTCGATGCAAACAGGGTAATGAAAAACCGGCCACAAGGGAAAGCGCGGCGCGTGGTTTTGGGAAAAGCGCTTCCGTCTGGCTAACTCGTTGTTTTGCAAAGGCAGCTGATTGAAACTGTGGAAGTGGAAAAATTAAAATAAAACAAAGGCGCGATGGAGGGCGACAGGCAGCAGGGACGGAGGCAAACAACGGCTCAGTTTGGGAGCAAAATCAATCGGCAAACGTGAGCTAATGCAAGCGTTGCAGTGAGGCAAACAGTTTAATGTTCATCCGTTTTGTTTTTGATTGCTTTTGCTGTCGTGTTTTGCGCGAGTGTTTGTGGTAAAACAGAAACTGTGGAGCATAATAGACTGAGCGAGTTTGTTCATGCTGCCACGCATATTTATTTATGAATCATTTGCATCAATCGGTGCCGATTTTCTAATTACCCCTTCGCGATGCGTGCGCGAGGAGGACGGACGAGGAGAAACCAGGGTTTGCACAACAGGATTGGTGGTTAGAAACGATCCATGTTTTGCCGTGAGTGAGCCGGCCAAACTAACTTCCCGGAAAATGGACGAAGTGAGCGTTTTTATGTTTTGTTTTTTTTTGTGTGTTTTACCCTCTCTCTCTCACACACACACATACGCACGACACGAACAGGATCGAAAAACAAAACCCAGTGTGCGAGGTAGCGTGTCCCTTTTGTTGTTTTTCCCCCTTCCCTGACCTCCGGCTTCCGCTGCCGCTGTTGCTGCTCAGTTGTTGCGGAAAATGCGAACGCAACACACAAAAACAACTTCCCGCAACGGCTGAACACTTCAGCGCACCCGGGGTTTCGGGCCTGGGAATGTGTGTGTGTGTGTGTGCGTGTGCTCGGCGAGCTGGAAAATGTCCGATTTCACCCTGCCCGGCCCATTCAGAGCGGGGATGGCGATGGGATTAAAGCGGGTGTTGTTGCCGTCGGTGCGTTGTTTGCCTGCATTCATCATTCTTAGCGTGGCGTAATAAGCCCATATCGAATTGCCGGGCAAAGCTTCTCCTCACTCACCATGCAGGAATTATCAACGAACTGTATGTGGATGAGTGTGTGTGTTTGTGTATGTTTTGGGTGTTGTTTTTGCTATCGTGGTTCTCTTCAAAGATGTCTGTCTAGTGTAACAAGTCAAGAACAGCCATTTTGTTGGCCTGCTTCATTGGATGTTTTGCTGTTAGGGTCCGCTTCTTTTTGCGCTGTGCTTTTGCTTTCTTTTACCTTCACTGCTTCACTTGCTTCAATGTTATTTGTTTCCTCTTCGTCAAGCGTCACTCTTGCCACTCTATCCGTTCGCCGCGTGAGGGACACGTGGGGCATCGCTCATAGGTTTAGATCGTAGCTTTTAGTTAGACAGGGAAAGCTTCTCTACCACTTTGCTGTGAGTTGTGCTCCAAATTCGGAATTAATATTTACATTTGTATTGAAAAAAAACACAATTTAACAAACTGTAAGAAGCGCAACTCACACCTTATTATTTTCATCTGAACGAGCCTTTAAACTTTGCAAAGCAATAGAACAGTTGTAGCAAAAGGCTAGAGCACTAGCGAGGCACTTCTAACAGACCCTGGAACCCGCTTACTAACACGTTTCTTTCTCACTCTCACACGCGCACGGACACACAAATCGACACGTCCTGAAAAGGGCCGTCTCGACGCGCATGGTTGCCGGGATGTGGTGGTTCTTCACGCTGATCATGATCTCGTCGTACACCGCTAACCTGGCCGCCTTCCTCACCGTCGAGCGGATGGACTCGCCGATCGAGTCGGCCGAGGATCTGGCGAAGCAGACCAAGATCAAGTACGGGGCGCTGCGCGGTGGCAGTACCGCAGCCTTCTTCCGGGTAAGCTAAGGCCCGCGTTGTCCTCGTGATTTCACTCATTTTCACTCACACACTTTCTCGCTCTCTCTCTCTCCCACCGAAATGGCGACCAGGATTCGAACTTCTCCACCTATCAGCGCATGTGGTCGTTCATGGAGTCGGCCCGCCCGTCCGTGTTCACCGCCAGCAACATCGAGGGCGTGGAGCGCGTGGTGAAGGGCAAGGGCAGCTACGCCTTTCTGATGGAGTCGACCTCGATCGAGTACGTGATCGAGCGGAACTGCGAGCTGACGCAGGTCGGCGGCATGCTCGACTCGAAGGGCTACGGGATCGCGATGCCACCGAGTAAGTATTGCAACCCCCGTAGCGTAATTCTTCTATATTCTGAAATAGTAGCACTTCAGGAGGTATGCTGGAGAGGGGTGACGGTGCGCCAGTACCGTAGCCACTGCACGATCTACCAGAGCGGTGGAGAGACGCGCGAGCTCGGTACTGCGTTCATGCTGCTGGGTGCGATGCAGCAGAGAGTGATCGGGTGTAGTGATGGGAAAAATGAAGAATCGATTCCATATAGCTCCGAAGTTTTCTGGAATCGATTCCGGATAGTAGGTCCGGAGTCAGTTTCCGGAAATGATTCCGGAATCGGCTTCGGAATTGGTTCAGGATCCGGCTTCAGAATTGGTTCCAGAAACGGCTCTGGAATTGGTTCCGGAATCGGCTCTGAAATTGACTCCGGAATCGGATTTGGCTCCGGAATCGGATTTGGCTCCAGAATCAGAATCAGCTGCGGAATCGGAATTGGTTCCGGAATTGGCTCCGGAATCAAAATCGGCTCCGACATCGGAATTGATTCCGAAATCAGAATTGGCTTCGAAACGGAGTCAGTTTCGGCATCTTCATAGGAATAGGCGTTTGGGTCCAATGATGCTACGTTTTGATAGTGGCAAAGAATCAAAATTTACTTGTAAATGATCTATTCACATGGAGATTCCCGGACTTCGGATTTCGCTTCCCACACTTCTTATTTCAATTCAAAAACTAATTCTCATTCTGGAGCTAACTCCATTTCTGAAGTCAAGCCTGATTCCGATACCAGAGCAAATTACGATTCCCAGGGACGATTCCAAGTCGGGAGACGATTCTGATTCCGGAGCCGATTCCCATTCTCGAATTGATTCCGGAGCCGATTCCGGAATCGATTCCGATGTCTACTCTTGAATCGGCTTCGGATTCAACTCCAGAATCGGCTCAGGAACCAACTCCGGAATCGGCTCCGGACTCAACTCCGGAATAGGCTCTGGAACCAACACTGGAATCGAAATCGATTCCAGCATCGGAATTGGCTCCGGAAATGATTCCGAACACGGAATCGGAATCGGGTAGGTCCGATTCCGAGCTCCCACCACTAATCGGGTGGTGCCCGGTCAACGAACGGATGTGCAGGTTGAGAATTCGTGGCAGATTCTTCAACCTGAGCATTATTAATGTGCATAGTCCGCACCTTGGGAGCACCGATGTCGAGAAGGAGGCCTTCTATACGCAGCTGGAGAGGGAGTACGACCGCTGCCCAAAACATGACGTGAAGGTCGTCATCGGAAACCTTAATGCTCAGGTCGGATAGGAGGAGGCATATAAACCATCGATTGGAAGCTTCAGCGTCCACCAGCTGACAAATGACAACGGCCTCAGGCTTATAATCTTTGCCTCCTCCAAGCACATGAGCTACACCGCCATAGCTACACCTGGAGACACCCGAAGGGCGATTCAAAGTCCCAAATTGACCACGTTCTGATTGACCGAAGGCACTTCTCGGATATTATCGACGTTAAAACGTATATAAGCGCAAACGTCGACTCGGACCATTTCCTGGCCATGGTAAAACTCGGGGAAGCGCTACCGGCCAACAACAACATCGCCGCGATGCCCCTCGCAGACCACTGGCGTCTGGTGGAACGAGCCATCAGCACTGCAGCCGAACACAAGATCGGCCCCTTACCACGTGGAGAGAAAAAGGAATGGTTCGACGAAGAGTGCAGACGAGCACTATCCGAGAAGAATGCAGCGCGCGCCCGCATGCTACGGCATGAAACCCGTCAGAACGTGGAGATCTACAGACGACTGAGGAAACAGCAAACCCTGCTCTTCCAGGCCAAGCAGCGCTGTTTCGAAGAGTCAGACGAACAGCTGCTGGATCAGCTTTCTCAGTCGGGGGACACCCGCTTGTTCTACATGAGATTGAAGGAGGCAAGGAGCGGTTTTGCTCCTAAAACCGCAATGTGCTGGGATGCGGAAGGAAATCTCCTGACGGACGAGCGGGAGGTGATCGAAAGTGCTGCTACTAGGTGGAAGTGCTACTACGAAGGATATCTGAATGGAGCAGAGGCAGGAGAGGCTGGCGCAAGCATCGGTGTAGACGACGAGGTGCCCTCGCCATCTCTGGATGAGATTGCCAGCGCCATCAAGCAGCTTAACAGCAATAAGTCTGCCGGCCGAGCTCTTCAAGATGGGACCGGAGAGGCTTACCGTCGAAATGCATCAGCTGATCGTGAATGTCTGGGAACAGGAGGAACTACCGGAGGAATGGAAGCTGGGTGTTATTCACCCAGTCTACAAAAAGGGCGACAGGCTGAATTGCTCGAATTTCCGAGCCATCACAGTCCTGTATGCCGCCTACAAGATCCTGTCCCAGATCCTGTTCTGCTGACTTGCGCCTCTTGCTACAAATTTTGTCGGCAGCTAGTGCCAGCAGAAGTGCCGAGAGCGCCAGATCCCAACGCACCACCTGTTCATCGACTTCAAGGCGGCCTACGATACCATAGACCGGAAGGAGCTCTGGAGCATCATGCAGCGGTACCACTTCCCTGGGAAGTTGATCCGGCTGTTAGAGGCCACCATGAACGGGGTGCAGTGCAAGGTGAGAGGTGAGGTCGATACCTTGACGTCGGAATCGTTCGAATCTCACAGAGGGGTCTGAGGTAAGGTGACGGACTCTCTTGTCTGCTCTTCAACATCGCCCTGTAAGGTGTCATTCGAGGCGCGAGGCTAGACAACGATATCCGTGGCACGATCCTCTACCGGTCTTGCCAATTTCTTGGATTCGCGGATGACATCGATATCATCGGCAAGACGACAGCAACGGTGTGTGAGGCGTACACCCGACTCAAACGCGAAGCAGCAATCATTGGATTGAGAATCGACGAAGACGAAGTACCTGCTTGCCGGGGACTCAGAGCATCTGGGAAGGAAGTGTATTAGTTGACGGCGACAATCTAGAGGTAGTAAAGGAGTTCTCGGGACGGTCGTTACTTCGGACAACGACATTAGCAGCGAAATCCGGAGACGCATTGTGCAGGGGAATCGTGCATACTACGGGCTTCTCCGACTGCTGAGACCCAGAAGACTTAGAGTCCGGAATAAATGTGAGATATATCGCACGGAGGTCCTCTATGGACAAGAGTCCTCGACCATCTGAGCGGAGGATGCAAACGCTGTGGGCCTCTGGACTATATTTGGCGGTGTGCTCGACCAAGTAGTTTGGAGGAGATGGATGAAACTGAGTGATCAGCTGCAGCAACACCTGTCGGAGATCGAGTGTCTACGTGGATGGGAGGCTGTAGCCAGGGACCGAGCATCCAGGAGAATGATTGTTGACCGGGCCATGTCACATTGACGTGCTCTATTGTGAGCAGGCCAACAAGACATAGAGCGTAATTCTTCTAACGTCATTCCTAATCTACTGAAGCCTTGTGGGCTAGAGCAGAACGTTGTTTAATTCAATCTTTTTACTTTTTGATGTCAATTTCATAACCAATCTGGCTGTACTAATCTATCTTTCACCCTTCCAGACTCACCCTTCCGGACGGCGATTAGCGGTGCGGTGCTGAAGCTGCAGGAGGAAGGCAAACTGCACATCCTGAAAACGCGCTGGTGGAAGGAAAAGCGTGGCGGTGGATCTTGCCGGGTACGTTTGCTACATATTCCAGCAGTGTCCCCATTTCAGTAGCTTATCCAAATTTCTCTCTTTCTCTCTCTCTCTTTCTCGGATTTTCTTTTTTATTTCGTTTTGTTACATGCAACTCCCAGGACGATACGTCTAAATCGAGCTCGACAGCGAACGAGCTGGGGCTGGCGAACGTGGGCGGCGTGTTTGTCGTGCTGATGGGCGGTATGGGCGTTGCGTGCGTTATCGCCGTGTGCGAGTTCGTCTGGAAGAGCCGAAAGGTGGCGGTCGAGGAACGGGTAAGCATCAGCTCGTTTTAAAATATGTGCCACCAATCCCATCCCATCCCGTCCCTTCCTACTCCTCCCAGCATTAGTACAAATTTCAAGCGGTTCGACGGCATCTTCCACCAAATTCCATGATCCCCCGCTCCCGCTCATACTACGTTACCCCATACGTCACACCATCTTCTGTCATTTATCTTCTCTTTTTTCTCTTTCTCTCTCTTTCTCTCTCTTCTCTCTCATTTTTCTGCATACCGGGTTCGGTTTTGTAACTGGATTTCATTTTGGTTGTTTGGTTGTTTTCATTGTACATTCGATTCTATTTCCGCACGATCGATCTTTGCGTCAACGGCTCGTCATATTGTTTCCCACCAACTTCCCTCTTCTGTTTCCCAATGATGGTTTGTTTCACACCGTGCTGCTTTGTTTCGTCTTCCGCAAAGGAACCATACCAGAAAAAGCATCCCAAAGAGTGTAGATTCGAGTAGATGACGGTCAGCTGCTCACGCTTCTAAGCAAAAAAGAAAAGGCCACATTTACTATTTGCGTTAACAGGGTGCAAGGATCCCTCCATCGCTCGCATCAGTTTGTACCGCGATCGTTTAAACGTGTTACTATTAGCTCCAAACCAATACTTCACTCCATGACACAAACTGCTCAACTAGATAAGACCGTTCTGCAGGTTTAAGAAACTGCGAAACGATTACATTCGGTGAAGTTATTCACTCATGAGGGTTTAGTTTCAGGTGTATCGTTCGTTTTTTGGGCCATCCATAACTTATTTAAAAAAAAAAAACCCCTTCCAAACTCAAGATAGAGACAGACCGAGAAAGGGAGAGATGAAATGAAAGAGAGTGTGTGAGAGAGAGAATGAGCAAAAGCAAAATTAAAGAGGTGAAGCGACGGATGCTAGCTAAATCAAATTTACCACCCAACACCGTTTTGGGATGGTTTCTGTTTCTTGCTCGGACCAACTAGCCATCGAACAAAGCCCCTCCCCTTGAAACATACAACAAAAAAACAGCAAATAAAACCCCGTAGACACAGAAAGGAAACATGTAACTTGCACAAATCCAACAGAAAAACGTCGTTTTTGGCAAAAGCCCTAGCCCCGGTACGGATAACACGCCTCCGTTAGAAATAGTAGTAGTAGTCGTGATTTGATGCAAATGCTGAATGCTCCTGCGGAAGGGAGAGAAAATACATGTGTAAAATATAATCATTCATTGATTGTTTAAAAAAAAAAACGAGAAAAAATACAAGCTGGAAGCAACAAGAAATGGTTTCCTAGAAGCAGATAATAGGACTAGCCAATCGACGAAAACGTTTGAAATGTTTTGTTGTTGTTGTTATTGTTTGTTTTCTATTATACCCGTCTTTTTAATACCCGTGACGATATTTTTCATTTCATTTTATATCTTTTTTACTTTTTTTTTATTTGTCTGTTCTTTTGTTTCTCTTGTATGTTCCTTTTTTTCCTTCTATTTACTTCCTTTCTTATTTCTCCTCTATTTCTATTTTGTTTCTCTTTCTTTCCATGATTTAACGTGTTCAACCCTTCCTGTATTATGTACCAGTACTGAGTGCATCCACCCGTGCACCCAGCCTCGGTGAAAGGGAAATTCGTACGACTGAAAGACAACCAGCGCATACTAAAGTAAGCTGAGCAGAGGGATGGATGTTCACAAGAAACAAAAAACCCATACACACGCACACACACACAGTAGATGCTCAGTAAAAGTCCCTGTACAGTTGGAATTGGCAGTTCCATGCGACGCGAAGCAAATGGCAGAATGGAACAAACTACACATACAACTTACACGGTCGAACAGATAATAATTGAAACAATATGCGCAAACTGAGTACACACAACACGGTAAATATCCATCGACATGTGAACATGTGAATGTGTACATTTGTTCGGATTGAACAGTGCAGAAACGGGGCAACCAAAACCGAGCCAATATGCTCGAAGGCGGAAAAGTGCGTGAGAAGAAATATTAGGGAATTTTTTACCAAAAACCAAAAAAAAAAACAATCTAGAGTAGTCAACAATTATTAATAAACATTCTTCAGATACATTGTCCCGTAACCAAAACCGCAGGCTCCTCATTGGCCTGGGGTGGAATTAGAGGAAAAAGAGAAATAGAGAGAGAAAGAGAGAAAAACCAGAAAACAGGAAGGAGAGAGAGAGAGAGAGAGAGAGAGAGAGAGAGAGAGAGGGGGGGGGGAAGAGAGCATTTAGAGAAGAGTAAGAGAGGGAAAGTGAAATAAAAAAAAGCAAAAGGAGACTACCACCCCGGTTGGAGGAGGAAAAAGCTGTAAGCGAGTCGCGCCAAAAGGAGCACCGCCGGAGGCGTCATTTTAAGAATAAGCAAAAGAAAGCGAAAGCACAATATAGTAAATAAAAAGGGAATCAAATAAGAGGAAAAAGAAAAAATTAACACACACACACACACACACAAGAAACAAAACTGGATGCACTAAATAAAACTGGATTCTCTTCTGAAGTGAAACTATATTTTCTCCTTGAATTTTCATGTTGGCCCTTTCCTTCCCCTTTCTCTGCCCGTCCCACTTACATTGCACACTTCGCTCGCCTGCTTTCCGTCGTGCGCCATCGTTTTCTGTTTCTTATTCTTTTTTGCTGTTTCTTCTTCTTCTTCTTCTTCTTCTTCTTCTTCTATTTCTTGTTTCACTCTTTGTGTAATTCGCTCTCGCTGCGACCGGGGACCTACTGCTGTCGTCTGTAATTTCCCCCCACTCGTTTGCATCATCTGCATCCCGCTGCCCGTTGGACGCTGGACGCCGGGCAACCTGAACGCACATCCTGGACCTGGTTTCGTGTATTTCTTCTTTTTGTTTTCCTGCCAGGAGGTATGCTAGCAGCCATCAGGCCACTAATCGAAATCCGTTTATCACTCACTCACCTTCACCCTTTCTTTCGCCCTCCTTCCCCCCCCCCCCCCCCCACCCACACCCCCTTCTCCCCCAATGCAGGTATCGCTCTGCTCGGAGATGGCGTCCGAGCTGCGGTTCGCCCTCAAGCGCAACCGGGCCCAGCCGAAGCACGGCGGCAGCGGGGGCACGCTGCGCACCGCGTCGTCCCGCGCCTCGCCGAAGGACTCGGCGTCCGAGCCGTCGTCCGAGCACGGCCGGTTCCATCCGCTCGGCCCACCGTACGCCCAGTACGAGTTCGACCCGAAAGCCGTCCCTTAGGTGTTGCGGTGTCCCGAGGGTTCCTGCTACCGCGTCGACACGATCGCGGTACGCGGCTCGGTCTGCCTCGGGTCGGCCTCCTACGCCGAGTATCACTTCTGATTCGGTGCTACCTCTCTCGCGCGCGCTCTCTCTCTCTATCGCTCTCGCTATCTATCTCTCACATTTCCTCCCCCCAAACTCCAAGTCGGGAGCTCGTCCCCCAAATGTGCGTCTCTTTCGGTCAAGCAAACCATCAAGCTTGTGGTGAAAACATGGTGTATGTATGTAACTTTTTACCAAAATTGTCTTAATAAATGTCAACAACAGTGGTTGTGCTGGTGAATGCTGCGTAATGTATTCTTCTTCTTCTTTTTTTTTGAATAAAGGACACATCACAATAAGAAAACACCTGCCGGTGAGTACAGCAGCACCGCTCAGCAGTTTACTCCCGCAAAACAGCCTAACGTTATGCAATCCGTATTGCAATACGCTCCTGTTACCGATTCTCACCAACATTACAGGGTTTATCTAGCCAATCCGGCATCGTCAAAGCGTTATCGGTCATCATGATTACTTTTTCGGGCTACATAAACCCTCAATTGCGCACTGTTATTTCTATTCGGGCCTTGCGAAGTCCGAAATGGCCGGATACACAATGAAGCTGCCTCTCGAATACATCATTCACAAATCATTTCCGTCTTCACACTGGACTTCCGCTTGCAGGATTATTGAAAGAAAACGAACCGAGTGCGGAAGATTATTTCCAGCAGTCAAGGCGCTAGAGAGGATGTACCAAGTGTTGGGAAAAAAGGGAAACACAATAAAGTATGCAATAAAAATCGAATTACGTATTCGGCGGTTCCCGGCGCAAGTGTGAAAAAACAAACCCATTTCCAAGCGCCACACACACACACACACACACACACAAACACGCTATAAGTACCGAGCAGCTTGCCAATCGCGCGAAGGGGGTCGTATCGGCGAGATGAGATGATCATAAATATTTACGACTCGCCGACCCCACATCACTCCATCACACGCCGGGGGCTCTGCTCAACTCGTTCTGCCGTGCTTGTGCGCGGGGTCGCATAAACAATTCATACGCTCTGTTGCGGCGGTTTTCCCCGGTTTTGCCAGACCATTGCCTTAGATTAATGGCGCAGTGGTCCTGGCGACGCGCAAGCAGCCAGTGCAAATACAACACACAACGAAGCAAAACACACACACACACAGTTTCAAGTTGTAAGCTTCATTTATTAAGAAGTTGACCATCGAAAACAATCATCCGAGAAACAATATCCCGCCCCGCCCCGGGTCTGCGGCTGTGCGCCAGTGCGTGAGAATCAATCATTGGGCACATGCGGACCGGCGCGACAGAGCGAACGCGGTTAAGTAATGCTGTGAACGCGTTGAAGATTGTTTGATGGGATTTGTGTGATTTTGGACCCGCTTTTTTCCACCACAAAACGGTCCTTGCTCCAACGCTATGTTGCTGTTAGTACGCGTAAAAATGTCTTTCGATGTAATTAAAACTTTGGAGAGCAGCATTGTATTAGGTGAGCAAATTAGCTCATGAGCTTCTTGCGATTATAATATTTCAACATTTTGCTGGGCTCGTTTTATTTCATTGGTTCTAGGACAGCCAACACTGTATTTTGTATTGATCTTTTCATCCTTTCAACGGATACATTTTAGTGTTTGGTCTTCGTGCCGAGTTTTTGTTTCTATCGATCTAAATTGAGTTTGTTTAAAAAGCATCATTGCAGAAAATGTATCGATCAAAGGAGGAACTTACACATAGAAATATTAATAAATTAAATTAAATTTTAAAAAAGTGTACAACGACACTTTTTCAAACTCCTATTACCTTAGATCAGTGCTCTCCAATCTTTTTTGGGTCGCAGACCTCCTTGGTTTGCATGTACAGGGTATTGATGTGCTGTATGGAGCGCACCCACGACTTCGATCCGACTCCGACTATTGTTGGTTCGATTCCGACTCCGGCAAAATGGAACCACTAGATCCGCCTGGAGTCGGAGTCGTTCGGAGTCATCCGGAATCGTCCAGAGTCGTCCAGAGTCGTTCAAAGTCGTTCGGAGTCGTTCGGAGTCGTTCGGAGTCGTTCGGAGTCGTCTGGAGTCGTTGGAAATCGTTCGGAGTCGTTCGGAGTCGTTCGGAGTCGTTCGGAGTCGTCCGGAGTCGGAGTCGTCTGGAGTCGTTCGGAGTCGTTCGGAGTCGTCGGAGTCGTTGGGAGTCGTTCGGAGT